>JAVXUP010000921.1:0-316439 GCA_033070095.1 Escallonia herrerae | reverse complement strand
CTCAGCAGATCAGCCAAACCAGACAACCCCCATCGCCGGCCACTGTCGCCGCGTAGCCTCCATCTCAACTGAATCTCCGTCGGGACCAAATCTTTGTCAGCCACTGCCGCCTCGCCCTCACCGGCCGTGCAAAACAGAACCGGCCACCTGCCTCGTCTCCCAATCGCCTGCCTCTAACGTCGGCGATGTACCAACTCCACCGTCACAAACCAGAAACCCACCATTGCGACTATCGTAGACCCCGTTACAATTCTGGAAACCCACCACCACAAAAACTGACTCACGACTACCGGCCACAAATCCCATCGCCCAGCCCCTCGAATTTTCAACATCAATTGCTCCGCCATTAATCCACCATTACCGTCAAGTCCACCATATCGGTCACCGTCTACACTAACAACTAGCTACCATTGTCTGATTAATTGATTATGAAAATGGTGTACAGTTTTAAAGGGGCTCAGATCTGGAATAGAGGTTGATGGTGGTGGTTGACTCGTTGGTAGGAGGAAAGGTGGTGGGCTCATTGGTGGTAGTGGTAAACTCGTGGTCATGACATATATATATATATATATATATATATATATATATATATATATATATATATATATATATATATCGTATTCATGCTACTTTTGTATGCTAGGAGTATTTCATTTCTTCATTTTTTGTCAAAAGATTAACGATTATTATTTATAAAGTTCATTATCAACGACAAATAATAATAAAAATTATATAAAAAAATAAAAATGACGTTTTTGCTTGTTATTATTACTTCTTTATTACTAATAAACAAATGAGGACGAGTTTTTCTAATAAAATTATTTATCAATTGTTACTCGTAAGCAGCGCACTAGTCCAATTAAGAAAATGAAATCCAACCTACAACCAATATAGAATACGACCACGTTGCGCACGCCATAGTTGGCAATTTTTGGGCAGCTATCAATAACGCTGACTTGTTCATCCCCTTCAAAGATGAGAAATTAGAAAGAGGGAGACAAGAATGTCAAATTAGGCGTGTGGGCAGCACGGCGTCGTCTACTCTCTCTTTCTCCGTTTTTCCTCTCCATTTGATCCCACCCACCCACCTACTCCTCCTTAGATTCCTAACTTTGTCAACTTCCTACTCCTCTCTTTGTTCTCCGTCTTGCTATCTGCCCATTTGAGTCGACCTTTCAAGACCTCCGACATCTGCATCTAAAGGTATGATTATGTTTATGCTTGTTTGCATAAGATTTATGGAGTACACTTGGGTTTTAGTTTCTGATCATTTTGGTTGATGGGTTTTGGTGTTAAAGACGTTAAATTTGATCTTTTCTATTGTGTTTGTGTATTGACAATGTGCGTGTATGTAGGCATAAGATTTATTGATGGAGTTGACTTGGGTTTTGGTTTTTCTTGATCAATTTAGTAGACGTGTTTTGATGTTGAAGTTGTCAATTTTGATTTGTAATATCATGCGTTGTGGACTCTTTAATTGGAATCATAAGGATATGTTTATGTTTCTAGGTATATGTCTCGTGTGCATAAGATTTATCGAAAAGTTAACTGGGTTTTATTTTTTTGATCAATTTGGTAAATTATAAATGTTGGTCTTTTATCAAGCTGTGTGGAGTCTTAAAATGGAAACATGAAGATACAATTATGTTTGTGTACGCGCGCTACTGGCGAGTTGACTTGGATCTTAGTGTTTGATGAGTATGGTTGATGTGTTTTGTTCTTGAGGTTGTAAATTTTGATCTTTTACATCATGCCTTTTGGAGTCTTAAATTGGGATCATAAGGTTCTGGGCTGAAGAACATACTTGTGCAATTGTCTCGCATGTCTTATGGTGTTGTTGTCTAGCTAATCCTGACTCTGGAATCATGAGCTTTTACATTAGAGTTGAATTTACTTGTCTCCGAACTTTATAACCTGGATTTTGGAATAATAAGTTGACCGTATGGTTTCATCAACGTGGTTGAACGATTGATGATTTGTTTGTTGATGTTTGCTGGAAACAGTTTTTACCACATACTGTTTTGACACATGAGAAGTAAAAGTAAAATAAAAAGGACAGAAAAGTTAACGGGTTAGGTAGTTTTGTCATTAGAGTTTCAGTTTGAATAATTTGTTGATCAAGTTTCTTTAGATTTGTCACTGGCATATCATCTCTCATGGCTTTTTGTTCTCGCAAACTACATAAACGTCGAACCTGCTACCCTATTCAATGATCGGGAACGGGGCGGACACACGTTACACCATTGTCTTGACTCAGAAGACATTCTTTAATTTAATTGGATTATTAACGTCCATTAAAATTTTATTTCAAGTTTAATGTCTTGATCTCCAAGATTTGAATGTTTGGGACCTCAGAAACACCGCCAGCATTAGATGTGCAAACGCAAATCCTTAGGTGGATGAGCGGCCAAACAAGGAGGGATAGAATAAGAAATTAGGATTTGTGCTAAGAAATGAGGATATGGACAAGAGGCGCCAACATTCCTTGGGAATATCACTTCACCGTGCCTATTTTTTTTGTTGCTTCGATTTACCTCATCTCACGGGGATTAAAGCCCGTGACTTTTCATTGCTTTGTTAACTCTGTGGTGCCACTTAATTATCTATGCCGCTTTGGCTCCAATTAATTACCATGGATCTTCTTAGTAGCATGGGTCTTAAGAGACTTTTGCCAGTTGCTTTGGTTATTATTCATCATGTGTTTTATTGTTCTTGCATTTTCTTGGTCTTATGACATCACACACAGTGCAACGTTTACCATCTTTTAAAGCCTTAGCAACCTTTTTTATAACGTACTTTTGATTTTAGAACCTATGTAGAAGTTAGTTTGAGTCACATTTAACATCTTATTCTGTTGATACTATGGTGCTGTGAAGACTGAAAAGCAGCTTGTAACATGAGTATTCTTTCTGCAGGTCATCCTGCTCGGAAAGAAATGGATATTTTCTTTAGAGACATGTGTGAGGAGTCTTTACCTTCCCACCAGGACATTGGGAGGTGTCCATTTTTGCGCAATATCAATGAGCCGACTAATTTCTCCTTATCCTCATCCATGGCTTTGCCAATGCCTGTAAGTTGCTTTTGTTATTGCCACCGTTGTTATCCTCCCCGTTCCGACCCCCCACCCCAAATCCCCTCATTCCCACAAACCCCAGCACGCATTTTCTAATTGCTTTTGTGCTTCTTTGCCACCTTCATTTCTTTTTAAGTTTACATTTTTCACTAGCCACTCTTGCTGCCAACATTATGGGCATTTCCATGTCATTACTAGCCTGGTTGGAATGTTAATGCAGCACAGTTTGTTAAGTCTGGCCTTTAGTTTAAATCCATGTTACACCCAGTCTAATGCTGATCCTACTCGCCACAGTAAATAGAACGGAACACTTTCTTACATGTTTTATTTCTTTTATCCTGGTCAGGTGCAAGGAGCCAAAGGTCCTATTTTTGAGGATGGTCCCAATTTTGATATGGCGTTCAGGCTTTTTCATGGTCAGAATGGTGTTGTCCCACTTGCCGGAAGATCATTTGTTTGTCCTGAGAGGTCAGAGTCTGAATCTGCATCACCCCAGTTTAATCCCTTGGCAGCGAAGGCAGCCACCATAAGTCTTTCATCTTTTGGACCTGGAGGACCATTTGGGTTTGATGCATTCTCTGAGAAGTGGAAGAATCAGAAAAGAAAATCCAATCCACCTGAGAAAAAATCTTCCTCAAAGGTAAGTTTCTCTCTTTGTTTCTGCAAGTGTATTTTGTATTAGCTGATAACGTACTTTGATACCTAATATATAGAGAACATAGTTATTAACGTTTGTTTTTTGAAAACGGGTTGGAAGCTGTTGGATTAGTAGTTATGTATTTTTCGAATCTGCACTGGATCATGATAAAAAATGGAACTTTTGAAAGCTCAGAATCTAGAACCTTGGAAGAATACGAAAAAGCTAGTTTGCTTCTTGTTAACACTTGCATGTTTTTTATTTGCAGGGAGGAGACTTGAAGCATGAAGCGATGGGCAATGAGTGGTTGCAAAGCGGTAATTGTCCAATTGCCAAGTCATACAGGGCAGTGAGTGGTGTCTTGCCACTTGTGGCAAAGGCTCTTCAGCCCCCTCCCGGCATGAAATTCAAGTGTCCCCCAGTAATAGTAGCAGCCAGGGCAGCTATATCACGTACTGCCTTGGCAAAGAACCTTCGACCACAATCCCTTCCCACAAAAGTACTTGCAATTGGATCACTGGGCATGGCGGCAAATGTTCCTTTGGGTATATGGAGGGAACATACGGAAAAATTCTCACCTTCATGGTTTGTGGCTGTTCATGCAGCTGTTCCCTTCATAGGCATGCTTAGGAAGTCCGTGTTGATGCCCAAAACCGCCATGGCATTCACCATTGCGGCATCTATTCTGGGACAGGTAATTGGCTCGAGGGCAGAGAGATATCGGCTCAAGGCAGTTGCGGCAAAAAGCTCGGCTTCAGCTGGAATTCTTGATGGTGGGCCCAGTCAGATAGGAGCTGTTGGAGTTAACAGCGGACATTGTGGTGAGATTGGCGAGTGGAACACTGTTCGTCTGCAGGTCGCTGGGCCGTCTACATCGGCTGATGTGTTCTGCTGAGGTGTTAGGCGTCATCCATCTCGTACTACTTTGTGCCCGGCAAAGTGTTAGCTATCTGTTTATCTCTTCGTTTTTCTTCTTTTCCTTTCTTCCTTGAGGGGACCCCGTGTAGAAGAGCCGAGGCAATAAAAAATAAGAGGGATGTTAAATTTATAGTGCTTGTTGAGATATATTCAATGCAACTTCGAAATGAATGATGAAGAATCTTAGAGTTTCCGAGGGAGTTGAAGCCCGGATTCTCTGATGTACTTGCAATTATCTTTGGATTTGGAAAAGTTGTGTTCTTCTATAATTTCTCCGTAAGGTAGGTGTGGCCATCGGTTGATGTACTACTCTGCTTCTCTAGTCCTTTTTTCGTTAAGTGGCTAAAAACTAAAGACGCAACTAAAGAAACAACTTGATCTGCATTCTGCACAGATCCTCTCTTTTTACTGGACCATGTACCAAGTCAAACTCATGTGATAAAAATCACATTTAAAATAACAAGAGGATAGAAGAAGAAGTAAGATGCTCTTATCTTGATGAGGAAGCTACCTCATCATCTCTGTAAATTGTAGACCCATGTATATATATGTCACAATATACAAGACGAAGGAAATGAAATGAATACACATCTTATCTCTGTTAAGCTTACCACGGACAACTATCTCCTCTGGAAAAGCCAATTTTTCCCACTTCTTCGTGGTTACGATCCTCGGTTTTGTTGATGGCAGTAACCCGTGCCCTCCAAAACACCTTGGCTCCATTGACATGTCTACACCCACCTCTGATCTCACGGTTGCCTCCTCTGGTATCGATTCTCCTCCTAAGAATCTATCCTCTACGTTCTGCCAATAACAAGATCAACTTCTTTTCAGTTGGATTATGTCATCCCTTACCAAATCTATGTTAGCACAAGTTCTTAGTAGGCATACATCATCTGTTTTTTGGCTCTCGCTTGAGCGCATGCTTACGTCTCAATCCAAAGTCAAAAATTTCAACCTCCTCTACGATCTTCACCATCTCAACAAAGATGATCATAGCATGAATGGCTACTTTCAGAAAGGTAGAAGAATATGTGACGCCTTGGCCGCCATTAGTTAACCTGTCTCTGACGACGACCTTAGCTTCGGGCATGAATATCAATCCTTTGTCTCCTCTATCACCACTTGCTCCAATTCTATCTCTTTGGATAGCCTATTTGCCCTTTGTCACTAATAAGATTCGAATAGAACGACAGAATGCACGTGACATATCTTTTCCTGAAGTGCATACGACCATCACCAGCCGTCCTCCTTTATCTCCACCTTCGGCCCTATCTCCAAAATTTCAGCACCCCTACCCACTTCCCCCTTCCAACCAAAGTAAATACAATGGCGCCACCTTCAATGTGATGGAGTAGCCCATCTGGCCATTTCTCTTCACATTCGCCCTCAAATCGTTCTGCCTCCTCCATTATCTGCCACCACTTCAGTAAACCAAGGCACATCCGTCCTTACTGCTTGTACCATCCACCCGGCTCCTCTCTTACTACTGCCTTTATGGCTACTCAACCATCCCCTCAATCCCTTTGGCCTGTATCTTGACTCTGGTGCTACTAACCATTATCATCAACGATATGATTATTATCTCTCAACATGCTCCATATGATGGCCCTGATCGAGTTCCCATCAGCGATAGCTCAAGTCCGCTTATTCATCACATTGGTTACTCTTGTTAAGTTCTTCCGCTAGGAAATTTAAAACTAATAAATATGCTTCATAGTCCATCTATTTTCAAAAATTTGTTATATCCTTGTCAATTCAACGATGTATTTTGAGTGTCACTCTGATGTTGTGTTTGTTAAAACAGCATTTTCAGGAAGCCTTTATTCCGAGGTCATCTTAGAAATGGACTTTATAGGTATTTTCCCTCTGATGTATCTCTGTTGTTGTTGCCAAACAAAAGCGCTCCCCATGTAGTGCTCTCGTGCTCAGCTGTATTTATGGCACCATCGATCTTTTGTCTTTGTGTTGGTTCGCATGTAGTGCAGAATTTTCTCTCTCCTCTATCCCAAATAAATGTATCGATGTGACTTGTGCTGCCTGTAAACTAGGGAAAAGTCACAAGCTCCCCTTTAAATCATCTCATGTAATTTTTTTCATCCCCCCTTGAATTAATTTACATGCATGAACAGAACGATGAGGCTGAACACAAGCACCGTCATATTGTTGAAAAAGGCCATTTTGTGCTTTCCCATGCTCACCTCTTACATAAGTTATGGGATGATGCTTTTACTTCTACAGTCTTTCTTATTAATCTTCTCCCTCCGCCAGTTATTCACAACCTTTGTCCTCTTGAGAAACTCTTTGACACTCCACCCGACTTTACCTGGCTTAAAGTTTTTGGTGCCTTCACCATCCACACCTCTAACCATATGTCAAACAAAAGCTTGAACTCCGTTAGAATCGGTGCATCCTTCTTGGTTAATGCCCCCTTCAGGGATATCGTTGCTTTAACCCCACCGCTATATATCACTCCCCACTTTATGTTTTCGAAGATGAAATTCCCTACTAACAAAAATCACCCTCTTCATGGCCACCTTTACTCCCCACGTCTACCTTGCCTCATACGTAGTGTCTCTCTCCTCTAATAAATTCTTCAATCATTCCCTCTCTCTCCTTCAGCTCCCTTCCTTCTCTTCACCAACCAATTCGTCCCCCACCAACTCTCTCTTTCCTTAACCCTATACTTCTCCCCTCAATAACCGCCGCCTTTCCCCTTCTCAAAATCTCATATCCTCACCAACCCAATCTTCTCATATTCTCAAATCTCCTTTCCACCGGACCCTGTCCTTTTATCCCAACAACCCGTTCCCACCTCCTCTATCCCCACCTCATTCGAATCCTCTATTGTTCACTTATTCCCCCCCAACCGATCTAACCCCACCTCACTTTTCTTTATCAACTATTATTTCAAATAACCCGAAACCTATACCCACATCTGCTCAAATTCAAATTACCCCACAAAATCTTACATTCTCCTCCCCAATGCATCCCTTCATATTTACTCCACTCTTGAACAAATCACCTTTAACCCCCAACATCCACACACCCCCTTCCTTTATCCCTACACTAATTTGATCATTTCACACGCTACCCTGACCTTCTCCCATGTTACCTCTACTCCTCCTTTAAACGATCAGCAACAAACTATGCCCCTTAACCTTGATCTCCTTCTCACCACCATATGATAACTTTTCCTCAAGACGAAAATCAAAAATC
Organism: Escallonia herrerae; assembly: GCA_033070095.1. Lineage (NCBI taxonomy): Eukaryota > Viridiplantae > Streptophyta > Magnoliopsida > Escalloniales > Escalloniaceae > Escallonia > Escallonia herrerae. The sequence goes on along the minus strand of JAVXUP010000921.1, from coordinate 308,592 downwards.
CAAGACCTATTTTATCTCCATATATCTCTGATGGCCTTTGGTACTGAACTTGAACCTACTACTTATTCCTAAATGGCTTAGCATGATCCCTGGTGTCATGCCATACAGGACGGATACAATGCACCATTGCATAATCACACCTGGGATCTAACCCTTCCCCAGCAAAATGTTAATCTAATTTGATGTAAATGGCTACTCTACATCAAATGCAACGCTGATGGCTCTATGGGCCTTTACAAGGCCCGACCTATTGCAAAGGGAATCATCAAATTGACTATGATAAGACCTTCAATCACGTTGTTAAACCCACTACTATCCATCTCATTCTTTCTATAGCCGTCTCCTTTGGCTGGACCTTCCGTCATATTGATGAAAATTATGCCTTTGTGAATGGCTACTTTAACGAAAATGTCTATGACCCAACCCCTTAGCCTTTGCCTTCAACATTTCTTACCATGTCTGTAATTTTGGAAGGCCTTTACAGCCTCAAGCAAGCTCCATGTGCGTGGTATGTCTGGTTGTCTCAGTGATTTCTCACCCTAGTTGTTTGACATGTCTCTCTATTACGCCTCTATGTATCATTTACCAAAATATTGTCTTCCTACGTCTCCTCATCTACATAGATGACATCATCATCACTGGCAATTTCATGCGGCTATCAACCAAATCATCGATGACCTGGATGCCAAATTTTTTGTCAAAGACCTTGGCCCCTTCACTACTTTCCTCACATTTGAAGTTATTCATATCGACCATGGTCTCTTGCTTCTTCAACACAAATACATCACTGATCTCCTCACCTGCACGCATGTTGGCACTGCGAATCCATTTTACATTCATATGTCCACAGTCAGTCTGTTCTTTTGCCACTAAGGTGACCCCATTCCTCCCCCACTGACTACCATAGTGTTTTTGGCTCCATTTAATATCTTGCATTCACTAGCCTGACATCTCTTTCTACGTCAACAAAGTTACCCAATTCATGCACTCGTTCGCATCTGACAGTTGGGCTTCTTTCAAGCGTAGCTTACGATATAAAAGCACACTCCATTTTGGCCTATATCTCTCTAAAACTTCAAACCACTCGTTATCAGCCTATTCAGATGTTGATTGGGCCGGGTGCCTGGATGACCACCTCTCTACAAGGGGCTACTGTGTTTATCTTGGCTATAATATTATTTCCTAGATCTAGTGCAAGCAACTTACTATCGCTCGCTCTAGTGTGGAAGCTAATTAAGTACAATGCCAAAGCTGCAGTTTCATCCAAACTTGATTGGATCAAATCCCTACTATCCAAACTTCACCTTATTCCTCCCTTCGCCCCATGCTTTGGTACGGCAACACTGGCTCGCTCTATCTCTCTTTCAACCCTGTGTTTTACGCTGGCACCAAGAATGTTGAAATTAACTACCACTTTGTCCAAGAATGTGTCGCTAGCAAGGCTTTGGATGTCCAATTCATCTTTGCAGTTGATCAACCATCTTATATCTTCACTAAACCATTGTCTTTGCCCTTGTTTGTTTTATTCGGCCAAGCTCCACATATATGATATGCTAAGCTTGCGGGGAAGATTGGACCATTTTAACAAGTCAAACTTATGTGATAAAAATCACATTCAAAATAACAAGAGGAAAGAAAAAGTAAAATAAGATAACCTTTTTATTTTGATGAGGTAGCAACCTCATCAGTCTCTATAAATTCTAAACCATGTATTTATGTGTTAAAATGTACATGACAATGGCAATGAATACACATATTCACTAACTCTACACATATGAACCCAGGAGACTTCGTCTCCATTAGGATAACAATATCGATATACCCCTCATGCTAAAAACCAATGGGGGAAAACTGGCATATGCTTTGCAAAATTTGATAACCCCGTGACAATGAGCAAAATAGCCATTTGCCAGAAAACTTAGTAAGCTTATTGTAGCAAACTGCCTTGGAAAATACCCTTAAAGGATTTTAGTCGGAGTTGCCATCTTATTTATTTAAGGGAAATAAGAAAAACTTAAAAATGACTCTAAAGTGTCCAAAAGGACGACTAGTCTGTCAAAACCAAGAGATGGGTTCGGAGACAAAGTTATGCAATGGGAAGGTGTTAGGCACCTGCTACGTCCTTTCGGTCTCTACTTCATTTTTATTGAATTTTGGCCTTAAGAACACATAACATGCAAAATATGATAAGACTATAACCCTAAGTCAATTTTTATATTTTTGGCTTGAATTTGACATCGAAGGTCGAATTGCTTACGTATCCTATCGAACTAACTAGAATTAAAACTGCTATAGTTCGACACTGGACCCTACGGGGAGTAATCTACATTTTAAACTTAGACTTTACACAATAAAATGTAAAAGACTCTTTTTGTTGTTTTTGAATTGAAATGTGATCACGGGAAAAGGGAGACAATTTATATGATTTTCTACTCTAGAAAAAAAAACGATAAACGATTACCTCTCGAAGTAGTTTGTCTTGATGACTCAGGGATGTTCTCCGTATGATATACGATGCAATAAATACAAGAGAATTTTTTAGACGTGGGTTTGAATGGATTGGATTCTCGAGAGAGATAGTGTATCACTTCACGAAGAAATGATACACAAGCTCTAAAGAGAACAAGCTTTCTGACCCTTGAAAATGAAGGCCAAGGCCACATTTTAGTGCTCAAGGTCTCATAAATATGATAAGATTGGCTATGGCAATCTGCAAGGTTGGAAATAAGTCAGAATATTTGATAAAATCACAGATTGACAAAAGTCAATTAACCTGTCGGTTAGCCAGAAACCGACCAGTTTATCCGTGAATTTTTATATATTTTTTATGAAGGTAATTATCTTAATCAACTGTCAGTGATAATACCACATTTTGGGAACACTTCCATATTCACACCAATAATTTTGTCTCTATAATTGATCCTCAAGTCTCCAAGTCAAACTTTCTTTCTTGACTATAACCTAACTTAGGTTAACCCTAAACAACTAGGCTAGTTATCCAATGGATTGGCCCTAATTAACTTGGGTTAAATTGACTTGACTAGACTAGACTTGACTACCTCTTGGACTTATTTAAATAGATTAGACTCATATTATTAGGCCAACACTCATAATAATAAAGAATTTAATCATTAATAAAGACCAATATAAAATTAAAACAAAACAACAAAAATGGGGTGTCTAAACTCATTGAAGTTAAAAATAAATAAAAAAAGGGTGACGCCAAATCATTTTCAAACATAACTTACCACGTAACAAGAGACCTATGATGTCTTTTCCCTAAAAAAGCGACTTTTTAAGGGAGTTAACCAAGTGTTCAAATAAATTGAAACTAGGTTTTTAATTAATAGTTTGGAAAACTGAAAGCATAATCATGGCTTGCCATAACTCTATGTTAAGTACATCCTTTTTTTTTTTAGAAGACTGAGCTCAACAATCACGACAAATAGTTTGGAAAAAAATCTCTCTCCTCTAACTCCAAATCCTACAGCTGCCTCTCTCTGGCCCCACTGTGCAATAGCGCTTGCTTAATGCACGGTGAGGCAGCTGCCAGTATCTGGCGTACTTAATTATAAAATTTTGAGTCGGTTTTTTAGTTTTCTGGGGATGCAGAGTTTGGTCAGTGACAGATTTGGAGAGATGATGGTTAAGTCTTGGCACATCTATGATGGCTGGCGGTAAGGTTGGTTGAGGGTGGAATCTCGGCACTCGATCTTCTCTTCTTAGAGCCTTCGATCTTTGAGGCGAAGGGTTAATTTTGGACGTTCCTCCAAGATCTTTCAGTTCGAGGCCAGATCTACCATTTTTTCGATCGTGGAAGTGTAGATCGGATCATCTTTATGTATTTTTTAGGGTTGGGTAACTCTTTGCCAGATGGCCAAAATATTTGTCAACCGTCATCAAAATATTTGTTGGCAACTGGCAGAATCTTCGATGATCTTGGGTCAAATATATTATAGCGGTGATCTTTTCATTCTAGTCCCTCTAGTCCTTTTTTGCCAATGATCTTCTATAAAAAAAAAATTGCAATCGACATTGGTTACACTGATCCGAACCTTGATTGTTCCACACCACACCTAATTTCAGCTGACACGTATTTCTTAGGTTTGATATACGTGGTTGAACATGTTCATTTTCTCTTTGCCATGTTGCTTTCGAGGAGGGAATTCGTTTAACGTCACTCTAAACTGCATTTTCTTTTGAACTCTTGCCCAGATGTCAGTCTCTAGACTTCACTTGGCATGTTGACGTTTTGACTCTTCCTGGCTTTGACTGATATTCGCTATTTTGATCGGACCTAGGGATCTTAATATGTGCTGGCGGGGAGAGCCTACGGAGGGTTCCATCTCAGTGACATGGACCTTTCAATGTTATATTGTCAATCTTTGTTCTCCTTAACTGAAGCAAGGGAGGGTGGATGTTATTTTTACCTTTTTGCCTTCGCCTTTCTTTTCCACAGGGATAGAATAGTCTCTTAAGGTCTTTTGCAGAGTACGCTGGGCTTTCCTTTTTTTTGGGGGGGGGGGGGGGTCATTGCTAGAAAGGAGGATAATGTTTTAGTTTTTTGCACGCGGGAGGGGTGGTGGAGGGTGGCTGGTGGTAGTTTGTTTGAGGTTTCTTTAGGTAGGTTGGCGTCGTCTTAACTCTTTAGTCGTTGAGAGGGTATGTAAGTTTTAAGCTTGGGTCTTCTTGACTTAGTGTTATCGGTTCCTTTGCTTCTTTTTCCCAATCACGCTTCCATCTAGGTACCTCAATGAAATTTAATAGCAACTGGTGTCATCATCGTTAGTGTATATCTCAGCTTGGCTTTTTGAGTGTTTGCTTGTTTGATCCGAGATCTAAAGTTTTTTGGCTTATAGCAAGGATTACATGCAGTATTACGCTAAGTCAACTATGAGTTTTGAATACATAATAGAATGAGATGTAAATTTCAACTACACAACTGGAATGGGTTTTAAGCATCTGCTAACAAGTGGATTTGGAAGATGAGATTGCTAAGATTCAAGAATATGCAATCGAGGGGATTAGAAAGATGCATGGAATTGTTTACAAATTTATTGTTTTATAAGTCATTTTTGTGTAGCGGTTCACTCTAGTGTGGTTGTAGTAGTGTAAGAGAAAAAAGGGAAGGGGGGGGGGGGGAGATCATTGAATTTTTACATTGTATTATGGGTTCATCTAGATGAGTTAGTTAGATGTTTTTATGAACTTGTAACGTAGCTTAGTATCGACAAATTAAAACCATAAATTACTCCAAAACAAACGTTACTCTTTTACAAAAGTTCGATCAACCTAATACTACCAATTGCAAAATGTTCGAGGGGTAATTTTAGACAGGCGAGGTTAAAGCTTCCATAGGCGAGTCAAAGGGAGAAAGGAGAAAGCATGATACCCTATATACTACCAAATACCAGAGCTTTAGATTACAATCTTCACGGTGACATGCATGATACCCTATATTCTTTCGGTGGGTGTTTGTGTATTCCTTTACAAGGGTGTGGATGTGTCTCAAGGGGGTGTTGGGACGTAGGTACAAGGGGGATGAATGAGAGGATGTAGTAGTGGTTGGGGGTGACAGGGGTGGGTAAGGGGGATGGAAGGACCAAATGGTGGTGTTTATGAGTGGTCAGTGTGTGTGTGTGAGGAGTCCATGTGTTTTGGGGAAAAAGACCGTATGAAATTGGAGGGAAATTGAAGTGGCTACGAGTGGGGTGGCTAGGGTGGCTGTGGGGAAGGGGGACATGTAAGTACTTTTGGAGATTGGTGGGAAGGAGAAGGTCTCGGACGTGGGGGAGGGGACTAGAACAAGGAAGGTCATTTTTTTGGGGGCAGGGTAGTTTAGGAAGACCAAATTAAAGGAGTTCAAAAAACTCACTTTTCTTAGCCTTTTCCCTGTTTAGAAATATATAACAAGAGCCTATTTTTTCACATCTTTTCCAAAAACTACCATTCATTAAGTTTTAACCCCAAAACCCCTCAAAACTTAATTTCCCCATAGTTTAAATAACCTTAATGCTATTTTCGTTCTTTAGAAAAAGAGGTCTCACTTCTACTAAGCGAGACCTCTCTTAGTAGATTGCTTGAATGTATCTCTTTTTTCATTTCTTGAAGCTATCTCTTTTTCATTTCAATTCATTTTATTTTTGGCTTTAGTAGTAAAATTGCATTTCAAAAGCAAAGAATCAGTTATAAGAGCAGTTTATCCCCATAAGAATAACCCCATTATCCAAAACCCAGCAGAGCTAAAACATGGGCATGCAATGATAACTGTATATGTGTTGAATTTCATTGTAGTTTTACTCGCATCTTTTTGTCGAATTTTAGCCTAATGCAGTATGGTCACTGGCTTTATGCAGTTTATCAGTGTTGAATAAATGTTCTAACAACATAGTTAGTTAGAAAGGCACTGCATATTTTTCTAGTATCTGAGGTTAAAGCTCTTTTTAGCTGGTTCAGGATTAATGATTTTGACGATTTAGGATCTGTTGCTTTAAGTTCTTTTCATGTTTCATTGATTCAGCTATTGTAAGATGAAAATAGTATATTTTTCTATTTCCAAGATTATATAATATTTAGTTATTTACTTAACGATGAAACTAGTATTTAGAGAGTTAATTCATGTGTTTATCTCCTTCTTTCGGGATCAAACATTTGTACAGTGGAAGTAGAGGTCTAAAGCAGATTAGGTTGATTGAAGTTTTGTTGGTAAAGTGAATTTCTTGGCTAAGAAAATTGTTTGATTTAGATTTGGATTTAATGGGATTTGTTACGATAAAATGTTGTTGTTTATATTTGGTATTGTATATGGGAATTTTGTGAAAGTGTTTGTTATCGGCCGCTTGCAATTGTTGATGATTATGGTGGTTTATGATTTTACTGTGTCGTCCTTATCATTTGGATATAGCGTTTGGATACGGTATTTGCTTGTGAAAATAATGCTCTCAAGTCTAGTATGTACTCGTATTTACGGTTGCCATTATTTTCAGCAATAAGCTCAAAGATGGTGCCAAGTGAGACATCTTGGTCTTCTCCAGCCAATTTGATTGGTTCCGAAAATTTCAGCTCTGTGTATAGAGGAATATTAGATGAAACCGAAACAGTTGGTGTTGTGAAGGTAATTAACCTTCAAGTTCATAGAGCTAACAAATGCTTCATGGCAGAGTGTGAAGTATTAAAAAGTATCAGGCATCAGAATCTTGTGAAGATCTTAACTGCTTGTTCTAGCATTGATATCCAAGGAAAAGATTTTAAGGCACTTGTGTATGCGTACATGGTCAATGGGAGTTTGGAGGGGTGGTTGCATTAGAAACCTATACTAGGTGTTGGGGATGAGGAACCTAAAGAGTTTAACTACATTGCAATTGATGAGGCTTGTGCACTAGACTCTGTTCATCATCAGTGTGGAACAACATTGGTCCATTGTGATCTCAAATTTGACCCTCTTGATAAGACTCCATTTAGAAGTTAACAGCTTACAGGGTATCATTCTTGCTAGCATTACAAAACGTAAGAATTTGTTGTTGATAGGAAAACAACCTTGGTGGTTAATTCCTAAAGAAGTTTTTGGAATGTCATCATTATCAGTATATCTAGACCTCTCTTACAACAGTTTTACTGTTCCCTTATCTTAGGAGCCGGTGACTTGGAAAACATGTGATGGAATTTTGATAAGACTCTATTTATATGCCATCATCATCCACAGGTTATGGAATTCTTCCATAACCTGTGAACGATGATGACATATAAATAGAGCCTTATCAGTATGGGTCAAATTTCCCAAATAAAATGTTAACATCTAAACTCGTTAGTATTTGAATTTTCTCTTTGTGTATGAGGTTGCGCGATGGATTAAGGTCTGCATGAGCTACTTTGTGGCTCATGGTGCCTCAAAGACGTGTTCAGGGAGCTGTGGCCTTTCTTTTTGGACAATATTTATGTTTTTGGACAATCTTTGTATTGATGTGAACTTGGTACTCCATATGCCCGTTCAATTGTTTTAATGTTTTGATCATGGCAGGTTGTGCTCCCAGCCTTTCAATTGTTTCAAACACAATGCAGGCCTTCGTTTCATTCTTTCTATTATATGCTCCTTGTTCATTTTATTTGCACATTCCAATCATTCACCGATTGCATAATGTAAGAATACAAAAAAAAGTTCATGGATGGTAACAAAACATTTTAAATCCTTCCTCATAAGTTCATTAAATTTCATAGGTCAATAATTTGCTTCCAACTTTGCGGTGATTTATGTCGTTTCCATGTCAGTATTGCTCATTTGCTCTAATTATTTTGAAACTGAGCCACGTGTACCTATATGAATTGTAGGCCTCAGCAAATTCATGGACGACTCCAAGTCCGATGATGAGATCTTGGACTTTCTTGCCTTGCTTCTTCGACCACGCCGACCCAATGATTAAAATGGATGACGTTCAGTTGGTATATGCTCTTTGGTCTTGAAATTCTTCCATAACCTTATTGCATATGTAAATTGACTTTGTGCACTTGCAAGGTTCGCATGCATACTTGTAAACTATGGCGCTAACTGTCAAATAACAAGACTTGTTGTAGTTGGCTTCACTTTTATATCAACCATTTTAAGTGTAGTATTAATGATGAACCCTAGGTACTCATTTTTTTCTTCCCTTTTTCAGTTCTCGGTGCCAATCTCCCGGATATCTCATTGGCTCCTCCTGTACATCAACACAAATAGGGATGTATCGACTATCTCAACGCTGATCCACACCCAGTGTCAGATGAGATGGAGGATTTTCGCACGCACCTGGTATATACTCAACCATGACATTTATTCAAATTGACGTACATATATAAGATAAATCAGAGCCATTATAATATGTTTGACTTATGTTGTGGTCCTTATAGTTATGTCGGGGCATAGATCTAGAAGAAACATTGACTTACGACCTTACGCTTTCCAGAGTCATCGTTGTCCAAAGCAAACAAATAAGAACGATCTTCGATCTCCGTTCCTTTGTAACCAATTTTATCTCAACATCATTCCTAAGACTCTATTTCCTCTTAGTGACATTACTGAATAAGGTGTATGGTGAACTATTTTTGTGATGATTGCGGAGTGTATATGTTAAAGTTTATGGCAAGTGGAGTGTAGCGATCTTTCCGGTGAGGGTGTAAACTTTATTTGCATATAAGTTGTTGTAATGTTTTAGTATGCACTTAGCAAGTACATCATACTGGTAGACTTCACTGACTAGATGTAACGCCCCAAAAATCCAAAGCTCAACCTCCCCGAACTCCCGGGTCGTTAACCTACCGGATAACATAAAACCTGTCAAATCCATTCACTAACACATACTTCAAAACATTTAACCCGATAACATCTAAAATTCTTCAAATGCAAGCTTACAAGACTGCTTAAACTTAAACTGTTAAAACCTAGGTTTTTTACAAACTCGAGTCCTTATAAGATACGGTAACAGTATCGACCCACACAGGGGTCTCACTACACTGTAATGGCGGGCTTACTGGAGCCTCACACAGACTCTAACCCATCCCCGAACCTGCTACAGCTTATCATCACCTGTAGAAGGGAGTCAAAAAAGGGTGAGCTTTTGAGAGTTCAGTAAGGTCGTACAAGGACTGTAAAAGAGATTACAACACGATTTTCAAGAATCCAAGCAACAGTGATTTCCAAAACACTTCGAACGATCAAAATTCAATGATTTCCAAAAAGTTCAAAATTCCTCATAAATAAAATACCAAAATTTTCAAACATAATCACGACGGTTTCCTAAACGATTAATAAAAGATTCTTTTCAAAGTCATCAATTCCAAGATACGATGATGATTTTCCAAAGGGTTTCAAAACGTACACAGATCATCTGAGACAGTTCTTTCCAAAATACATTAAAGATTTCTCAAAAATATTTCAACACGAGCAAAAATTATTTCAGAGAATACTTTCCAGTCTTTTCTATAACAGTCATGGCAATATACAGAGCAGTCATTTCTGTAACAATCACAGCAATATACACAGCAGATAAAATCAAAAATCAATGTTGATCCTGGGGGAATGCAATGCCATTTCGGCAAGCTAACAGAGTGTACACATGCATGATGTACCAGAATATAATTATTAGTCCTCAACATTGATCAAGGAACTAGCCTACATTCCATGCAGGATTCAGACCAGCCTTATACCGCCTCCCCACAGAACATAAACCCAGGTCAACACAGAAAAATTAAAAATATCAATGAGCGTTATCATAAGCTCAATTCACCAGAATCAGATTGGATTTTTAATAACCGTAACATATCAAATAAGTCATCATTCAGAATTTTAGAAGAAAATCACAAATAAATGGCAAAATGATTGTGAATAGTTATCGAATTCAGGCACAACAATTCAAAAGAACGGATACATACAATTATCAAATTTGCTCAGCCTGCAAAATAGGCAAGCATCACAAGATTTTCAAATAATCGATTCAGATTCAACATTGGGTTTTCTGGGCAATAACATGTTGATATCAGGACATAATTCAGAGTTCGGCATTAGTCGTAAGTAATTCAAAGGAGTACTTACAAGTACAAGTTATCAAATAAGGGTTTGGACAAAAGTCCTTACCCAGGGTTTAGATAGAATCTTTTACCTGGATCCGTAGCTAATTTATCCTAACCGAAAGTCTTTAACCTAAATGGAATAATTAAATCGTCAGAATACAGCCTACAGTACAATATTATAACTTAATATGGACTTACACATGCTTCCAAAATGAACCTCCCTTACCGTGTATGTAAAATTATCAAAATACCCCCCTCAGACTTAAATCACCCAAACAGCCTTCCCGTAAGTAGAATCACCCAAATAACTTGTATATCAATTTACACACAAAAAAAATACCTTTCGTTAGGTTAAATTACTAAAATAGCCCCTTCAGGGTGACAAATTACCAAAATACCCCTAAATTTCTGGCACCGAAAAAATTTTAAAAACATCTTAAATGCTATTTTAAGTATCCTGATATCATTTCTAGCCAAAAAAGTATTTTAAAAATTTTTTACCAGAAAATCCCGAACTGATGTCCAGTCCGAGCGTTAAAAGACCAGTTTGGCAAAAAATACCTATCGACCTCGGAATGATTCAAAATGTTAGGATATGATACCTATCAATAAAATAATATTTTTATAAAATTTTCAAATCAAAATAGCTTGATTTGCTATGCTAAATAATTTGCTAAATTTCATTAATCCGTACGCCAATTTAGCGCCCTTCGCGGATCTCGAAAAATTTCGGAGCGTACATCTCGTAAAAATATCGGGGGTTACAGTTTTGGATTTGTCTAATTTTGATCCTAGATATTTATATAAATTCGTGACAAAATTGCCTAAATTATTTTTCTACTTTTAGCGACAAAAACAATCATTATTCAAATTGAAACACACTAAAACACCTTATTTACACACATCTTCTTCAACCCCTCCTTCGTCTGCCGATATTAGTTCCACACCCCCAATTCACGCACAACCACTTTTATGTATAATACCCCCTCCAAAACACTTACAACACCTATCTAAACACAATTACCCACACACAATTAACACCTACATACACAATTATACACATACACACACAACCCAATACACCCGTAACACACACTCAAGACACACACACACACACACACACTGTTTCACTTCATACACCATAAACACCCAGCAAATCCCTTAGGGATTCACTGAAAAACACACAAACCCACCTCATTTCCGTCTTCAACCTCACTTAGACACCCTGTACACAATTTCACCCACCAAAATACACATGAACACCCACCGGAACCATGAACACATGATACACATACAACTCACCATGGCTGCAATTTCACCCAAATTCAATTAGAGAATACATTAAAGAAAAAAAAAAGAATTACCCTTGATGATCTCCCCCATCCTTTTCTCTTCAATATCTCTCGAGTTTTCTGCCGAATTTCGGTTCCCCCCATCTCTATTTTCTCCTCTGTTCTCACTCTGTTTTTTCTTCCTTCTTTCTTTTCTATTTGTTCTTCTTTCCCGAAATAGTAAGTTTCTTTTCCTCTCTTTCTTTTTTTTCCTCCTTTCTTCTTTCTTTAATTCCTTAGAGATCTTATCTTATCTATCTATATCTTATAATAGCCCCTCAAGGTGGCCAACTCATCCTCATAGTTTGACACATCATGCGTACTTTAGAGAATTGCAAATTAACCCTGCAAGTTTTCATATTTGCAAAATAGGCCCAAATTTCTTATAATTGCATTCAAGCCCCAAAGTCATTCTAATCATTCTCAATTTGATTAAACATCACTAAAAATATATACTAACATTCATTTGATTATTTTTCGTCGCTAAAATCATTAATATACCATTATGCCCCCAAAGTTTTGAAAACTATAATTTTGCCCCGAAATCTTTTTAAGCTCATATGCACTACTGATACCCAAACATTGCTAAAAATTAACGCCCATCTATATTTCGGGTCACGGATAGCTATTTTAAACAACTCATGAAGTTCAGGATATTATGCCTGATGCTCATGTTATTAGTCCTAGATTAAGCATTATAGAGTCCATATCGCTGCCAGGTTAATTCTCCATCCATTGAATGACATTCAACACCCGGTGATCCATGTGGCGACAACTGGTACTATCAAACATATGCCAACTACCTAAGAGCCATAGTTTAGCCAAGAAGCAAGATTTGCTAAGCTATGCCTTTTCCTCCTCCCCTGATCTGAGGTACGAGTCATTTGGTAGTACGAGTCACTTATTATCCTCTTAGTCTTTTTTGACCACGAATGTTTGTTGCTTTTGATCCCGATATCCTAACTCACGATGTTTCCACACATTTGTGACTGTTTTTATTTCATGAATTAAATTTAATGCTTCCTTCCATCGGTGTCCCACTTATATAGCTGTGCATTGGTTATAGTGAGGTCCTCGTAAGTGTGCATGGCTACCATTTAACGAGGTTTAATATCTCCCCTCCTCTAAAGTTCGTTCTATTTTGCAAATTAGTGACGTGCGGATGTAAATAACCCGTCGATAATGTATATGGACAAAAATTAATACAAACTGACAGGATCGTCAGATCTAGTCACTAGTGGTTGTTTGCAGACTAGAACTTGTACCATTGAAATTCTTTAAGCCCCTAAGAAGCTAGAAACAAAAGCCATATCTTTGTGTGATCTCAGATAATCTGATTGGTGTTGTTTGACCCCAATAAATGTTGTTCAATAATAAACAACCTCTAAAGGATGATAGTACCAAATTCTAATAATGTATATGAATGAATATTAATACAAACTAACAAGAATCATAACATCTAGTCACTTGCATTTTTGCAGACCAGGATTTGTACCATTGAAACTTTTTAGGCCCCTACGAAGCTAGAAACAAAAGACATATCTTTGTATAATCACAAAGAATCTAATTGAGTGTTGCTTGACCTCAATCAATATCTTCAAGAATTCCTCTGAGGTTTTGGGACTCTCCTCCTCTAAAGTATGTGTCCTGGATGCAAATTTGTGACATTTGTTTTTTAATAACCTATATAAGCACAAGCACAATGGCACCAATCTATGCTATTCCATAATTTATATGGATGAATATTAGCACAAATTGGCAAGAATAGTCACATCTAGTCAGTTGTCTATTTGCAGACCAGGACATGTACAGTTGAAACTCTTCAAGACCCTATGAAGCTACAAACAAAAGCCATATCTTTATGTAATCTCAGAGAATCAAATTGAGTGTTCCAAGATATGTCCATGTTGTTCAATTAGTACGCATGAGAGGTTGGTTCTGGAAATCCTAAAGTTTGTCTTCCTTTGCAGTTTGGTGATTTGCGGATGTAAATAACATATATAAGCATAAGCACAATGCCGCTAGTTTATAGGACATTTTCAGAGTCGATTGTTTTTTGTCATTGGACCTAAGGATTAGTGAGGCTTTTCCTACTTAAGGCAAAATTATCACTTTATACGGTGACCACAATTTATCACGAAATATTAACACAAAACATTAACATATAATCAGTTCTTGTTCAGCACACTACGACATCTACCACCCATACTACAGATCCATAATAGCTTAAAAACAAAAGACATGTCATCTCCATAATTTTGGCATTGGAGTTTCTAGAAAAGATATGACAAGACAATATATAAGTCGTTCCACATGTATTCACGATATTTTGGTTTTTCCTACTTTGAAGTTTGTCATATATATATATATATATATATATATATATATATATATATATATATATATATATATATATATATATATATATATATATATATGTGAATGGCTATATATACCATAAGTGAGTGACAAGCGATTGTGCAAGATACAAAGCTGAGATAGCATGGCTCCTAGAGGACAAGAATTATGATTACCAATATATGAGGTGCACCGATCCAGAGGAATACTATGACGATATTCGGAAGGAATGGACGCACTGTTTTGTGGAGGCCAAAACATTATGCGAGCGATCTGCGTAGCCTTGATGCACCAATACCTCATCGATGTCCTCTGTCAATGCCACGCACTAATACGGTAGAATACAAACAAGTTGTTGAAATAATTCGAGCAAATAGTAATCGAATGCTTGCACGCGACTTTGCAATTGCTAATGGAAGGACTCTTACACCTAAAGAGCATTTTAATGTAATGAATTTTGATTGGTATTTATCTGATTGGTTATATGTCGAATGAAGATTGATGCATGTTGAAGTAGATAGTTCTTCTTAATAAATAAGGTAATTTGATGGTGTGATGACTATCGGATCACAGTAACAAGTTGGTTGTTCAAAGTAGGATCATTATCCTTCTTCACCTTTTAATGATAAATCAAGGCTTTACCTATTTTGACTAATTTCAACCTCACCATCGCTAGAATAGTGCTATTTTTTGTGGTTTGATATATGCTAATTAGAATTCCAAAATTCACATGTATTTTGTGCTCTGACAACAAGTTGTTAGAATTCCAAAATAAACAATTAGTGCGCACTTTACGTTTTGCTCAAGATTAAACAACAAGAAAGTTAACCTATGAGACATGATACGACCACTTTTAAAACATTAGTTAAATTCCACTCCTCTATTATTCTTCATTAACAAACGCAATGTTCGCAGTGAGACTAACAACCATAAATGCCCATACAAAGAAGTTTCTCCACTTACTTGAGGACATTATAGAAATAAGATAGTTCAAGTGCTTCATAAATCACATGATAAGGATTGAGATTGGACTTCATTCATCGTCTTCATTAGACATGTCGACATTGACGATGACCTCAGGATTGAGATTGGACTTCATGCATAATGTCAAATATTGTTCTTCATGTGCCTATCATTGTATATTACTTCAATTATATTATTATACAAGAATTTGAGGCATTCAACAAGTAGCATGCTTAGTTAACTAAACGAATAGACTGAGATCCTAGTGTATTTTCTGCTAATTAGTTGAATAACATAACCTCTACTGGAGATTTTGGCAGACAATGAATAAAAACATTCATAGCGCTGCTTGGTTGTTCATAGTAAATTAGACGTGTAACATAATACGATCAAAACTAAATAGATAGGTCCGTCTTATCTATTTACTCGTGCTACTAGACTTGGTTATTTGAAAAACTGGAGATTGAGCCTATCCAGTTGTTTCAAGAATTTTGTTACCTAAAAAATCCTTATTTAGTCTCACATATATTAATGATGCATGAGATGTCTCACGTGTAACACATTATTTAATTGTACGTAATTGAATATGGCAATGGATTGTGGGTTAATATCATTGCGATATAACCCTTCCCCCCCCCCCCCCCCAAAAAAAATATTTTCGAGTACTTACAGTTCTGAAACTCCCTTAGAAACTCAGAGGTAGAGACGTTAAACAAAACAATATTACCATAGATTATGTTCTGGCATCAGTTTCTGCAAGTAATGTTCCAAAAAAAAACTTAACTGTCCTACTTTTATTTATTTTGCATCAACTATAAACTTTTCCTTGTCCAGTTTAGAAGCTTGAATTATCAGTTAAATAAATATTGCCCTTCATAACATAAATGTCAACATGCAACTCATACTTTATGGGTATGACTCGTGTCTGCACCCAACTTACTTATTAACATCTCACTTCTTAGCATTATGGTACCACTCTACAACCTTGCAGACATACATTTCATGTAAGATTCGCAACTGAGAACCAATATTGAGAACTGGAAAGAAAAAAAAGTAACAGGTACAAGAAATGGCACGCTTTAGATTACGTTATTGTACAAGAATAGCCTATAACTGACATTGAGCAGTTTCAAGGCAAGAAATTCAATATTTACACACAGGATACAACCCACCTAATGCGCTTTTCACACTTTTCATCCTTCATTGAAGATCTCCAAGGAAGGGATGACATATTTGTAACATCTCTATTGCATGTTAAATGACTGTAATTCAGAAATTTTGCTAGCACGATTAAGTTCTGTTGATACTATGATCTATTCACAGCATTCCGTAGTATCATACAAGTGTAGCTAACCAAAATAGCACTGCAACAAAGTTAAGTTGCTACCCTATGTAGTAGAGGATTGCATTCATAACAAAGCTGGGACTTGGTTATTGAATCCACAGCATCATAACTACTATCCCGTGAAATAGAGTCTTATCTTCTAGAATCTCTTGCAAAATCAGCTTGCCATTGTTGTAGCTCAGTTGAAGAGCTCTTTTATTTCCCTTTGCAGCTACGTAATGGCTCTAAAACTATGTCAGTTTTAAAATATGTTCCAGATTTACAAAAATATTTACAATCCACGCCCACCATTTGTGAAGAGTGGAAGCATGAATCAGGAAGGATGACCACATGGATAATTCATAGTGAGAGCACATGCACACAAACAAGCATATAAGTAGCTACTGAATAAAAATGTCACATACTACAAAAATTAAGAGGACTGGATAACAAGGAAAAATTAGAAAAAGACACATACTAGTGCCCACAGTTTGGCTCAAAGTCAAAACTACACTGACGTACTCAAAGTTATGATACTTAATATACTTGTCCCCAATTCTCTGCATTATACCTAAAAAATTATTTTTTTCTTCTTCCAAGGTATAGTTCCACTAAAACCCCTCCCCAATTAATATTGCAATTTCAAATTTACTTCGAAGAAATGGTTCGAAGTCTACCCCTACCTTCCCCTTCCTTAAATCTTGTGCCTACAGCTTTTTCAAATTCCGACTTTATATCAGTTCATATGGTTGAGTCCTGGTCATTCTAGTATTTCATAACTGGCTAGAATTCTCCAATTTATTTCATATATCTTCTTTGTACAATGGCAACAAATTATGGTTTGGTCCTTCCTAATTAGCTCTCATATATATATATATATATATATATATATATATATATATATGGAATTGATCCGTTTAGAGCGCTAGCAAAATGGGGTATTTTGCTAGCGCGATCTGGCCATCCATCCTGAAAGATGGACCGCCCAGATCTTGTTTTTTTCAAAAACCGTCAGTCGTCCGCGACATAGTGTCGCGGACAACCTTTTTTACCATTTTGCCGCTCTTCCTTTGTCCGCTACATTGTGCGGCGGACTACTTTCAAGTCCTGACATGTGTCAGGAAAAAGACGTCCGCTACACAGTGTAGCGGACGACCTCTAGGCTGACAAATGTCAGGACCTGTCCCGTCACTCCTTTACACCCACGACAATTATCTTGTCTT
The DNA here is from genome assembly GCA_033070095.1 of Escallonia herrerae. Classification (NCBI taxonomy): domain Eukaryota; kingdom Viridiplantae; phylum Streptophyta; class Magnoliopsida; order Escalloniales; family Escalloniaceae; genus Escallonia; species Escallonia herrerae. The sequence goes on along the minus strand of JAVXUP010000921.1, from coordinate 290,854 downwards.
ATGTGTCATGTCACCAGTGTTCGCTACACAGGGTGGCGGATGTTTTAAAACTGTCCGCAATACTTACAGTGGACGTTTAATATATATTAAAAAAAATCTTAACTACGACACTCTTCTCCATTCTTTCTACTCACAAATATTCCCAGCGGCGTTGGCAAGCAGATCTGCGCAATTTCTTCTTAAGAACACCTTTAATACCCTAATGGATCACGTAAGTTCACAAAATCAATCCTTTACATGTTTGTAATCTATAATTGTGATGAATATTGCATTTTATGCGTGGTTATGATTATGCAGTGAGCATGTGCTAGCGTTTGTAAAATCTGATTCCGTATATGTATATATCTATTATACATATGAGTATATGCTAACATTGTATGTATTATGCATGTGCTGGCGTCGTATTTTTGTGATCGATTATCAAAATCCAAACTGAGAAGGTTTTTCCATAATTTCAGTTGCAAAAAATAGAATTTAACCATTAACCAGAAGATCCATCCTTATTATACGACCAAGCCAACCATATCAGTACGCTCATACGGGATGGTCAAGTAAGATACATTATTTATCAACTTTCTTATTCTTACGAACGTTGTATACCATTTATTTTGCTTAAATTGTATTTATTAATTCGTAGGAAAAGAACTTCTCACCACCGTAGAAGTATCTCACGAGTTCACAGCATGGAAATTGAACAAGTCCCAGAAAAGGATACTGCGTGGAATTGGGTTTGGGATTTTCACGCATGGGCAAATCTTTCAACACCTTGACCGGCACTTAATAGGTGTCCTTGTTAAAAGGTGGAGAAGTGAAACGAATACGTTTCACTTTCCACTCGGAGAGATGACAATTACCCTAGAAGATATAGGGTTCATCTTAGGGTTACCAGTGACGGGACGGCCGGTAATTGCTCTTCCATCGAAAGCAACGAATAAGAGAACCGATAGGGACTTCTTCACTTCGATACCCCAGGATCAATTTAGCAGTGGTGGTATAAAGTTGAAGTGGTTGGTAGATACCTACGGAGTTTTGCCAGAAAACTATACGGGCGAGATGCTTGTGATGTACACACAAGCCTTCCTCTTGTGGGTGATGGGGGCAATTTTATTCCCAACGAAGTCAAAGAACACGGTCAGCGTGAAATATTTACCATTGTTAGGTAACCTGCGGGAGGTTGGGGATTATGCCTGGGGTGCAGCGATTCTTTCGTATTTGTACCGAGCATTGCACAAGGCAACGAAGCCCGACTCCAAAGCCACATGTGCATGTCTCTCGCTATTGCAGGTATATCATATAAATCTTGTCTTTATTATCGTTTTTTTGTTGAATCCACGATATAAATATAATTTGCCCATGTTCTCAGGTGTGGTCTTATGAACACCTTGCTATTAGTGCACCAACTCGTAGGGATGGAACCGATAAAGTGTGGCCTCGGTTGTGTGCTTAAGAGTACAGCCGGAAGGAGAGCCACTACCCGAGGAGAGTCGATCCCCATCACAACATTACGTACTATCGAGGGGAGTTGGACTGTCTATCTCTGGGCCAAATACGTTGGGCACCGTACATACGTTTGGCACGATGGGTGGGAGAATCGTTCGTCTTCACGCTCTCCGGGTTGCAGAGCACACCTCTGATCCACTTCGAGGTCATAGAATGGTAACTGCCAAACCGACCAATGTGCCATTTTGAGTTGGAGCAGGGTTTGCCAGCCGATGCCCCAGATATGAGGGTTAATAGGAACCCACCGGGTGTCGGACGGTTTGGCAAGGCCAATGTGCACGAATTGTGTGCGGCTGAAATAGAGCTTTGGAGTTCTTGGCAGGACACACTGGCGGCCATCATCTCGGAGCCTGACCCCATTATCAACATCGAACAGTACGATGAGAGGTATTACCGCATCACGCAAAGGAGAGTAGCCCCAGTAAACTTTGAACGCGGGAAGAAGTACCACCCTAGGGGTCAGATCGATGAAAGTATGGCATGTGATCTGGTAAGTTGCCCAACAAGTGTTCTTGATTAAATTTGATGAATATAAATGGCTGATTGAAGTTACTTATTTTTTTTTATCTTTTTGGATGTAGGTTAATGTCTCTCTTGCATTCTTCAAGAAGTTGAGTGAGCGGAAGGACCTGGTGAGCGCAATGGGCGAGGATCTTCGCCAACAGGCTACTGCATTGGCTTTAGGCTGCGGGAATTTTTTTGTGCCAAGTATCGGGACAGTCTTTAGTCCTCAGCCAGGGAATGGGTTATACGGGCGTCAGCGAGGGATACAGTGATCCCTTGGGATAGGCTTCAGGGGTGAGCCAGGGAGTTGGTGGTCCCTCTGTAGGGGGATGGGACATGCTCAAGTGTCGTGGGACGATTACATCATCCCCTATTTCAATTTGTTCCCAAAACCCCAACCCTTCTCTTAGAGTCAAGTCACGCAAGACTGGCCTTTCAGAAACTACGGTTTCTCTGAGGCACTACCCATTGTCCCGTGGGCGGGACCACTTGGCCCCCCCAGAGGGAATATCCCCTGTTTGACCTCCTCGGAGGGCAATATCAGCAGGCCGGGGCCCCCGAAGGACATTATCAGCCGGCTGAACCAGGAATTAGAGGCCAATATCCGGCTCTTGCCCCCCGGTGGAGGGCAAGATTTGCCGGTTGACCCCCCTGAAGGAGGGCAATATCCCCCGGTCGACCCCTGAGGGCAATATCCGAAAGGGCATCCAGCCAGGCCCTTAAAGCCGGGTAAATATGAGTTAATCCGAGCCCGTTATTTTAGCGCCCCCCCAAGACAGAGCGTCGTATGACGTGGATCACCCAGAGGGCTTGGATTACAATTTCTCGTGGATAGAAATGGCCTTGCTAGTGCCGGGAGCTTGGTTAGACAACGGTGTCATCTCGCACTATGTGCAAATTCTGAGGCAAAGGTGTCGGGAGCAGCCAAACATCGATCCGTGCATTTTTATCTTGGATGCTTTTTTTCATGGCATCCTAGTACAAGAGTGGAAAGACTGGGTAGATTCAAGGAAGGGGAGAACCCTGCCCCAGTGGAGACCGTCCGCTAACCTACAAGCATATCTTGCTAGGGATAGTCCAGTGAGTGCAAGTGTTGCCGACGTGTTTCTAATCCCATTTTTAAGGAATGCCCACTGGTACTTGGTTTGCTATGAACCAGTAGAGAAGACGGTAGTAGTCATCGACAGTCTCTACGATGATACCCCCGTAATGCCTGTGATTAGCATGGACAAAGGCATAGGCCATTTGGATGCCATGGTAAGATCATGTTTACTTCTTATTGTAACTTGCATATTGGGGCTTATTTATATATGTTAGCCATGCTCATCGCATTAGATGTACATAAGTTATATGGTAGAAGTTCCTGGTAGTTCTAGTTATTGGGGACGTGAGACTATGTGGTTGTTGTGTGAAAGGAATGACGGCTACAAAGAAGTGAAGTACACGGATCCGAGAGAGTATTATGTAGGTTTATGAAGAGAATGGGCGTATCGAGTTAATGAATCAGAAGCACTACACCAAGATCTCACCACGCTGAGAGCACTTGTGCAGCAACGTCGTTCAATTAGTATGTCAAGGCGTAATGTTAAGCAGTGTAAGAAAGTTGTGTGCCAAATTCGTATGGAGCATAACCGGATGTTGCTGCATCAAAAATGATTTTACATGCTTCAACTTGCGGAAGAAATGGCCGAGGCTAGTAGGAGGCTCCTAATTCAAATGAGAGAAACAATATTTTAACCAATGATTAGTACTTATCTGACGAGTATATGTCAAAACAAGAGTGATATATATATATATATATATATATCTCCTACTGTATGTTAGGATTTCATTCCAACTAGCACTTATCCATATGTCATTCTAATAAGAGAACCCCGTCTTTCGATTTTTCAAGTGTTGGGAATTTTTGCTGCGTCGTCCGCTACACAGTGTGGCGGACCTACATGAAACAAAAATTTTTTTGAAGTGTTGGAATCACACTTTTTGCTGCGCAGTCCTCTATAAAGTGTAGCGGACGTAGAGGACTTTCTACTAAGTTGGAGATGAGACTTTCTGTCGTGCCATCCGCTACACAGTGTAGCAGACGTACATGAATCAACTTTCACGCGGAGTGTGGAGATCAGACTTTCCGTTGCGCCGTCCGCTAGACATTGTAGCGGACGGTGATAATTCTGTTTTAATAAATTGCAATTGAAACAATGTTTTAGCGACGGAATCAACAATCTCAATATCGATTGACAATAAAAAAAAACGTACGATTAACAATCACAATTATCAAATGGCACAATTAAGAACCTAAAATTTAGAAAAATAATGAACATTAACATAAAATTGTTCATAACAAAATTTAGGGTTCAACATTGGGGGAAAGGTTTTTCACAAGTGCTCCAATCAAACACCGTCACTTGAAAATTCCAGTTCCCCATGTGTTCAAAGGCTACAAAGTCCCCGAGATGGAGGTCATGCTGATGCACGAATTTGTTCCAACCCTCTACGAAACAAATTTGACCTTGGCCGTGCTTCATCTTGATTCTTACATGCCATGACCCATTGCAGCTAGTTAAAGTTGAATCGAAATAAATTATGGTAAGCCAATCGGAAAAGGCTACCGGCATGTCCTAACATATTCATAATACAAAAAATAGGTAAGTTTTAAACCAAAGATTAAACTTTTAACACACACGAAAACACAGAGAAAGAGGGATGGCCTACAAGTTTTGTATCAAAGCCAGGCATCATGACCTTGAAGAAGTGTCTGCCTGCAAGGTGCATGTTGCCTACAAATTCGCTGCTCGACGAATCAAAAGCCATCACGCCGGGGATGTTGCTGGAGGCGCCGCGACATTGAGGGGAGGACGGGGCTGTCGCAGGAGGTGGCGCGGCGTTAGGGGGAGGACAGTGGTGTCGCCGGAGATGTGGGTCGCCGTAAATGGGGTAGCGGCTGGGTGAGATGTTTGAGACAGATAGAGAAACAGACGGAGTGATAAGATGATTGGTCGATCTGATTAATATATAACAGGATGGAGTCATCCGCTACATTGTATAGCAGACCAAAATAACCCCAAAAGTTTTTTTCTGCAATACTGTCCGCTACTTTGTGTGGCGGACAAAATGAACACCAAAAGTTTTTTTTTTCTGCAGAGCCGTCTGATATATTGTGTAGCGGACACAAAGAACAAAAAATTAGAACTTTGCAGAGCCATCCGCTACATAGTATAGCGGACATAAAACCATGGTATAGCGGACATAAAAGGTCAAAATTTTCTAAAGTATTGGAATTTTAAGACTCTGCAGAGGCGTCCGCTACACTATGTAGCGGACGGGGCTAATAAAAAAAAATTAAACTTAGATTTGATGGCTCTCATAGGTCTATCAGAAGAAAAAAAATCCAGTATTCGGTCAAAAAATTATTAGCAAAAAAATTACAAAAAATTATTACAAATGTCAAACAGACTTGATGGCTTATACAAAAAATTAAAGGTCCACTGCAGCTTGTTCATCCTCATCTTCAGCGTCATCTTCTTCCCAATCTTGCAAACCCCCTGGACTTATCCCCAGTGCCTTGTAATGGTTCCGCTTGTCGTGGTCGGTCATTTTGTTGCACAATGCACACCTTCTCAGCTTTTTAGGTTGAGTTGCCGTTTCAATAGAGCTTTTCATCCGCGTAGATCTCTTGCGGCCTTTCGTTTGCGATATAATTGGATCCAAAGGTCGGATATCATTATCGTCTTCCTCCCCCGGCTCGTCGTCTTCCTCCCTCCGTCGTCTTCTGATCCCATCGTAGGCTCGGTGTCAATCACATTGGTGACTGAAGCGGCTTCCAACTGGTCGACGATGGGCTCTTGCTGCTGAGCTACCTTGAGGAGATGTTTATATTCGACCATTGTAGCAGCACCCTTTACGGACAAACGGGTGAACATCGTCACCAGATGATTATACCGCAACGTCTCTGATTCTTCAAAGTCAGTATACGGGTGCTCTGGAAAGGCAATGGTACCGTGCAACCTGTTTGCACCTTTCGTCCACCGTGGCAAGACGTATTTATCGGGGATTGTCCTGATATTCTTCTGGGTGAAAAACCGCAGAATGTGTCTACACAGGATGCCATGGAACTCAAACTTCTTGCAAACACATGTCACCGAGTCCATCAATGTGTCGTGGCTCACCATATACATTCTGCACAGCTTCTCAGGGACGAGGTCATTCACGAGCGAATAAACCTTGTACTCACACGTAGACTTTTCTGCCACCTTGTTTATACTGTATCGTCCCGATTTTCGCAGCTCTACTTGGTATAGCAAGAAGATCTCCTTCGTATAGACTTTGGCACCGTTCAGCTCCAGCGGGGTCTTAAGCAACCTTCTCCTTTGTTTGTACATGGTTGCAAAGTCTGCAGCCCTTTCTTTCACGAATAACGACGCAACCGCTTTTTGTGCGGATGTGACAAAACTCTTCAAATTGGTAGTTGTACCCACATAACTATCGAACGTGGCATTCATAGATTCACTCCTGCCCATAAAAAAATGCCTCCTCGTGTAAATGCCAATCCATTGCTCTTTGAGCTCGTACAAGTGCTGGAGCCACTCGTTGTCTTGTAATGAGTAATCCTCAAGAAGCTTTTCCCACCTCTCCTCAAATTCTTCAATCGTTAATGACTTGTTAACGAACTTGTCAAAATCCTGTTTAAAGTCTGGATACTTTGCGTACACGTGATGCAAACGTTCAGGGTATTTGTTGCTTATGTGCCAAGTGCACAAGTTGTGTCGAGTATCTGGGAAGACGGTAGCAATAGCCTTCTTCATTGCCAAATCTTGATCGGTGATGATAACTTTCGGTGCTTTGTTGTTCATGGCTTCCAGCCACTCCCTAAACAACCATTCAAAAGAACTCTCACTCTCGTCCCTTAACAAGGCGAACCTGAACAGGATGGAGTGATAATGATGATTGACCCCCGTGAAAGGAGCGAACGACATCGAGTACTTGTTGGTACGGTATGTGGTGTCGAAAGTCACGACATCCCCAAAATGCTTATAAGCAAGCCTCGAACGACCGTCGACCCAAAAAATTGTGCTAACTCGATGCTCGTCGTCAAGTTTATAATCGAAGGTAAACTGCGGGTCCTCCATCTGCATCCGTTTCAATAGGCTCATTGTGGATTGAGCATCATTGAGGTCATACGCGGCTCGTCTATGGGTTCAGACCGTGTTACGAACGTCTGTCGTGTTAAAGTCTAAATTTTGAATTCCCCCAGCCTTTTCAGCAAGAACATTAACAATCTCGGTAGGTCCTATCCGCGCATCGCTCATTGTGTGAATTAGGCTCCTCACGACCTTACCCATCTTCTTGTGTTGATGCATCTGACTCACCTTAGAAGGGGTTACTAACGGGTGATTGTGTGCCAGTTCCAGGCTGGTAATAAGCCAATGATCTTGCTTGGGTTTATAGCTTACGAACATCTTGACCTGGCAATTCTTGAGCGTAAAGCAGTCCCGTCTTCTACCCGAATATCCTATTTCATCATCACCATCATCGTTGCCTACGCGTGTCTCATTTTGCACTGGGTTTCTGCCCCTATGACACTCGTATAAGCGAGAGCATATCTTTTTTGTTACGTTGCTTGTTCTTGTAGTATTTATTCTAATGCCAAAACCAACCCTCAATGAATACACTCGAAAACATTCTCCAGCTTCTTCCAATGTTTGAAACGTTCGTCCTAGATACGGATCACTAGCATCTACGAGGGTGTTAGAGCTCGACACGAAATCAGACATTGTGAAACAAGACCTATGTAGAAATAGACTACGCTTAACAATCAACTGACATTTTCAATTGAAAATATTACCTCAAAATTATCTTGGCGAATAGACCAATTTAGGATGATGAATATACCATATACATAATCTCAAAATACAACAAACATATCTAAAAAAATTTAAATTTATATAGGATACATGTGTCGAAGTTAGTGAACCTCAAAAAAATCAAAATTAACTACAATGAATTTGTTTAAAGTTAACAAATTAATTTCTAGAACATCACAAGTTAATGAATAGAGTGACAAATTTCTAGAATATCACCAAAAATCTATACTTTTTTGTCCAAAAAAAAATATACTTTGTCAGTCAATCCACCCAAAAAATTTTTGAGATCACAAACTTACCTTGCTTGAGTGAAGCTTGAAGCAAGTGTTACTCGAAACTTGAGGGGAGCCGAAAACGGAAGCAAGTGAATCTGAAGGAGAAGAAAATTTTGCCGAAAGAGCTGAGAATTAGGGAACTTTTGAGTATAGGGGCAATAATGTCCATGATACTGTATAGAGGAAATTATTGCCGACACTCTGACACGTGCAGAAATAAAGACCTGACGCGAGACTTTCTTGGTGGGCAACGGGACAGGTCCTGACATATGTCAGCCTAGAGGTCGTCTGCTACACTGTGTAGCGGACGTCTTTTTCCTGACACAAAAGTAGTCTGCCACACAATGTAGCAGACATGGGAGGAGGGGCAAAATGGTAAAAAAGGCTGTCTGTGACAATATGTCGCGGACGACTGACAGTTTTAAAAAAAAACAAGATCTGGGCCGTCCATCTTTCAGGATGGACGGCCAGATCGTTCTTGCAAAATACCCCATTTTGCTAGCGCTCTCAACGGATCAGCTCCCATATATATATATATATATATATATATATATATATATATATATGGCACAAGCCATCTAATCATGTAGGAAGTATATGCACCCAATACTAAATGGTTGGATGCTCAATTGTTTAATGAGGTTTTAACGCTAAAATATGAGGTTCTTTAAGTCTCTCTATTTGGATTAGCCTGCTCACTTGCAATCTACTGTGGATTGGGGTTACAACATCGAAAAAACAAGCCCTTCGAACATCTTTTCTACGGTCAATGCTTTAGCAAAAAACTGACTTGCAACTCTACAATGACATGGTTTGACACAATAAGGCCAACATTGAACACGCTTACTGCCTCTTTTCCAAGCCAAACTTCAGTGCCCCGTTCGTCAATCAAGAGCCATTGGCTAAAAGAAAGGAGAGCTAGCATGGGTTTATTTTCCATATAGGTCCTGACCTTAGAAAAGGTTCATCATATGTTAACATTTAGTCCTTGGCAGTGGACACCCTTCCTGCCCCAGTACTTCCTCCTTTATTTCACTAAATCCTAAAACTATACCATGAAATCCACAATACTACCAAAAACATAAAATAAAATTCCTCCAAGGTTCAGTAACTTACATAAATTGTCGAAGACAGTTTACCTCATTCAAAAGACTTCATACAATACTGAGAAAAGTAATTTTGTTTCGAAAACGTGAAGCCATGAAGAATTTAACAGCAATTATATAAAGCAATGGTAGTTCATTTTCTATTCTAGACTTGTCTAACACACATGTTGACTGAGATACAAATGGTCATAACATATGAATCAATAGACATGATTTGCATACAGTTTACTCTATTTCCAATGATCTGACAACATATTTGTTCTTTGTACTAGTTCTTGGTAATTTTTATTTTTGTACTGATTCCTAGTAATTGATCGCATCCACCTTCCATTCTGACCTGGCCCCAAAATTAGACAAAATATATTTACTGGCTCTTTTCAAGCTAGAGCCTACTCTAGCGCGGGAGTGCTACCTGGGTTTACAGCTTCCAAAAGCTAATTTGGGGTCTCATTTGTTGTCCTTCAGAAGGGTTTTCAGCAATGAGGATTTATGAGATCCCCTGAATACTGGGGACCAAGCATGCCTTTGTAGGCTAAAGCATAACATCTTTGGAAATCTGACGCACTTTTGAGGCATAAATTGACATTTTTACTTAATTACACAAACAGACACCGATATGAACGAGTTAATATAAGAAGCAAGCCAAGATCAAAGTTCAAGATTGATAAGAAATAAGAACCAATGGGCGGAATAGTGACAAGAGAAGGACGACAAAATGAAAGGTTTCCAAACGGATCTAATGTGTGACTTCAACGCATCATCATGTAAGTTTAGCGCAAAAAACTATAGTTAGTCAAGCAATTCCTTAGAAAATAAAGATACACACCAGTTAAAGGTTTTGATTGCTTGTGATATAGGTGGTTGCCATTGCATTATTTATTATGATATTGCAACTCGAACGAGTTTAACCTAATTGATTGTAACGCAAGCAACGGGAAATCCTCTTTCCATGAAATTAGGACTCCAATCGAATAGTGCATGGCGACCAGCTGGCCACTTCATTCTGGGTGGTTGCACGAGGAAGAGGCCTCTATGATTACCTTTTTTAGAATCTTCCTCAAGATCTAATTGGATTTGGTCAAATGTCGGCTCATCGAATGTTGGAACCAGAGGATTTGATGCTTAAACAAAAGCTTCTGTTGGTCTACCAGGAAGACTCGATCGACAAGGTCATAAACACTTATCCCAGACTTGGGAAGGACCTCCATTGCATGTGCTCAAGGAATCTCTGAATAATCCATCTCTTGGAAACTACAGTATCGCTATTACAAATCCACAACATAGTTGTTAATTTTGCTATCAGAGACCGTGAAAGTTTGGTTGAACATACATCTGCTGTTAAGGGGTAATGCTCTGCTCTTAGACTTTTCAATCTTTTCTTCAATCATGGGACCAACAGGTGCACACCATTTGGAAATGCTTTTTCTTTTTGCGACCAAGAAAGTTTTACAAGTCACAACATGCTCTTTAATGAAATGATGAATATTTAGTTCCCGAAGGTGATGCTTACTAAGCCAAGCATTAAATGATTCAGGTGGATTTGAGGATAACCAGTCTTATCTCTTTAGTGGAAAATAAGCATTAGCCCAGTGTTGTGGCTTGTTTTGTTCCAGCCAAAGGAGGAGTTTTTGACCCAACTTGCATATATCATTATACTTGTGGATAAATTGCTTATGATCATGAGCTCTAGCAAGTTTGTCCAGCAGCTCCAATGTAGTATTGCATTTCTTTGTCTTTCATCCATTATTCTTCACCAAATATTTGCAGAAGTTTTCCTTTAGCTGACGAATACAATGAGAATTACAATTAGCCCCAAGTATTTTCTCGATGCCATCGACTAGACTCTTGTTCCTATCCGTCATAAACACAAAATTGGTATCCGTGTCTAGCACTTCTCATAGCTCACACAGAAATCACTCCTAATTAACATCATTCTCAGTGGCGATTATGGAATATGCCAACGGATAAAAGCCATTGTTTGAGTCCAAAGCACAAGCAAAGAAAACACAGCCTTTATAGAAGTTCTTGAGAAAACAAGAGCCAATGAAGATTAAAGGCCTACATGCACTATGGAAACTGGTAATGGACGTACCATAAGCTACGAACAATTGATTAAAGCAATGATTGTCTTTGCTCGATGTCCGATATGTTGCATGTGTTCCAGGAATTAAAGTAGTTTGGCGTTCACATAACAATGGAACATATGCATAACCTTAGGCTGGAACACCTCCCTCAATGCTAGCCTTTGTCCACTCTTTTACACTCCAAGCTTGATTATAAGACATACGGACCTTGTTATCTTCGTGAAAGATGGTTCGTATCTTGTTAGGGCTGATATCAGAGCTCTCAACAATCTTCGTTTTAAACTTTTCTCCAAGATACTTTGCCTTCACAACAGGACGTAACTAGCATCATCACACATGTTGTGCGATTGAGTTGCCATGTAGGTTATTACTCTAATGTACTTTGAGTCCTCGTCGCACGCGGCAGTTAGATACCATGGACATCCCCTAATGTTGCATATTGCCTTCAGGTAACCCTTGTTATTGTCCTTCCACATGCACTTGAATTTCTTGTTGAGCGTTAGGAAGTACAAACAATGCCAAAATGCTTTTCCATCTTCAAATACAGTGCCTCTCTAAAAATGCACATCATAAACACTCGAAGCAATAATCATTGAATCTATGACCTAATTTTTGGGTGGATCATATACGGGATAGGCATGTTCAAAGCGGGCTGAAGTTAGTTCCGTTGCACTACTAATAGTAGCATGATCATATCCAGAGGGGGCTGGACTTGGTTCCATTTTGCTAGTGATAACATGAATTTCTTGATTTGAGGAGGCCAAAACTTGACTCACTAGACTATTGACAAATGTACTGGGAAGTTGAGCATTATCACCAGGGTCAGGAAGATGAACATTGTCCCGCATGGTGGATAGTAGGCTGAGGTATTATGTCACGATTTGACGCCCTAAAAACAATTTGCACGTCAAAAGTCACATCAATCACACAAGGAAAGCAAAAAGATAAGGTACCGTTAAAGGCTATACGTCGTGCTGGCTAAATGTCATGATTGAGGCACCGTATCACTCGTGAAAACATGAACTTCTGTTCTAGAATGTAAACGCAATGTAAGATGTAGTACACTTTGGTTTTGCATCTCAATCAGTTGTCCTGTCTCTTGGTTTGTGCAAAATATGAGTGACTTGTCGCATGAATCAATAGAACACGCTTCACAGGCCTCGGCTACGAACTGATCATACAAAGTTTTTTCATTCACAAATAGTAGTTGTTGTTTCCTCCCTCTACCATAATATGACCAGCAACTTTGCGTTGATCACCCCCCAGTGGCAATAGCAGTATAACTCCTTCACGCTTCCCATGTAGCAACTGCAAATATCAATTTATCAAGAAACATGCCTTACATAGGACAATGACATGTCTTGTTCATGCATATCCATATTGTAACGATACTGCATTGGCTTCCTCATGTAGCAAACTAGCAAATATCAATTTATCAAGAAACATGCCTTACATAGGACAATGACATGTCTTGTTCATGCATATCCATATTGCAAAATGAAATTTCTAAAATGCTTTCATACACATAGTGCATGTAAAGGTAAAAAAAAAATGAAGCCAAGAAGGCCGAATGATCATAGAACATTAACTAATATCTATAAGTCCAATATGGAATGCGAAATGGTTACTTAAACAACCAACATGTTTTCATTTAGTAGTAGGGCCATTCCTGTTGGCAAATTTTCCTTGCCAAATGTTGGTAACCATTGACCCATTATTCGTGTGCCCATAGATCTATTTGGTTGCGCAAAAGACTATCCAGAGTCATCACCAACTGAATGCTCCTATTAAGGAGGACAATTTGGAGAAGACCAAGTGAAATGCACTTATGGAATAACAACATGGTCAAATCACTTGAGACCTAGTCCATAGGATGTCAATAAGCATGCACCTGTTTATTGCTATTATTAAGGGATATTATTTTTCTTTAGGAGTTTGTTGCTTCTGTTTAGCTCCTTTATTTTTTTTAGACCATCTGGATGTAAGCCTTTGACTCTTCTTGTTAATGTTCAAAATTTTCATGTGTATCTCAGTTCTTCAGAGTTGGAAAACTGACTCACACTAACTACAATGACTAAAAGTCTTGCTTGGAGTTATACCTCCAAGGGCAAGATCCGTGGGATGTCGTCCACGGAGCTAATACAACTCCACCAAACACTACACCAGAATCTGTTGAGGCAATAAGGAAGTGGAAAATCAAGGTTGGAAAAGCCTTATTTGTACTCGAGGCTACCACGTAGAAGGTCCTGCTTGATCGCATCCGTGATGCAAAATCTCCTAAAAGTAAAGGATGCGTTCTTTGTTCTCCAAAAGAATGGAGCTCAACTATAAATGCTGGAAATCTGACTATCCCATAGCCCCGTTATGAAACTTAAAATGATTTTTCAAGAAATTTCTCAACTCGACGAGGAATCAAAAATCTCAGATACTATGCAATGACGGATCATTATACTTGGACTGAGGCCAGAACATAGTGGTTATATTACCGCTATTCAAGGGTGGCCCAGTCCACCAACTTTGCTGGAGCTAGAAAGTATTCTAGCAAAACAAGAGAGTTTAGCAAAGTGGATGGCAGGATTATCTATCAAAGACAATGAAGAAGCTCTCTTTGCCAGACGAGGAAATAAGTCCAGAAATAGGAACAAGCAAAGCCAATGAAGTCCCCAAACTGGGGAAGTTCAAAGGGTCGAGAATTAAAAAATCAAGATTCCAACTTCAAGACCAAAATAACTTGCTACAACTGTGGTAGAGGTGGTCATTCTACTAGAAACTGTCGCTCACCTTGCAGTAACTATTGTACTAAAGATTGTCACTCGTCAAAGAAGATGTTCGAGGAAGGTAATATTGTTGTTGCTAACACTGATGTTTCTAACAATTCTAACGACGACAGTGAAGAAGAATGGGAGCGTGTATATCCATTGTCGAAGACCAATTTATCGAATATAAATATGAAGATCATGAACGGGAGGGGTTTGTACTTCCTAAAAATCAACAACATGTTGGTTCACTGCGATTGATGAAGAGGACACAACCAGTTTGGTAGAAGGAAGTAAACGAAAGAGTTTAGACTACTCCAAAGAATGGATCATCGACTCTGGATGCTCAAACCACTTGACAAGTGATAAAGGCAAGTTTGTTAGCAAGCCTAACTACATAGGAAAAAGAATTGTGGTCAAGTGAACCTATTCACCAATGTCAAGGCTTGAAGATCTTACACTCAAGAATGTTTATAATGTCCCTGATATGAAGAAAAAATTTCTCTCAATGTCTCAATTGATTAAATTTAGAGGTTATGTTGTCTTTGGACCTAATGATGTGAAGGTATATGAAAGTGTGCAAATTTCAGGTGAAGCTTACATGCGAGGAAGAAGATTTGAATCTCTCTTTGTCATGACAGCACACGAAGCTTCTATTGACAAAACGGGAAAGAATGAAACAGTTGATCTATCGCATGCAAGACCCGTTCGTGTCGGTTTCACAAAGCTTAAAGCAATGATGCAAAGACTACTGGTCAGAGGACTTCCTCAGCTAGATGGTCAATCTGACATTGTATGCTCAGGTTGTCAATACGACAAAGCACTCCTATTGCCATATGCTAAATCAAAGTCTCGAGCAAAAATGCCGCTGGAGCTGATACAGTCGGACGTGTTTGCCAAGGGGAAAAGCAGATCTCTAGGAGGCAAGAAGTACATGGTAACTTTTAGTGATTATTTTTCTACATATGTATGAGCGTATATTATTAAAGAAAAACCTTAAGTGTTTGAAAAAGTTCGTAGAGTTTAGGAATCAAGTAGAGAGTAGTGAGAAGTGCAAAATAAAATGCTTAAGGTCAAAAAAATGGCGGTCAGTACTCAACCCACGAGTCCTTCAAATAAGTATAAGAGCATGGAATCTCGAGGCAATTTACTTATCCAAATACACCACAACAGAGCGTGGTAGTTGAAAGGAAGACTTGACATGTTGCGTTGGCGAGGTAGAAATGGGCTGTACGATGCATGCCAAAAAATGTTCCAAGTTTCTGGGCAGAGTGCATGAGTACTGCCATATATGCCACAAATAGGTTATCGCAACCGAGACTTGGTTTTATGTCGCCTTTTGAAAAATTGTTTGGTCATGTAGCCTGTAAATCATTTTGGGTTTTTGGGTCAGTTTGCTATGTGTTTATACCTGATCATCTTCGTAGTAAAATTGACAAGAAATTCGTTAGATGCGTATTTACAGGATATGATTCTGAAAGAAAGGACTGGAAATGCATTGATCCTAACAAGGGACG
Source organism: Escallonia herrerae (assembly GCA_033070095.1). NCBI lineage: Eukaryota > Viridiplantae > Streptophyta > Magnoliopsida > Escalloniales > Escalloniaceae > Escallonia > Escallonia herrerae. Next base: position 275,251 of record JAVXUP010000921.1, on the reverse strand, counting down.
AGTACATGTGTCAATGAATGTGCTATTTGATGAATTATCTTCATCGTGGCCAGCTGATCATGCAACTGTACTAGAAAATTAACCAAACTGAGATGGAGGTGCTGGATAAAACAAGTTTGCCTACTGAACCCATCTCCACTCATGAAGGAACCAGCAGTCACGATGAAGAAAAGACTATCAAAGCATCAAATGATCCCCAAAACATTGCTTTCGATGTAGGTAGCATAAGTGAAGGACCACGCAGGTCTACTCATGTACAAAGCCAAACCCAAAATATGTGAATATGAATATTGCAGCAACATTCACAGCGGCAACAGAAAAGGAGCTAGCCTCTTTTAAAGATGCACAAAATAACAGCAATTGGAGGGAAGTAATGTTGTAGCAAGTTATAATTGCAGATGGTTTAACGCATGTTGATTTACCACCAAAGTTGTTTCAGGTAGATAAGTGTATATCCTTTCCAAAAAAGTAGAATACTTTAATGAGGTTTTTGCTCATCAATACAAACGGTAATGATGCTTTGACACAATAGTGATAGATTATTCATAGATGCAAGTACGACTCTTTGTATCTCTGTTTTTCAATATAACAAATATTCTACAATTAGGGAGGCTAGGCCAAAGATCACTCATAATTAACTAAATTGAAATCTGTAAAGAATAATGATTCCCACAAATATTCCATTGAAAGTACCCAAACTACCATATAACAACACTTTACCATCAAGAGTTCATATGAACAATACAGAGCATCATATAAACTCAAATATAAAGCAAGAGTTTTTGGCCCTAGAAATATTGGGAACTCCCAGAGAGAGCCTGTAAGACCCCGCATATTTAAATTGCTTATAAAAAAAAAGAAAATGAGAATTTTTTTTGAGAGTTTGAGGACGTAATAGGTATTTGGGAATTATAATTGTTTTAGGAAGATAAGTATTTACCTTTTGATATCTGATGACTTACGTACAATATATTCCTAGGAGTAGAAGGAACCTCCAAAGCAGCTCTAGGAAGAGAGCTTTTAAGATTTTGATTGTCACTTTGAGGCTTTTGATACAATTCGATTGGAAATATTAAGACATTAATTAATTTAAACTGCGTGATTGAATGTAAGGATTTACTACCTTCGAAATCCAAATCAGCATTGGACCAATCGGTCGTATGTTTATAAGAAAGAATCCCTTCAATTATTGACTTATCAATGGATTTGTTCGAACTTATTTCGTGAAGGTTGGTTTTTATTGTAAATATGAGATTTCATGGTCTCGATTTATCTAAGCCTAGTGGATTATGTCTGTTGATAATCAGTTTTTGTGGATCAGATTCTCTGTACGTTTGTTTCTTACTCTGGGATTACTCGTTCGTCGGCGGCATGATACACCTTTCTGAATTCTTTTAAGATCCCATCAGCTCTTTCTTTGGATGGTGAAGTATGCATGATTTGAGCATATGCTACTGTCACATGGTTCTATATACATGAAACTGAGTCATCGTGTACTCATTTCATATCGTGATAGCCGACCTTCTCTTTTCTAGCTGTTCAACACATAAAATTTCACCACCAGGCAGCCTTTGTATATATTCGTTCTACCTGCTTGTTCTTGTTAGGCAGCTTACAGTCATTAACCAATGAATTGCCACACGCCATTCTTTTGAGAATTTCTCTTCTTTCATCAAGCATTTGGACTTTTGGAACTCTCATGAATATAAAATCCGCCCAACCAGAGTTGATTTCTTATGGATTTATTTTTGGTCCAACACTTTGAACACGTTAAATTGGTTCATTTACCTTGGTGACATGTCAACTATAGCGGTCATGTAAAATACTCGTATATTTATGATGGATCGTAACATGTCCTATTCTTGTACTTCCGCCATCTATTTTTTCCACCATTTCTTTTTCCGCCGCATTCCTTTGTATGGCTTATGAGTGGCATTCATTAACGTGAGCTGTTGGCTGCTAAATGTAAGGAACTTCTGAATCCTATTTAGTTAACGTGTTGATGTCTTTCTTATTTGTTGGCTATAGTTAAATACCTATTCTGGTGAGTCATGTCATAGTGTATGTGACTTTTCTGTTTCTGACTTACCCACGTGGATTGGAACTTGGGCTAGCTCGGTGGGATGAGTTAGAGATCGCGATCTTATTCTTTATCTCCCTAATCTCGTTTCCTTGGACATATTTGTATTACTTTGATTGGTCCGTTGAACGACCTTATTGGGCATTTGGCTCACTCCCTTATTATTTTCCTTTCAGGTGATCAGTAGGTGGGACTGGATAATGGGGCTAGCTGTGTGACAGAGAGCTAGCCGTTATAATTTCAAAGCTAATTTGATTATTTTTAAGAATTATAGTATAAGAACTTAGTTGTGTTTAGGTGTTTAATTTGAAACTCCGTTTAGGAGTAAACTGTGAACTAAATTACTGTCTTAGGCCTATTTGACTTTCAATTATGTAACTTGGAGACTTATTATCTAGATGCTCTGAATGACAACTTGGGAGATTTTTTGACATTTTAAGGTTTTCTAACTTTGTTTATTTGATATTAACACTCCGAAAATTGGGGGCGTTACAGAGCCGATAATACACGAGCCACTATCACCCCACAAAACCCTGAGCTTCGGATTCAGATTAACACTTTCGTCAAGAGGTTTAAAATGAAAATTTCCTCAGTTTAGCCAAGACAAAGCTCAATTGAGCTGAAAGCCTGCCAAAATAATATATCTACACAAAACTTTGAACCGTGATAGTGTTCAGGGGTTGACAATATCTATTACCAAAAGAAAAAGGGTTGACAGTACTAGGAAGAAAACCTATCCACTTGAAGCTCCGACCCAATAAACGATAGCGTTCAAGGGTTGACAATACATATTAGAATGAGTGGTACAACTTTGTGCCAGAATCTAAAATAAAGTTTTTATTCATGGAAAACAAGAAGAGATAAACACAACTCCAGAGTATAGGCTTTGGTTTAGGGTAATATTGAAAATGGAGGTTCAAGTTCACGGATACAACTATTTTGAGATGGATACTTTCATCTTCTTCAAGTTCAGGGACACAATTATTTTCCTTTCTTTGTAAGTCATCCCAATCAAACATGAACACATTTATTTCTTTTTTGGTAAGTCATCCTAATCCAAAAACATAAAGGTCTATAATGAAATCAACTCTTAGCAGCATATCAACGCATAAAGCTTCATAGATGGACAACTACCTAGACCAGAATTGGACGTGGCAAAAGCATAGCAACAATCCTCCAAGCTTCCAATTAAGGGTGCGCACGGGACTAACTACGCTATCACATACCTAAACAATAGAGAACAATTACAGTATAGGTTCTAAAAGATGACTAAGGCCTTTGGCAATTTCAATACGAGAAGGAATAACTTTCTAATCTTGTGAACTTGTAGAAGACCGAGATGGAACAGGGGAGTCCTTAGGTTCCAAAACCTTGAACATGTCACATTTTGCTTGCACAATGAGGCCTAAAACTTGTACAATTCATACTTAATCATTCAAGAACAACTACACTTAATTCGTGAAGATCCTTGAGTTTAATTCATGAATTTTTTTAAATGATGGGGGATATGTTTTGAGGCCAAGGAATTTTGTTTGATATATGCGTGGAGCCTAGATTTTAAGGATGATATCAATGATGACTTGAAGATGCAGAGAAACATGTTACGATAGATCGTTCACATAATAAACAAATGATGTCCGCCTCAACTAATCCATCACAATGACTTCATGCCTACTTAAGAACTTTTCATTCCTAACCTTTATCTCTTCTTTGGTAATCTCGATCCACACCGTAAAAGTAAAATGCTATAAGTATAAACACCTCTAAAGATTTTGTTGCAATGCATAATCACCAAATACACCCCATAACCTAATAGCGACACTGACAAATTAGTATTGACGGCAATTAAAACCCACTAAGGTTGTAATAGTAGGGTATTTATATCGTTTACTTTCACCCTCTTGTCATCGTCTCTCTCTCTCTCTCTCTCTCTCTCTCTCATCTCTGCATTTTCTTCAGGTCATTGATTGAAAGGACAGTGGGAGTTTTCTTATCAAAATGCAAGTGTTAGACCATATTCCCTCGAGCGTCTTCTTGCCATTTTGACTGTGGATCAATTTGAATAAATGTACAGATGCACATACCATCTACTAAGTAAGGGAGCACAAAAACTGTTGAAAAAGTATCCAACATGTTCACCAAGAGAGAGATAGTTTTTCTAGCAATCATCTATGGTTCTACATTTTGAAATTTAAATAAAAGTTATCCACCCATCTATGATGCTAGATATTAGCAACCATTGCAGCATGCAAACTGTTAAAAAAGTGTCAAACATGTTCGAGGGGTACCTTTAGACGAGTGAGGTTGAAGCTTCCGTAGACGAGTCAAAGGAAGAAAGCCAATATTGACAACCATAAATGCCGGAGCTTCACATTAGGATCTTCATGGCGACATGCATGATACCCTATATTCTTTCGATGGGTGTTTGTGTATTCGTTAATTGGGTGTGGGTGTGTCTCGAGGGGGTGTTAGGACGTAGACACAGCTCGGCGGGGAGAGGGCGAGACCTGAGGAGGTAGCGGTGGTTAGGTGTAAGGGGGTGGGTGTGGGGGATGGAGGGACCAGACGGTGGTGTGTGCGTGTGCATGAAAGAGTCCAGGTGCTTTAGAGAAAAGGACCGTATAAAATTATAAGGAAATTGAAGTGGTATATGGGTGGGGGTGAGGTAGATGGGTGGGTTGGGGCCTTGGGGTGAGGGTGCAAGTAATTTTGGAAGGAAAAATTGGTTGGAAAGGGAAGCTCTAAGGGGGGGGGGGGGGGGGGAACAGGACAAAGGGAGATCATTCTTTCGGTGGCAGGGATAATTTGGGAAGACCAGATTAAAGGAGTTCAAAAACCCATATTTTTCTTAACCTTTTTTTCCCTTGTTTTACAACTTTTTTATAAAAAAAAACCCCACCATTTCACTAAGTTTTAACCCCAAAATCCCTCAAAACCTAGAAAATTCAAAATACCTTACATTTTAAAATACATTCATTTTAAATTTTACTGATTTATAAATTTATGAAGTTACAAATTTCGTACTTGAGCGATTTTTCAGAAGCGAGTATTTTATATGTGGGTTACATCTGAAAAATTGAACCCAGGCAATTTGATAGTGTGTTAATACAAACTTATGAGAGAGAGTCTTCTTTTTTTTAAGGAAGAAATTACTTAAAATTATTGAGACAAAAAAGAATCATTTTCTCTTAAAATGCAGTTACATTTGTCGAAGGAATTTGACAAAAAAATTAATCTGGACTAGTTATTTCTAGAGGGTATTTTAGCACGCTAAATCCTTTTTCAAATCTCTCCTAGAATTTGGTAAATTCATGTCATCACAATCTTGTGGAATATATTTTCAAATCCTCTATAAAAGTAAAATTTTTCAGTTTAGTTATCTTATCAAAATACACTCTTATTATTAAAAGGGTGTTAAAATAACTGAAAAGTATTAGGCATTATTGAAATATCAAAATTTGAGTTCACGATGTCATTTCTCGATTCGTGTCTTGTGCTATTTTGATAAGCATATCACTTTGAGTATATAGTTTAAGATGTTTGACGGCAAAAGTTTATAACACACGCTCTACAAAACCAACAAATCACCATGGTCTCTTGTGGCTAGAAGAGTCTTTAGCGACAAATGTCACCATGTAGTCGGGTCTGCCAATGCTAATTGTCGCTAACTTAAAAGACGTCCCAATATCTGTGGCACTTGGCACTTTGAACGGTTGCCGCGCCGTCGTCACCGCCAAAACACCTCGGAACCCTAAAAAATGTCGAGCTCCGCCGAGATGTCTGACGCTCCGCCGCCGGCAACCGTCACATTCGGTGAGCCGTGGCCGGAATTCAACAACGGTTTGACCTACCACGATCAAGTCCGTACCTCCGATTCCGGTAAATCAGACACGCGCTCACACAACAGGCATATTGTCAATTTGGAGAGAGGAAACTGATTGTTGTGACATTGTAGGTATGACGCTGATTGAGTTTTACTCCAGCAAGCACAAAAATTCAGCTCCTTTGCAAGGGTAAACATTTTTTTTCTATTCCTTTTAAATTTTTGTTCTCAAAAGAAAGAAAGAGAAACCTGAGAAACAACTAGTTGTGGAATTCTTGGAGTGATTCAGGTTCAATTGAGCAGAAATTCTGGGAAAGATTCCCACTTTATGTTTTAAATCCCTTTGATTTGGTTCCTATAGGTTTTCAAACTATTGTTGTTTGGAGTCGATAATACCACACGAAATTGGATTAATTCGCTCCGGACTTCAGTTATTTCGTGTCAGAGAATGGAGTGTAATAGTTGAATTTTGGAGGGGATTTACTCTTTCCCATTTCTTTTTTCCTACACATGCATGTGTTTGTGTGTGTCTTTTGTGGTACTGATAATTGAGCAGTTGGTTGCAGCGGATCGAAAATGGACAGGTTGTTTACTCAAGAAAAGCCTAAAATTGCTTGGGTTCAAAATTGGGCGATCTTTAACTGGCATTTGGTGTTGGTTGCAGATAACAATTGATGGTATAGTTGTTACAGACACGAAAAAAGTACTCAGGTTCATTTCATTCTCTTACTTTGTCTTACCAATATTGGTGACATGATTGTTGTTTACTATTTAGTTATGAATCCAACGTTGCAATCTTTGTTCTTTGTTTAAACTTATAGACCTGGTTCAGTACTTGGGTATCACCGACTTCCTTGGAAAGAGTCCAGTGTGCCATACTTGCTTGAAGTTCTATATGAAGATGATCATTTGGTAAGTGACGCAGACGTGTCCTTTAACGCAATGTTGAGTTACCTGTTTTGTGTGAGTGCTTCTTATCTGACGTTAGATGGGGCATGTTTATTTTTAGCGATGTTGTGGTAACCTCTGCCAAAATTGTTGGTATAGTTAGACTTGCTCACAGTCTGTGAATACCTCTCACGGCTTAGTAGGAAACAGTCTACAATTAAAGTTTCACTGTTCATTGGGACATATGGAACTGGGGCACTATGCTCTGGAATTTAACTTAGGACCATACATGTGTGCTTGCTTGTTTTGTCATGTTTTGTTGCTTTGTTTTGCCTCATCTTAGTTTTGATGGCATTTCAGATAGCTTTAAATAAGCCATCTCGTCTGCAAGTTCTACCTGGAGGGCTATTCCAGCAGCGGACTGTTTTGTCACAACTCCAATGGCATGCAAGAAAAGAGAACTCTTCGGGAGCGCGTCATGAGTCACATCCTGTTCCAGTCCATCGTCTTGGAAGAGGCACATCAGGTTAGGCTTTGGGAATACTTGAAATATCATTTTGATCATATGTTCTTATGATTGCACGGGAGAGTAAGGTTCATAATATTGAGATTCTATTCATTTTTATTGATATGGAAAGGATCGAAGGAAGGAAGATAACCATAGATACTGAGAATGACTGACATGCTTTTTTATATCAGGACATATGTACTAGTTAACATATTATTTAGTTCAAGATGATTCAAACAAATTTACTTATATTTCTAATACGAGGTAAGTAATACTAAGAAGGTAAGGTAAGCAGGATGCCCTTCTTACCCCTTGTATGTATGATAGTCTGAAGGTAGTTATTTCACACCCCCCCCCCCCCCCCCCCCCCCGCAAACAAAATGAGGGATTAAGGGGGGTGACGTTCCTAATTTACAAGAACAGGAGTAGCTAACACCAATTAGCTACCTTCTGTATAGCTACGAATATTGAATAGAGGAGCAAGGCCTTCCCAGATTGAAATTGTTGGAGTAAGATGCAATGGCAGATGCTGATCTTGCAAGTCCATTTTTTCATGCTCTAGGTTACTTATAAGCGTGACCTTTTCAATTTCAATAAATAGTACTTATAAGCATGAAGGTTAACTAGGTATAATCCACCTTTCTGATTTTTCTCATTTTGCTTGGAAATTGCAATTGTGTAAGTTGTTAGCTTGTAAAGAAGCTCTTAAATTCTTGTTTTTTTATTCTTTCATGCTATATATGTAAAGATTTTGCTGTTTTTCTGGGATTCTAGGAATATTACTTTGTGCGAAGACGAAGCTTGCCAAAACTCGGCTCGCATCATATTTTGCTGAGGGAACAGCCGACATTGGCGGCAACAGGTTTGGGAGAAAAAAGTCTGTTAACTTAGAACTACAGTGTTTTTGCTTGCACCCGCTTATGGTGACAGCTTTACTAGCTAGTAATCATGAATTCATGATCAGATGTATAAAGCTGATGGATTACGGGGTCCTATAGTTTGTCTTTTCTGCATCTCTCTTAAAACTTTAATAGAGTCAGAATTTGAACTATTTGAAATTCAAGGGGATGGTGTAGTTGTGGATTTAGATATTGTCCTTGACTTCGTAGCTATTATTTGGGCACGGTGCACTTTGGCCTGTTGGCAATTACTTGATTTTCATACTCACATTAATGGAAGAAGAAGTGAAGGAAGAGAGATACGGGAGAACACGGAAAACACTACGGATAACCAAATGAACCAGTAACAAGCTTCTTACGGTGGTATCAAAGAACTTTAAATTTGAGGTCATATGCAAAGTTATCCTTGGTACTGAGGCTATATCCTACAGCAGGGGAGATTTCAAATTCCGAGATACAAGTCTCCCTGAAAATCCTATCAAATGTGGTTCAATCTTGTGCAATTGGTGGTAACATATTCAACCCAGTACCGGTGGCGAGTTCATATATGTTTTAAGCATCAAATCCTCTTAATTTCCAAGTCCGAAGACTTGGGGACGCGTTCAATTAGTTTTTGATTTAAGAAAGAATGAAAGCAATTTTTGCAGTGCAAGTTAGGGGCACTTACGCTGTGTTGGGTATAGCATACCCTTGTCCAAATGTCGGGTGTGCCGCAGTGATGCTCACCCATTTCAAAGAGTCATGGAACATCGCCAACCCCACATGACTAAATTGTTTTTGCCTGTGTTTAATTGAAAACTGGAAAGGTGGAAATACCCCTTGGGAAAGCTCCGCTATTCGAGCTGGGTCAAAAGGTGTGATTTCCCCTGCAAATGCTACCAGTCGTCTCTGATATCAAAATCATGCCCTTAAGAGGAGGATGATGCAGTTTGTTAAGCATAAAAAAGACTGTTATGTAGAGTTGATAGGGAATTCTGTTTTAGGCCAAAAATTAAGTTAGCTTAACTTGGTTGAAAATCCTGCAACTTTTAGATACAGAACTTTCAGTAATTTAGCTCAAGTTTGGATACCACTAGCGTGCTTAGTCATTGCTTGCTGCTTTTAGTGTTGAAATCATAAAGGCCATATAGCGGCAACATTTGTATTCCAATCTGTTTCTGGTTTTGTTTTCTACAACAATGAGGCTTTGTTTCATATTAATGATAACTATTCATCAGGTAAAAAAGATTGCGAATCATTACCATGTGAGAGTATACAAGATATGTTAATGTTATACCTGTGTAGGGGTTACTCAGGATCCTTAGGTTGATTCTATTTGTTCTTCAATAAATCAAAATTTCCTGATAAAAAGATACAACCTCACTTATACAGAAGTACCAAGCCGGAGCTCGGTGAAAAGAGGAATATTTTGAAGAAGTATCGGGCACTAGTAAGTGGGATTCTTGATGAGGATGAGGTGATACCGTTGTGCCACACTTTTTTTATGAACCTTAAGATGGAAATTATCTGTTTTTGCTGCTTCATTATCTAGTTTGAATATTTTTCTTTCCAGTTCATCCATAGAAGTTTCTTCACTAGTTAAAAATAAAATTCTTATCACAGGTTGTCATTAAGCAGCCAATAGGAACGTTGCAGTATCCTGGAGTGGCCAAAGGGTTGTATGTTTCTTCACCTTCAGGTTATTTCAGTTTACAATTCGTACTTTTGATGTGTTAAGGTTGCTCCATTTTGACCTGGAGGTCTCGGGTTCATTTCTTGGAAGCCTCTTCACAAGATTAGGGGAAAGGCTGCGAACATCAACCTTCCCCAGACCCCCGCAATCAGGGAAGCCTTTGTGCACTGGGCCACCCCTTCTTTTTGTGTGTCGAACATGGGTTCTAGAAAGATGTAACTAATAAACTTCACTTTTCTGTCCATGTGACTTCAATACCTTATAATTGGTCAACACTTTTATTAAGTGATTAACAGCTTTCATACTAGTTATTAAAATATCTCTTCCCCTACTGTGGTTGTGATGTCTTCCTTATAATTTTTGGTCTAACCAGGCAAACCAGCTTTGAGCATAGTTAACGTCCTTGAGAGGGATGTGCAAGGTAACAGCACATTGGTGCAGGTACACTAATTAGGATAGTTATCTGTATCTGCTTTCATTATTTTCATTAGACATGATTCGGTGTTGCAATTATGTTTCTTAGAATGTAAGCTATTCAAGATTCTGTTAGTTGGAGGTAGTTAGGTAGATATTCTCAATCTGAAGTTTTTAGTTGTCATTCAAAATATAAAGCTCTGAAGGGACTGAAAACAGCGATCGCCTTCCGCTGTTTTCAGCTTTGAATGTTTTGGGAATATGACCTTTTTTTTTTACCATCCTCAGATCGCATTATATGGAGGAAAAAAAAATCATATTTTCCAAGGCATCATTCATCAATCATTACGACCACTCATCTTGTCATAGAAAATGTATATTTTCTGGATACTCGCAATTTTTTATTTAACATGTACACAAGGAGTACAAGAAATGAATCAGAAAAGAAGAAAAGAAATAACTACGTCACAACACTGAGGCCAAACTCATCAATGAAATCTTCAAAAGCTAAAGCTGAATCTGGAAAATCCTCCTTGTGGTGACTGACAGAAGATGTCTATTGTTTCCATGCTTTCAAAACTGTAACAGAACAAGGTTACAGATTTTTGAAATGGCAACTTCTCGTTTATTAGAACTTATAATAATCAACATGAAAAGGCTATCCAAACATAGTCTAATGTATTGTCATTCTAAATCAAATCTTGACTTCCCCTTCTGGTGACGAATAATGGGGTTAGCTTATGGCCAGAGAAGTTAACAACGTTAATTATCGGAGAACTAGTAAATGATTACTGGATTTATGTTTTAATAATCATAAAATCTTGGTAATTTGCAATATTCCCAAGTTAATTAGTGTCAAAAGCATTAGTTATCTAATTAAAATGGCAAATTCCACTTTAATTTGACGAATCTTCAATTATGAACAACTCTGATTTTTTTCTTTTTATATGTAGTTTCTCTCCTAAACTCCACTTTATAGGAGGTTCGGTTTTCTGTTCAAGTAGATGATAGCACCACTTTCTATCAAAGTGTTAGTTTGTCGGTAGATATAATTGGAGTATTTATCACTTTAATTTAATAATGTTTCTTCAAACTGTCTAGAACCAGAATTTGATGGTATCTTATTTTCACTTCTTCAATAGTTGGGCTAAGCTGTTTAGTACTTTAGGTCCTACTGATTGTTTTAGCTTAAATTTGGATTTTATAGATTAAGATAAGGCACGTCATTAACGATGGCAGGACAAGATAGGGAATCTGTTGCTTCCAAACAACTTCATTAACTCATAAGCACCTTCATTGAGATGTGTCTAATAGTACATGTCATGAAACATAAGTTCCAATGTATAACGTCTGACTTCTGAGACAGTATTACCGAGTGATGACTGAATGTTTAAAGCCATCTGATTGTAGAACTTCCTTAAGTGGTCGGAAGCTATAGCCTTGTATGGCACACTAAAGAATTCCTCATAACTTCCTATCTTTCGTCTAGAGAACCCTAAAAGTAGATCATTTCGACTGAAAGAAAGAAGAAGTTACTAATTAAATGGCTTTATGAAGCTGTATTTTATAATATCCTGCTGGTATTGCCATTTAAAAGGGATAGACTATCACATAGATTGCCAAACGTGGAATGCCATTTATGAAGAATCTCTGGCCTAGTATGAACACTTCAAGAAGGGTCAGTGCTACGTTAATACAGGTGTTTGGACACGGTACTTCTCAAGATAGCAGTTTCCATGTGTAAAATACGTTTGGCAATTCTTGATACTCTCCTTTATGCAATAACCAGCCGTGCATGAAGGAATGCAACTCTTGTTTAGCAAGGAAGAAAGAGTATAAATTTTAAAAGGGATCACACAAGTGGTCTGTACAAGATGTTTAAAAGGTAGCCATCTTTATGAAATCAATAGTTAAGGGTAATGGTTACAATTGAAAAAAGTTTGGCTGTAAGCCCCCTTTTTTAGTTGGAAGAATTATTCCTCAAGTTGTCACTAAAACTTGGGGGATGTTTTCATCATAAAAGAAGGGGAAGTTCTTTTTTTCTTCTCCTTTTTTTTTTTTTTGAGATGTAAAGAAAATTATATTCACTTACCAGAAGGTAAATATGTTATTTATACTACATTTTTTATGTAGATTTAAAACTTTGCAGTTCTTGCTGTGTCATGTCGCGTAATTTATTCCCGGGTCTCTTGGTAACATGGAGGGCAAAAGTAATTTCTCCCCCCACCCCCCACCCCCGCCCCTGGCATGTATATGTATATGCATATTCATATTTATTGGTGATAGTTTACCTTTTTGTTGCTTTGTTTAATAGGTTGAGATTAAATCTGGAAGGCCGCACCAGATTCGCATTCATCTTTCTTTTATAGGGCACCCACTGATAGGTAAGCTTTAACATGCTTATATCTAATACCATCTTTATCTTGGATGAAGCTCTGCTTAAAGCTTTTTGTACGTATAATATAATAAGTTTATGTTAAGCATAGTTTCGTAAGTGCTCGCAAAGATTTTGTTACAGAAAGGTGAAACACTGAAACATCAACTTATTGATGCATTAGACAATTTTCACTGATTTTGGCGGATACGAAAACTTGATGTTTGTTCTTTATTTTGTTTGTCACGTTCACCAATATTTGACAAATGAGTCATCCTATTTCAAGTACGAATCAAGAAAGGTAGATTAGGGTTTTAAGATTGCCTCATTTTCCAACCCCAAGATTCTCATTTACAGTTAGTTTCAAGAAAGGAAATGTCAGAGGCATAACAGCTTTTGAGTGCATTGTCGCAAAAGCTTCCTAACTGGGTTTACTCAATTTGTCATTTTGTCCCTTACGAGCATGGAAAATTTGTCAGTTTCTATATAACAAAAATTTCCTGTGAGATTCTTTAAAGAGTCATGCATGAAGTTTAGGTGTTATACTAATCTTAATTTATTTGATGCACTGATTTATTGTTGTTACATTAATCTTCATTCAAGTTTTCCATTTGGAACAAGTCAGTGGTCATATTTGATAGTTATCCTTGCCACTTAGCAGGAGATCCTCTATATGTTACTGGAGGGCAACCTAAGTGCTTTGATTCTGAATCTCTTGATGAAAGTTTTGCTCATGATGGGTACGTTGGCGTTCGATTACTATTTTCCATCAAGTATAGGTCTTGTAATCTTTCCAATTCTGTTCCAAGTGGCTGAAATAGACATTGCCATGGATACGTTAAAGTGTAATCCTTCAAAGAGAGTAAAAACCTATGCTGTAACTACTTATCATTCATAGCGAGAGAGAGTATGGGTTTGAACCTAGAACAAGCATTTGCATGTGTGACTACCTTCTGGAGACATAGGTAACAATTGGCGCGGACTAATAAGTATACACATAATAGCCAATGATACAAGCGCTTCCTCCAAAATGTTCAGGGATTGGGCTATCACCTTTTTCCATTGTCGTGGCAAGCATATCAATGTATGATAGGCTTTAGGGCCGAGAGCTCATTCTTGTGGAAAGTGTTTTTTGTCCCGGGATAATACCCAGTAATATCGGATATGATTTTATACTTCACTTAATAAACGTTTAGGGAGGATAAAACAATGGGCCAGGTTGCCATGGACTCCAACTACATGAAGGCAGCAGTGAATCTCTCTAGTTGAGGCTAGATAAATATTTCGTCATGAAACGTGGGAAGGGTTTCTGCTCCTAGCTCCCTTTTTGCACTTTTCCTCCCCATCAACAGGAACGGTTGAGAATCTTAAGAACCTTTCTTTATGTGTCTTTGCAGATTGGCTTGACCTGAAAGCTTACTTCGGACTGAGAACGTCCTACTGAGAATTTATAGACTGAACTTGACAGGGGTAAGAGTTTGTTAAACCTGACTTGGGTCTAGTACAGTCATTGTTGACTAGTTCATAGGTGAGAGGAGTCACAACATAAACCACTGTCAACTCCAAAGACGAAGTTGAGACAGTCAGTATCCAATCTGGATCTCCCTTGGTCAGATGAACTTTTCCTTTAACCTGTGATTGTAGTGCGAGGTGTTGTCAGAAATCTGTAAATCAGTAATCTGCATTAACACTGAAATATCCTGCATAAAAATTCATGCCGTTTGATGCTTAATTTCTATATATCTTGCTGTTTTATCCTGTTGGGTTTGGGGAGGAGATTGCCATCTTCTTTTGTGTCTATTTCGGCAGTCTTAGATCAAACATGTGTCACTATGTGCCTAAAAAAATGGAGATCAACTTGTGCACCTGTTAGATCACTCATTAGAATTTTTGACATAACAATATAAGTTGTTGCTTAGAAAAACATTGAACTTCTTAAGTATGATCACGTGACCCCCATTTTCCTGTTGGCAGTCATCAGTCCCTAAAGATGACTTACATCTGCAGTACAATCACAATTATTTGTGTACTTCTATTTCATCATGCTGGTTCACCTCGTTCAAATGCTTCGCCCTATCTGTAATTGTTGAGCAAGCTTTCAAAATCTTTCCCCTCTTAGCAACATGCTTGCATCTTCTAAGTTTGCAAATTTTCATCTTTGTTCTTTTTTATGTCAATTTCTTGTAGAAGTTGATTAATCATGTTTCTTTCAGAGGGTATCGGAGACCTGTGAATCCCGTTCCTGGTGACTGCGGGTACCACTTGCATGCACATCAACTTGCTCTTATCCACCCAATGACTAATAAGGTAAGTGCAGGAATTTATGATAAGTATTCTGGTAATTTGTCAGTTATTCCAAAGCCGAGTGGTGTGCTGTATGTTAAGATTCACTCTTGGACCTTATATGGAGTTGCTCCCACAGCAATCCAAGTAGCTTCCTTGCTGTTTGCAAGGGATTATTTTTAGAGGGAAAAGAAATACATAAGCTGCCCAATTTTGTTGGGCAGACATCTCTTGTTTTATCACTTTACAATTTTACCAATATGCTCGTATAACAGATTGGTCAACTCCTATTTCGCTCTCCTGTGAACATGACTTTCTCTCTCTCTCTCTCTCTCTCTCTCTCTCAATCTGGAAG
The DNA here is from genome assembly GCA_033070095.1 of Escallonia herrerae. Lineage (NCBI taxonomy): Eukaryota > Viridiplantae > Streptophyta > Magnoliopsida > Escalloniales > Escalloniaceae > Escallonia > Escallonia herrerae. Next base: position 259,955 of record JAVXUP010000921.1, on the reverse strand, counting down.
CCACCATAACCAGTGAAACTCACCAGTCACTTCCCTCCCCCTCTGTTCTTTCTTTGTCAATTTTTTGTCCATTAGCACCACTGTTGGCTCTCTCCTTCAAATACGACCGTTGCCGCCTCATACAGCCTCCATCTCCGCTGCTTCACCCTGTCACCACTGCTCTTGCCGCCTCTGCACCCATTGTCGCCGTAGATGTAAATGAAAACGATTTGGAGGGATTATCAAAAAAAAAAACTTGATTTGTTCTTTTCTCTAATCAATACATCGTGCTTTGAATGATTCTTAAGATCTAGATCTTAAATTCTGATTTTCCAGTTATAACTTAGATCTGATTTCAAAGTTTATCAAAATCTCTTATCGGTTTCTGGGGATGATTGCTTCTGATGGTTTGTGGCGACAGAGGTGGAGGCAAACGACTATACTGACTGGGTTGTTCTGGGCATTTCCTTAGCTGGCTGAAGCATTGTTGGGAGGCGAGATGGGCTTGCGCTAGGTTGGCAGGTGTGACTATGCGTTGTTCTCTCCGGCGAAAAACTGAACTCCTATTCATTTTATCTTAGTAGCAGGAAACTCCTAATATAGTGACATTTCTCTCTCGGAAACTCGCTTTTGCAATCCCAAGTTTGGAGCTCCATGGGATCTCATCCCAAGCTAATATGGGAACTCGATCCCGTCATCTGGACAGAGATGCATGGAACAAGTGAGAGAGTACCTGAAAACCAAGCCCTATTCAACTCAATTCCATGTTTCTCTCTTCCTTCAAGTCCTTGAAGCCTCCTTGTCTGTTGTTACTAGCTACCCCCCTCGAGAGAATAGAGCTTGTCAATCAGTGCTCTCTCTCTCACTCATAAACTGTACTAAACAAATGGTAATACTCTTTACGCATTTATTTATTCATGCCGCTCCCAACCTTATATTCTTCCAGGTGCTTACCTGTTCCTGCCCCCGTTCCCGCTTTGTGAAACTAATCATTTTATAACAATGGTGAACATGTAACAAAACCAATTATTAAAGATTTTTCTAATTACTCTAATCTTTTGTATTTAAAATTTAAACTACGGGCGAAGGAAATGTTTTATTGCTGACCCAGAAATGATACATTGGACGAATCCGTTGCATTCAGGATAATCGTTTGTTCCACAGCCCCGGGAAACTAGACACTTCAACTTCAAAATCAATTCTTGTTTGTTGAAGAATCGGTGGATTAGTATATAGTAAGTCTCGCTTGGCCAATTTCGTGGAATAATGAAGGAACTGAAATAGTGAGTGCTCTGAATCAATATATGGTTATGACTACATATATAAACAGGTTGTCACTACACAAGGTCTCATAATTGGTAAATGGTGATTTCAATTTGCAGATGAATTGATAGAGGAAGAGTCACTATTAGTCAATGTGACGGCTACTTTAGAGTAGTTATTAAATTGTACAAGAATGTCAAGGATATAAGGGAAAATCCCAAAAAAATTTGATCATTTTCTTAATCTTGGTGCAGATCAAACGTGAGCTATTGTTTTGGGAAAGAGGGACTATTATATTAGTGGTTATTGATTCATGGGTAAATTACACTCTATCTGCATGAGGTTTACAGTTATTTCAGTCATCTACACGAGGTTTACGGAATAAACTTACCTACACATCATTTGCTTTCTGCTTGCACTCTACCTTAATAGGCCTTGGGAACAGTTGAGTTCACCATTTATCACAGAAAGAGGAAAATTACTTTAGAAGGAGAAAGGGAGCAAGGAAAGACATACATTCGAAGCAAATATACGATGGTGGGTGTGGCTCCTTATGGGTGGTAGTTTAATGGTGATGGAATTAGCGGCTGTTGTGGCTGCTTATGGACGACGGTGGTTTGCTGGTCATGGGTTTAGAGGCCGTAGTTTGATGGTGATGGAATTACCAGTGGTGGTTTAATAAGAATGGGTTCGGTGGTTGTGGCTGCTTATGGACAGCGGTAGTTTGACGGTGATGGTTTTAGCGGTGGTTGTCTAGTGGTGATTGTTTTAATGGCAGTCAATTTAGCGGTGGTTGTGGCTGCTTATAAGTTGAGGTGGTTTGTTGTGAGGTGTTTGCGGGGGCGGTTTGGTGGTGGTGATGGATGTAGAGGCGGTGGTTTGATGGTGATGTCTTTAGCGGTGGTGGTTGCTGCTTATGGACAACGGTGGATTGATTGTGATGGATTAGTGGCGGTGGTTTAGTGGTGATGGGTTCAGCGACAGTGGTTTGACGGTGATAGGCTTAGCAGGTGCTTGTGGGTGCTTATGAACAGTAGTGGTTTGATGGTGATGGCTTCAGCGGTGGTGGTTTGATGGTGATGGCTGGCTGTGTGTTGATAGTTTGCTACAGGGAGAGTGTGGGAGAGGGCTAAGAAATTGCAGATTGTGGTAAGGCTTTGTTGGCGGCTGAAATGGGGAACTAGGGCACAACAAGGGAAATTAAGAAAAACATATACGGGCAAGATGGTTATTTGTTAGGTTTTCTTTGGATGGAAGGGTGGAGTGTACTTTCTGCCCCTCATTAGGTGAGTGTAAATACTCTAAACCTCATGCATGCCAGATGTAGTTAACCCAAACATCATTATGATGTAATGCTAGGGATCTCTGTCCTACGGTCACAGATCTATCTTGATCCCCCGATTCTGCAGTTCTCACTTAGGAGCTTCTTTGGGACGAGGTCGCGAAAGAGGGGAAAAAGAATAGCATAACCATATATGTGTCACTAACCTTATGTTGTGTATCACTAGCCTTGACTTCCTTTTAGATGCTAACAATACGAATGCTTAATACCAATTTATGAAGGATGAATTACAGAGATACACTTTCATGCACTAAAAGTTACAAAGATGTGTCCTATTTTACTGGCCGAGTCATGCTCTATTCTGCTGCCACCTCTCTGCTTGCACAATTGTCCACAACTCCGGCACTTGTATCATATTCGTCTGTCAGTCCAAAGTAGTTTTCCCGAGCTATCCTTCAATTTCATGCTTCCCATACTCCGGAATGATGAAGAGGCTGTACCATTAGGCTTGAATGACAAGCAATACTGAGGTATTATCCAGCTCTGAACTTTTCCTGAAGCTTTGACAAAAATGCTTCCAAAGTCGGCTAGCTTTGAGTCTGGCGGATACCAAGGGCACCCCAGGTGTTAGGCCTATAAAGCAGTCGGAATCTTGAAAAAACACAGAACCTGCGTGCTAGAGAAATAAACATGCTTACCATCTCGTACTAATCAATTTTGTTTAGTTGCCGATGATGCACCTAGTTGAAAACATGGCTGTTTGAACACTAGTAAATTAATAAGTCAAAACTCTAGCATTTATATGTTTCTTATGACTAGCATTTTCAAATTTTGTGCTTTTGATCTTGCATAATGAGTTGGATGACCCTGGACTGCAAGATCTCAATAAACTTTGAATTTCGCAGGTGATTAAACTCACAGCACCTCTTCCATTTCCTCTTCAAACGACGGAAGAGAAAAGTTTCGAAGTCGTTGCTGGAGAATGTGTCAACTGACAATAAGACGCTTTGAGTTCCTCTTTGATGCAATAAGAAACTTAGGACCCGACTACATCCGCACTCCTTTTGACTGATCCACACCTTATAAAGTATGTCCTTAAAGTTACAACTTTCTCAGTGAAGGACATATTGTAATGAGAGGTTATTAGTTTAGCCAAAAAGAGCATAGTTTTTGTAAGTGTACCAAGCGGATCGAAGAAAAGTAAAAAGAGGGGTTGCCACCTGAATTGTGTGGTGTCTAAATTCAACAGAATGTGAGCGTAGAAGAGGTCTACTCAACCGAGTAAATCACATATCATCTTATAGTCGTGTTTTAATTGCTTTTTTAAGTTCTTATGCAAAATACGCCACAATAAGTAGTCAAATCACAAATTCCGTCATGTTTTGTCATACCGTGGACCCCTGTTTCTGGCTATATTTTGTGAATCACACAGATCCTAACAAAAATGGAAGCCTTATGGGTAATCCGGCAATTCATGTATCGCTTTTTCGTGCACGAGTTGTGAATGCACAATTGTCAGGGGCAGTGCGGACAGGGCTATCGTAACAAAAATCAGGAAGCTCTACAGATAACCGAAAAGCGATCTCATTCTCAGGGGACAACAATTTTGAGGTTTTGCCGGAGTTGTACTCTCCCAATGTAAAAATGTTTTGTTGTATAAAAAAATTTGTTATTCCTTTTGATCCATTTTGCAGGCCAAAGAAGAAATTAAAACCGGGCTTGGTGTAGACCTGGAAGGACATTCGATACATTAATAGATCTTGCTCGAGCCCACAAATTGCGATGAACTCTCTCTAAAAAAGCCTTCTCTCTGCCTTCTGAAAAAGTTCACAGACAATCCACCGTGGCCACTGTGCTTCCGCGCGCGTGGGGCGTGGCTGCTCCGGCGACAAAATAGTATAGTATTATCGTGATGTTTCTGTGTGGTGGTATCATTAGCAGAGTGCTCGGGATATGGCTGGTGACACAACTGAAGGAAAGATGACGACGACGTGGTGAAGGGCGCCTCTCCCCAGAACCAATCAGAGATAGCATCCTCGCCGAAAAGGCCAAGTGACAACGGGCGCCTCTCACCAGAATCGACCGGAGTTGGCATCCTCACCAGAAGGCTCATATCTCGGTAGATCTAGCCAGATATAACTAGATCTACATCTCTTCACCTACTCGCCGGAGGTGACCAGAATTCCCGCAGGCAGCGAAGCCTTGTAGGCAGTTTGAAAGACAGTCGATCGAAAATTTCGTCGACAGTGGTCGGACTTATTCTGGTTTGGACCGCAAATCCTCCAAGTTTTTTTTTTTTCAAATTTTATCGTTCCTTAGGTGATGTGGTTGTGCAAAGGTTGAAAATGGGTGTGGGGTGTGTTTGGGTTGTCAAAAGTTTTCTCATGGGTTCTGTGTAGAGGGTCCTAGGCCTTATTCTAGGTTTTTTGGGGAACCCGTGAGATCTTGGGAGGGCGGGGTGTAGGGGCAAGGGCCTAAGGGGGGTCTGGGGGGAGGGGGGGTGTTTAGGGCCCTGGGAAGGGAGGGGGAAGGGGTTTTGACTATTAGGGGTCTTTAGCGGTACTTCGTGGCTCTACTAGTTTTTGAGAGTCCTTTGTGTTTGCTTTTGGTCTGCTGTGGGTGTTCAGCAGTTCCGTCGCCTGGTATTGAGGTAGTTTGGTTAAGTTTTGTTAAGTGTTTGTGGAAGGCTGCAAATTTGCCATGTTGAAGACCTTGGTTGTGTGTTGCCCCCCTATAGAGGGTTGAATTCAGTTTTGGATCGTGCGGTTCCCGGTTATCTGCTGTAATGTTACTACTTTGTGTTGTATAGGTTATTGTTTTCTACTTTGCTAGAATTTTATAAAGCTATGAACTTGACATGTTGCTTTAAGTTGAGCTAAAGTGTAAGATATGCTTTGCCTTAGTTTGACTGTAACGTGTAAAAGTTTTATTAGATAATTTGTTAGTTTTGACCATTACAGTCATGTATAGAGAGTCACGAGTATGTCATGACCTAATAGCTCTTAGTCATGTCCTGGGACAACTTAAAAGCCGCGCTGTAACTTTTATTAATCAATGTCATTCTCTTATTACCAAAAAGAATAGATCTTGCTCTTCGTCTTGAGAGTAAATACACTAAGAAGAGTAGGCAATTTGTGGTTAATCCTTTTTCCTTTTTTTGTTTGCCCCTTTTAGGTTGTTGGTTCATGTGTCTTCCTTTTGGTTATCTTTTTCTTCTCTCTTTCCCTATGGATGGTCATGACGGCTCTATGGTTTTGTGTAATTTTACCTATTGTTTTGGTGCTCCATCCAAATCTGGTTGTCGTGGGTTGTGTCGGGTGGTGGGATTCACTGGTCTTGTTTGTCCAATTTTGCCTGGGGTCAATTATACTTGTCGCCTCCAAGTTTCTCTGCGATAGGGCTCTGCACCATAAATCTTATTTTTCGCTACCTCTCACCCTAAAGTTGTATCAGTTGGCATCCAACATCCCTTGACCATTTTCCAACCAAAAAAATTTGTCAGGGTGGTGATTTGGCACAACATGGGGGGGGGGGGGGGGGGCATTTTTGGTAGATCATTCTTTCTCTCTCCCCCTCATCCATTTTCATTTTCCACCTTTCGTCTTCACCAACACATCTCCATCATCACCACCGATCTGCAGCCCCACCCTTATCTCCCACACAACACCTTACATGGACACCACCACACAGACCACCACCTCACGTCACACGAACCACCTTTACACCATCGCACAAACCAACACCATCACCATTATTGCCTCCACCAATCACCATAGTCACACCCTTATCTCCACACCACACACCAAAAGGACGACCACCACCTCACATCACCCGAACCACCTTCACACCATTGCACAAACCAATGCGATCACCACCCACTGCCTCCCCCCATCAACATGTCCACCACCCACTACGTCTGCCCATCAACATACCCACCATCCACGGCCTCCACCAATCACCATACCCACTATCCATGCCTCCACCAGTGAGCATATCCACCACCTTTCGTCGCCCGTTGCCTCACCCTTCATTCTTCTTTTTCATTTATAAGAAAAGAAGAATGTGTTGATATGCCAAAAATGCCCCCCTACCCCCACCTCAAAAAGGACTTGATCTGCCAAAGATGTTCCCAAAAAACATGATTTGTCAAAAATACCCTCCAAAAATAAGCCATGCCATCACTCCAGAGAGTTTTTTGGCCAGAAAGTGGTCGGGGGGTGTTAAATGTCAAACTTATAGAATTTTATGGTTCAAGTTAGTGAAAATGATGTTTATGGCCACTACTGGGGGTAAAGGTCGGGGCTCCAGATGTAGTTAACTCTTTTGCCTGTGTAGTAGTCAGGATTGTTGGATTCTACAACTTTACTTTTGTGATGTTCACATTGATTAGTGTCTTTGGCTTCTTCTCATTGTGGTGTTTCTCTCATTCTAATGGGAAATTTAAGCTTGGAATCTTGAATATGAATGACCCACCTAGGCTTGACTATTGTGGCCAGTTAATAGAGGACCTAGATTTGCTCGCGTGCCAACAGACAATGGCGAAGGCCGTGGGTGACACCCGCCTGCTGCACCCATTTTTTCTTTCATGTGGATAAGGCACTTTAGGTCATGTGGACGAAAATTGCCAGCTAACAGTTTTGGAGTTGCTTAAAACATATTGTATTTTTGGTCATTTTGCATGTTACACTTACACAAATAAACGAAGTGATATGTGAGCTCCACTTTCAATGTTCGAGCTTCACTTTCAACTCAAAAGCCTTAGAAGTGTTGTTATATAACCGCTATGGCAACAAAAGTAAAGCTCGAAAACTAAAATTGAATTCAAATATTAGTTTTCAAGTTATCATCTCATATTCGGTGTCAAGATCATCTTATTCTCAGTGTCCATCTTGAAATTTTTTTTAGCTCCACCACTACTTGATTGTTTCGTTAATGCCTTCTCCCGCAAGGTCAACCAATAACGACAATAGTAATTTCTTTTTGAGAAAAACTTCCTACCTCTCTATAACTCTCGAGAAAACTTCCCACACACACGCAGTGTCTTCGCCGCCAACATCGGTCTCCTCCTATGTGTGGTGGCGTGGTAGCAGGTTTTTCTAGTTTAATTTCATGTTTGTGAGTTTAATTTGGGATTCTTTTGAGTGATTTTATGGCCTTCATCGTGCGGTGGCGAAAGCCTGAGGCTGTGGGTTGATCTCAATAGGTGTTAGAGTGTGAGTGAGCAAAATTGATAGGTAGGTGTCTCGAGGTTGTTTAGCTGCATAGCGGCCGACTCGTGGGTGGTCTGGGTTATGGGTGGTTGCCTTCATGTGGATGAAGGCATGGTGGTGCTAACGGTGTGAGAAGGTCTGGTGAGTGTGTACATGGGATTTCTTGGCTAGGGTGTTGTTTTCCCCATCCCCCTAGTTAATCCCTCTTCCAACGTGGTACAGAAAGGTTCGTGGGTCGGCTTGGTGGTAGTAGGTGTCTTGTGCTGGAATTGTTTTTGGTAGGTGGTCGGGGTGGGAGTGGTGGTTTGCCGTAAGTCAGTACGATGGTGGAATTAGGGGATTGTTGCGGTGGTGGTTAGAGAGCTGGTTTGTGTGGTGATGAAACTGAGGGGATCTATCTCATTATTGTTGGATCTGGCAGTGGTGAACCACGGGGTGGTGGACAGCTGGTGATGGTAATTCCGAATTCACAGTAGGTGATGACAATTGGTGGTGGTCTAGCATCGACGACAGTTGACAGAGCTACTATTTGTGAAGGTGACGTGCACGTGTAGCGCATGGGGGCTGGAACAATTATCCTTATGTTGGCAGGTGTCCTTATGATGCCTTGTGTTGGCAGTGACTCGTGGCAGGTGTTGGGACGCGTGTCATTAGAAAGTTTCTGTTGTGTTTGATCATGTTGTGGTTTAGAGGTATTAACCTCTGCGACAACGGCCGAAATGTTTTGCTGGCTGTGGGTGATGTCTATAGTGGTTATTAGGTGTTGTGCAAAGTTTTATGTGGGTGTACGGTGATATCCTTGGAAGAGTGGGACCAGAGGGGAAGGGGCCATAGGGAAGGGTGGGTTGGGGTGGAGGGTTTAAGGTACTCAGGATTTCTGATCTGCATTTTATAAAGGGGTGAGGGTTGTACTACGAAGTAGCCTATAGTGTGTGCTAGTTGGTTCATTGCCCGGTGTAACGGTAACGTGCTTTGGTGTTGCAAATGCCAGTGAAAAAGAGTGGATTTTGTAGTATTGATCGCCTCTCGCCCTCATCTTTATGTTGGGATTCCATAGAAGGTCGAGTACACCTTATGATTCGTAGGTTCCGGTTGTCCTCCTCATTGTAATAACTTTTATTTTTTTCTTTACGTGCTTTTTGATCTACTAGGTGCTAAATTGTATCCTTTAAACATTGGCATGTTAATGAAAGTTAGGCTGAAGTGTAAGATACGACTTACTTTAGTTTAATTGTAATGTGTATAGGTTATAGAGGTAACTTGATAATCTGACATATGTGGTCTTGTATACACAGAATCACGGTCGTTGGGCAAACTTTGTAATCTTAAATTATTAATGTCATTCTCTTATTTATAAAAAAAAAAGATAGGATTTTTACACAAATAAAAAAAAAGATTAGGGCAATAGCTAGGTACGGTAAAGAATAGAGGTGGAGGCGGTTGGGGATGTCTGTTTATCAATGGGTCGTGGAAGATTTGCGTTGTAGGATTAATTAGCCAAACTATGTTCCTTATTATCTCCTGCATATTCTTCTCCTCGACTGTTCTTTGGTTCTTGTTCAAATTTATATTTCAGATCTACTTGTAGCAGGTGTCTATGTTCATGCAAGATATGCTTGGCCGAAGAACACACATTTTCGTTACCAGCCACATGGATCCATGTTTACTCGAAGCCTCAAATACAAATTGAATTGAACTAGTCAAATTTGTATGGCCTTTGGTTTTTTTCAGAAGTCTTGGTCTGAGTTAAGCTTATTCTCCCTGGAGCTTTTCTACCATTTCTTTGTGAAGTGGTTTCATCTCTCCCGATAATTTAGCCATCCATATTCACTTTATAAGTCATTTAGTCTCTTGCATCATGGATCCTTCAAATAGCATTCTTGAGTCATCCAGACAAGCATCTTCTCGAGGTGATTTCAATAGCTTTCTAGTTTAGATAATCACATAGATTTATCTCCCATTTTCCGTGATCGCATTTCTATTATAAAAATCAAAATGATTCTTTTTCATCTCTCAGTCTTCATCTAAGATTGGAATGTAGATTGCTTCTGGCAGGACCAAAGTCGGACTACGATGATTTTGATTCTGATTAGTCTGACCGAATATGTAGGCAATTCGACCCCTGATGTCGAGTACAAGCAAAAAATATAAAAATATACTTTGGTCTAGCGTTATTGCACATTTTACATGTTATATGTTTTAAGACAAAATTAATAGATATGAAGTAGAGACCGGAAGGGAGTAGCAGGTGCCTAACATATTCCTGCTACAAAACTTAGTTTCCGAATCCATTTATCTGTTTTTGATAGATTAGTTATCCTTTTGGGCAATGTAAGAGTCATTTTCTGTTTTTTTCTTATTTTCTCAATTTTTAATTAAATAAGATGGTGACTCTCCTTAATCCTTTCATGCAATTTTTCCAAGGCAGTTTACTGCAGTAGGATTTGAAAGAGAGAGTAATGTTTTGATTGGAATTAGGGTAGGCGTAAAACCCTAAAATCGCAAAGTACCTTGATTTTGAACAGACATAGCAGACGATTTTTCATTTTATTCTTTCAATTCTTTGATCAATCGACTGGTTTTTCCTTTTTCTTTTTGCTCTTCCAGCTCTGTGATCGACTGGCTGGTTCCCTGATAAATCTTCCGAGATCTCGGACCAACCGGCCAGTTCAAGGTCTTTTTAAAGTTCCTTTAAAAAAAAAAAGATATTTCCTACATTCTTGTCTGTTTACATGAAATTCCTTCAGTTACATCTTTGTCTGAACAAATGTTTGAGTATTTTCCAAGTCCTTTGTATACATGTATGCACGCATTCTTATATGCTTGCATGTCATTCTTTGTTAAAGTATTGGTAAGTCCAATGACACTACGAATTTGTTGCCCAATTCAATGATGTTGTACGGTGTAAGGCTAGTGCAATATCTCATGCTTTGTTGCTGGAAGCAGCACTTTCTCCATATTAATTTAAGAACTGAATTTATACATATGGCACCCACTACTAGCTGTCTTTGGACATTACTGGCTTCGGTTACGAGTGATATTTATGAAGTTTTCATCATTGTTTCTAAGCGACCAAACGCTTGAACGTGTTATTGGCTCTGGCTCTTGGATACAATTTTCTTTTGATTAAGTGACCAACTCCTTGAGCACGTTGTTGGATCCAACTCTTGGATATAAGTCCTGATTTGATTAAGCAACCAACCGCTTGAGCGCGTTGTTGGCTCCAGCTCTTAGTCAAACTGTCACTTCGTCCGTTGACCATCCAAATTGATTTGGTGGCTCCGACATCTAGTAATTCCACCCTCCCCCTTTGTCTGTCACCATTCAAATCTATTTGGTAGCTCAGGCAATAGGTAAGATTTCTTTTTTTGTATATCTAGACAACCACTCAAATCGATTTGGTGGCTTTGATATCTAGATATAGGGCCCCGTCCATCGATCATTCAAATTGATTTAGTAGCTTTGACAACGTACATAGCTATTTTTTTGTATATCTAGTCGACTATCCAAATTGATTCGGTTGCTCCGGCATCTAGCTATAGGCATTTGCCTGTTGACCATTCAAATTGATTTGGTGGCTCCGGCAACAGACAATGTTCATTCTTTTTACTATCCTTAGACAAACAAGTGTTGTTACCACTGGCTCTGGTTTCTAAGAATTCACTTATCGTTTGACAACCAATTGTTGCTACTGTTTGCTCTAGCTTCTCATGATATCCCCTTTCAATTACGTTTGTTTTATTCCTCTTTGAAGGATATGTAGGAAGCCACATTTGACCTCATATTTGTGTGATTATTTGCGAGTCTGACAAGAGTTTTGTGGTCTTTTCCGTATTTTCACTACAAAATTATGTTGTTTCCAGTGATGTTTGCCCAAAGGTGAGCTCCCTCACCAAGGGATTCTGTAGACACCCTGTTTTCTTATCGTTTTTAGTTATTTATATCGGACTTCATTAGTAAGGTTAATTTTTATTATAGGTGTAGGCCAAATTATAAATCACTAGATAATTTTTATTTAATCCAGTCCAGTTGATCCAGCGCAGCTAGTCCACTCCAGTAATTGGTTCTAGTCCAGTCCAGTTAGTTGAGTCCTGTCTAGTATGAAGATTTGTGATTTATTTAGGTGATTTAGAATTTTCTTGTGATTAATTCTTAATGCTTATGATTAATCCTTGATTTATATAAAAGTTGGAGATAACTCCCGAGATTTGGTACATCCATTTTATTTTTGTTAGAGATAATTACTGAATATATGACAGATTATGTCCCAAAATCTATATAAATAAAAAAAATTAAAGGATAAACAGCCCGTTTTTTGTCCAACTAGCCAGTTAGCTGATTTTTCTTAATTTGCGATTCTATCAAATATTTTTCTCCATGACCAGATTACAAATTGAGGTGGTTATCTATCATTTTTGTTACACCATATCTCAATAAAAAGGGTCTTTGTGTTACATTATAAAGGATAAGTTTTTTCTTCTGTCTAAAGCTTTTATACCATTTCTTCTCTAAAAGTAATGTATTACCTCTAAGGAGAAACTTAATACTCAATATTAATTTCTTGCACCGTAGATTTGTCACAAGGTGTTCTCGAGTCTTCTTCGCAAACGTCGTACCGCCCTGTACTTTTGAAGGTGCCTAAAATAATTATCTGTTGGTTAGAAAAATTAAAGGGCGATAGTTTTTAGTAGTAATCGGGAATGGGTATGGTATGAAATATTAAAATTCTTTTTGGGTCAAAATGCAATTATGCGAGGTTTTTGGGTAAGTTTGTATTTATGAAAAGTTTTGGGACTATTTTATAATTTAAAAAATAGTTAGATTAGTGGCATTAGATGTGTAAAGTTTTAGGAAAATGCCAAGGAGAATTGGCCACCTCTTACTTGAGGTGGTGACTAATCTAATAAATTAGTAATAGATTAATAAGATAAAATTAGAAAGAAAGAAAAACGAGAGAGAGAGAGAGAGAGAGAGAAAAAAAGAAGAAGAAGAAGAAGAGAGAGAGAGAGAGAGAGAGAGAGAGAGAGTGAGATAGAAGGGGGTGAGGAGGGAAAGAAAGGAAGAATTTAGTAGAGATTTCATACCGTATTTTTGAAAGTCGCGGTTCCAAAACAACGATTTCATAGAATAAAACGTGGTTTTGAACGACGTTTTTATTTTCTACATAATTTTTCAAAATCTACAAAAACCCAAGAAAATAAAATATGGAATTGTCCTTCACGTTTTTAATTGATTTAAGAAGAACACAAGATAAGCAATCAAGATTTCAATAGAAAAGTGGTTAAAAACCACGATGTTTATAAATTATAATTTTAAGAAACACGATTTCTCTTGAAAACATTTTTAGGAATCACAACTAAAAAACGTGATAAGTAACAATAACTTCAACAAAATCGTGGTTGAAAACCATGATTTCAAAATGACGTCTTTAGGAACAACGATTTCTATTGAAAAAGTGATTCTCGAAGACGATTTTTATTTTCCAATCTTAGTATATAGACCACGATTTCTTTTGAAGACGTGGGTTTCGATTTTTATTTCTATTTCCCAACCTCAATTTCTTTTTCTTTCTAAATATTTTTTAATTTTGTTTAAATTAAATAAATAAATAAAAATTTTAAAATATATAAAAATATATATAATTTGAAACACTTTTTTTTAATTCAAAATCATGATTCTAATTACGACTTTAAAAAATGCGGTATGCAAATAAATTAATAAAGTTTAAAATGACATAACTTTATAATTAGGGCTAATTACACCCATGTCCCTGAGGTTTGGGGGTAATTACACTCAAGGACAATAGTTTGAACAAATTACACTCATGTCCGTTGACCAAAAGGAATCCTAAAAACCCTAACGGTTTTAATGAAAAGACTTTATTACCCCTAAGTTGGAACTTTATTTATTTTTAATGCCATTAATTTAATCTTTAAAAAAAAGAGAAAAAGAAAGATTAATGTACCCCCCCCCCCACGCCCTTAACCCAATTGGCCATTTTGTCTTAAACTCCCCCCGTAGAACACCTTCGCCGCCCGTCGGCCTCCTCGTCGCCACACCCACCCTTCCCCTTCCCCGTCGCCGCACCCACCCTCCTCATTCCCCTTTCCCGTCACCACACCCACCCTCCCCCTTCCCTGTCGCTGCCTCCACCCACCCAATCCTTTACGAAGGGATTGCCGACAGCGTGGGTGTGGGAGGGGCTCGCCGGCGTGGTGGGGTGGTGCGGGGAGAGGCTGCCGGCGTCGATGAACCGAGACTGAAACAAATCTCTTGAAACCCTAACTCTGAAGCAGATCTTCAAAGCTTGGCCTTTTTAATCGGAATGCTGCAACAGTCGACGGCAACTCCATCTTCGGCGCTGTCACCTCAATTTGCGGACAGAATCAAAGCGTTGTCCGGATCTTTCGGCAATCACCATCCCGATTCTCAGCAGCTGCCTTTTTTCTGATTTAATTAGCCCTTAATAATTTTATGGATCATGTTCTGATTGTGGAACTATGTGGAATTTGTCTTTACGGGGTTGTGATTGTAATGAACAAGGGAGGCAAGGTAAGATTTGGGGTTTCTGTGCACCACCCAACTGTGGATTAGGGTTCCGGCGTTGTTGCGATGATGCCGGCAGTGGCTTATGTTGGTGCTGGCCGTGCTGTGATTGGGTGATTGGGTCTTAGGTCATGGATTAGGGACCGGCAGCGCTGCGATGATGCCGGTGTCTGTGCTTATTCAGTGGTTTGGTGTAGCTTTGGCGGTGGTGCACCGGTGGTCTTGACACCGGTGAGTGGGGATATACAGAAAAAGAAAGACTTTAAAAAAAGAAAAAGAAAAACTTTAAAAAAGCTGATTCTTAATATTGTTAAAAAAAAAATCAGGGTGTATAAGGGCATATACAGTATAAGGGCAATATTATCATTTTAAAAATACATAATGATGACATCAGCTAAAAAGTATAATTTTTTAACAGAACCCTAATAGATGGACACGGGTGATACATTTGAAATACTTTTGGTCACGGAATGTTACATTTTGAAACTTTGTGTCCTTGACTATAATTACCCTCTAATCTCAGGGACATGGGTGTAATTAGTCCTAAGTATTAAAATTGCATCGGGAAAAAAGGCAACAAATTGGCCTTTAGCTTTGTGAGTGCCATATAATTGGGTTCCTTCAGCCGTCGTTCTACAAGCATGTGATAGTAATCACCGCCGCTCCCAAATCAACACGCACAAGCAGAAGCAGCAGCAGCACCAGCACCAGCACCAGCACCAGCACCAGCAGCAGAGATGGCAGACGGTGCAATCGTGCACAAAGACGACCAACCAAACACTAAACAACAATTACCCCTTTTCTCTCTTCTCAAAGGCTCTTCAGCTCTTCATCGCCGCTCCACCTCCACCTACCGGCGCTTCTCCCAAACCTGCTACCGACGTTTTAGCGACATGCCCAACAGCCGCCGATACAGATTCCGACGAGCCTAAGCCAAACGGCGTGAAATTTATCAGGACAACAGTTCCTCCGTTGAAGCTCGAAGCCGAAAACGAGGGTCGAGAAACCAATCCCGCTCTTCTCTGGCAGGTAACGAACAAGGTCTCACGTATTCTAGCGTTTTTATACGCGGGCTCTGTTTGGTTTCGTATAGAAAGGAATCAAAATTTTCATTGATTTTAGTAATCCAGGCAATATCACGCGTTTGGAGACTTTAAATAAACGGGTTTAGGCTGCATATTTCTCAATTTACTTCATTTCCCATCACGATAAGTTTATCCCAACTGCTAGTGTGAATATGTGTTATCATGCTAAGATATGAAGTTCTTATTAAGCACGTTTTTGTATTCAGCTTAGCATAAACACAAAGTTTTTGCTGCTTACATCGATTTTTAGTAGTAAATTTATGGAAGCACGGGTTTAAAAACTGGGTTTTGGCTTTAGATTTTTTAATGCATTTTTTTTTTCATGTCACGGTAAAACGTTATCCAAAGTACTAGTGTGTATATATGTTGACTTGCTAAGATATGAAGTTCTTATTAAACACATGTCCATATTTAGCTTTGCACAGTTGTTACTGCATGAACACAGTTTTTCTTGAGTATCTTTCTGATAGCAAGAAATTGAGTAATATTTTATCTTTGAAAGAGTACGCAGAAGTACTTTAGCGGTATAAATGATATACGCATTATAGGATATGTGTGGGAGCCCATTCAGAAACAATTTTAAGATGTTCATGTTCTTCTCATTTGCTAAAGGAGCTCAAATTCTAAGTTCAAATTTGTTTCATTTATTAAATGAACGATAATGAGAGAGCTTTTAGCAAACAAGTCACAAGCTTGCTTATGGGCATTTCGGTTTGCTTGCAATCCTACCCATGGGCTGTCAAGCAGCAGAACAAGTAGTAAGCTTTTTGGCTTTTACAAATTCATTTTATTGAAGTGAAGCATGCTATCTTTCGGGAACTAGTTTTGCTTAGTGGTAATGAACAAAAATATTACGTTTTGAACAACAGGCTGAAAGGAGAACTTACAAGTACTGTCCGGAAAGGAATCAGGCAAAAGAGGCCTGGTGTGGGGTGGGATGCGAGGTTGGGAAGGATTTGATCGTTTAATGTCATAAAGAACCCATTTTCAAGCTTTTGTTGACGGCCTATCAGCCATTACCCCTATTAAACGAGAAGGTGGAGGCATGTAGAGTAGGGTTGAGTAAAATTTGCGGATACTTCGAATGTTCTCCAACCATAACCTAAAGCATGGTTAATCTTTCAAAATGAAATAGAGCATCTACTTTAAATGCCCATTGCAAACTATCTATTTTAACATGAGATTCAAATGTCAAATATAACTACGATGGCGCACTTCTACCTTTCTTTGCTTAGTCTGCAGAGCAAAATTACTTCGTCTATTGAGGGAGAAAGTGGGATTGACAAGACTATGATCATTTAGTGAGTGAATTTGAAGTTCTTAGTAAGATTTATGCAATGGAGGATGGACAGTGCCGGTCAGAAAATCATTCAACAATAAAGTGCGAGGGTGGGGTTCCTGTTGTTGGTTACAGATCATCTCAATGTTCTTAATACTAGGGCCATCAATTTTGATATCCAATAGAGCTCAAACTTGATTAGAATATGAGGTTTAATATATTATAGATTGCAACATAATAGACTCTTAATTGACTAAAGCTTGAAGTCATTGCGACTATTTGATATAACTATTTCCATATTGTTATAGAAAAGGGATTAAATTGAACGAAATGGTTTCGATCTCTTCTCGTAACCAAAATAAATTTATTGCTTAATTTGAAGCCTTTAATCAGTTATAGCATACTGTCATAGTGAGCCCAATTTTGGAGGCTTGTTCGTGCAGGCGCTTACAAGTATGATATGCGCGTGCTTACTATGATGCTTGCATGGAAGGACTCGGACTATTCTCGAATAATCTAGTATTATCTTTTATTTTCTTGTAGTAGTAGATTCGAGCGAAGTAATTTAGAATAAGAAGGAAGCTTGTGGATTTTTAGATATTCTTAGTGGCATATCGTGATTATAATGGTAGCCATTGGATAAGACTGATCACCCTATCCGTTGAGGTGTTGTAGTATTAATAGGGATTAGGACTTCAATTCATTTACTTGGAGATTCAATCAGAGATTGTTTAGTCTCCTTTCTCCGCTTTGCCAACTTTGCTACTGAGCTAGGTAGCACAGATACGGACACGGTGTCGGACACCGACACCGACAGGTACACCGGACACCGCAATTTTCAAAAAATCAGATTTTGGACACCACAGGACACCGCTATTTTTTTAATATTATATATATATATATATATATATATATATATATATATATATATATATATTACTAATAAATATCTGAAATTAAGTAATAATAAATACGCCAACAACATCTATACAAGCAACATTTATTTGGTCAATAACTCTATTTATTTAGTCAATGTACCGGACAAAAAAACTAAGTCAAATATCAAATATTTAATAAATAATGTGCCTACTGGGTATGCATGAGATTATTCAGATATGCTATGCCTATGCACGACAGAGTGAGAGGAAGAAAAAAAGGAGGGGGGGGGGGGGAAGAAACGAGAGGCGAAGAGGGACTCGCGAGTCACGACAAAAAAAGGAAAGAAACGAAAGAGGGAGGAAGAAGGACTTGAACAGAGACGAGATGAGGAAACAAAGAGAAGAAGAGACCTGTGGGCCAGCGACGGTGGCGGAGGACCTCCGGCGATGACGGTGAGACCTCTGGCCACGGCGGCAACAGCTGGCTTCTCTTCTTTCGGCGACTATAGCCGTCAGATCTGTTGGCTTCGGCTTCGGATCTTCGTCGACTAAGTTCCGGCAACACCGGCGACAGCTCTGGCGACAGCTCTGGCAACACCAGCGACAGCCTTGATGTGGTTGGCAGACAACAGCCGTGAGGTGAGAGAGAAGAAGACGGCCGTAAGGTGAGAGAGAAGAAGACGGTAATAGTTCAAAACATCTGAAATTGGCCTCAAAACGGTACGACACTGCTCCACGCCGTGTCCGACACTCGTCGATAAAGTGTCCGACACGGTGTCGGAAATTAAAAAAATAAAAAAATGCCGACACCGATGAGCCGTGTCCGACACGTGTCGAGCGGTGTCCGGAGGGTGTCCGTGCTTCATAGCTACTGAGTGAGTGTGCGTGAGTTCCTAAGTGCTTGAGCGAGGAGCGCCGACACTCCTAGTGCGGGGGCAAATAGGGATTGGCGTGGGACTTGCCGAGACATGCAACTGAGAAAGCAAGGCTTACTTTGGCATGGGGGTGAATTGCCTAAGTTGGGGTAGAATTGTACCTGTCAAATTCTAGGGCTGTGACAGGGGGTATCAAAGCAATTGTTCCTTATGTTGGGGTAGAGTTGTGCTTGTCAAATTCTAGGGCCGTGACTTGGGTATCAGAGCAGTCATTCTCGAGCATTACAACACGAAGACGACTGAGCAGCGATATGCTGCAAAGTTGCAGAATAAGGGTAACAGAATTCTAAATGCCTTGGTTGCTCAACTGCAAGTCGCAATGTCGCTTTGTGGAGAACTCATTGCCCGACTTCGAGAAGAGGCTCGCTGCCAAAGCGGGCTAGACAATGTTTTAGTCTCAAACAACAGTCCGCGGATGCCTTTACGAAGACGAAGGAAGATGATGTATCAACATTAATGGAGCGGGTGAAGGCACTCAAGAAGGACATTGAGGTAAGGTTGAATGTTGTCACCATGCCTCTCTTTGATGTCATTGACCAGGGACGGTGAACCTGGGAGCATGAGTGGTTGAACTGCATGCCGAGCTATAGGTCTACAAGATTAGTCTTGCCAACAATAGCTAGGGTGGCATAGTAAGCTTCCAAGCTTGCAAAAAAGTGTGGACCCTCAAACCTGAGGCCTACTGCGGAGAACTTCGTGTGAACATTGGAGCTTTACCTTGAGGTGTTCAAAACTGGGAATGGGGATGAGACCGTCAAATTCGTAACATTGTACCTCAAAGACACGACAATGTTTGGCGGTGGCGTAACTATGCCGGCAAAGCGAAAAGTACGTGCAAGGTTGACACTTGGTATGACTTTAAGATGGAAGTGAAGAAGCAGGTCTATCCCTGGAACATCGAGTTCGAGGCATGCCGCAAGCTGAGAAGGCTGAGACACACGGGTTTGTGCTGGACTCTGTCAAGGAATACTTGGTAACTATTCTCGAGCTTCCGGATAATAGCTAATACGAAGGCATTACGTGAGTTCAGGAATGGCTTGCAACCTTGCGCAGCACAGTTGTTTTAACGTCGTTGAGTGGAATACCTTGCATTACGTGAGTTCAAGGGTGGCTTGCAATGCCGCGATGATGTCAAATTCAAGATGGAGGAATGGTCCATGGAGGGACCGAGATAAGGTCTCGATAATGATTGCGGCAATGGTAAGGGATCACAAAGGCCGCAAAAAAGGTTCAGGCCGGGGAAACAAGTGAAGATTAGGGAAAAAATTGTTGCAAGAGGAGTTAACGTTATTCCAAACCTATGCTTGCTAGCTCGAAGCGGCATAGGGATGCTTTCTAACATGATGGACCTCGTCTTGCTCGGCAATGTCCACAGATAAGGCTTTGAATGCCATTGTTTTCTGGCAAATGCTTTTTGTGATCTTTACGACTTCTTAAAAAATATATACACCTGTTGTTACCCCCCCCCCCCCCAAAAAAAAAAAAAAAAAACCGAAACCCCCCTTCTCTGTGTCTCTTATTTTGGGTGGAGTAATTATGGGATCCCATCCTTACTATCAAAATTGACTTACAAATGACGTGGCAGTGGCATTTCGGAAATAACAGTCGATAATGATGATTTGTTTTTGTAGATGAATTGATCTTACAATAAGCCAAGTGTTTGGGAGTTATCTCTTGGGTATAAGTTAGGTTCCATATCTTTATTGTTTTGAAGAGGTTATGCTTTCTAGTTTGGTGTCCCACAATGTATGTCAAGTCAATTTATTCAATATCCGTGGGATTGGACTTTTCCATGTTACCCTTGGAGAAGAAGACGATGTATCTTCATGAAATTTGTTACGAACGTTTCAATGTTATTGGTTGGCATTTTGGCATAGCGTTTAATGTGCCTTCTTTATTGTGCTTGTCAAACATAGACACTCAAAATGGGAAGGAGGGAGATGTGTAACCTGTGGTAATCTGCTTACCTAAAAAGGCGCATCTTACTTTGCGAGACAGGTGCCTCGCATTCAGGATTTGGGAGATGTTGTCCCCTGAGGACTACCCTAGCCCCTTCACAAGAACAAATTTTATGATAGAGGTCCTTGGCCAACAACCTGAGTATGGGCTTCCTTCGCCCCTGCTCTTTCTGAGGGCCACTTTGCCTATTGGCAAGAGTCATCCATTTACTCGAAATGCCTGGAATCACCCTTGGCAGCTTGGATGAGCGATAAAGTTGTTACTTTACATGCGTAATGATTTGGGTTCAGGATATGTGACATATTGATTGGTAGAAATATTTTGTGGAATCTATGGTTCTGCAATTCCAAGGAAGATGACATAGATACCTTCGCAGTAAAACATCCTGAACAGCATGTCGATTTGCAACTAAGGAAAGCACATCAAAGCAGGCCTCTGCCTCCTATAAATAGGCCTATGAGCAACTTAGAGAAGTCCATGCTGAAGTTGCATTTGTGTCGCTTTAGTGCCCTCTGACCTCTGACCCATCACAGTGTTGACTTGGGTCTTTTGTCAAGGGATTTTGGGTTTAAATTTAGTAAACTGACTTCAATGAATAGTTTCTGAACAGATTATCTATTCTAACCTCTGGCATGAGTAGAATGCTTATAAAACCTGCCCATGATGCCTTCTTTGTGTACATATACTTCAATTCTCGTGGTGGCAATTCTGAGTAGAATTTATTAAATGCATGCTTTTTGGACACGCATTCTTAGTATGAGCATCTTTTATGTGATTGCTTTTGAGAACAACTCTTGCCGCCTGGCTCGGCTCCGATTTTTACGCCTTCTTGCCCCAAATTAACAAGTTGCTCATTGTTACAGATGATAACTCTCAAGGATACTGCATTCAACTTTTATCTTAGAAAGCATTCCCCAGAATTATGCTATTAGTGCTCTATATGCTGCCCTACCATTTCTCTTGGGGTTGATCACCACACTCCAGCTTTTCATATTTTCGCTCCACTTTTGTTGCTAAAGACTAAAACGAAAATATACCAAGGCATTAAAAACTGTATCTAAAAGCGTTTAGCGACAAACTAGAATGTTAGTGGTAAAAAGGGGAGTACTTACTAATTTCCCTCTTCGTTTTTTCCAGAACTCGGTGGATTTATATATGTCCTCTGTTAGCGAGTCGCCGACTTAAACTTCATATTGATTAGATGCATACTGTCTGTTTCAGGTCTATGCAGTTGGAGGGTTTTTCGTTCTAAGGTGGGCCTGGGCAAGATGGAATGAGCGGAGGGCAACAAGAAGGCCACCAAACGAAAATCCGGCTCCCGAAGATGACTAGTCCGTAACACTCTAAGTACCTTTCACTTTCTTTTTTCTTTTTGTGGTAGTAAGTACCTTTGACTGTTGTGATCTATAAGCACTCCTACTTTTACCAGAGTAAGCAGAGAATCTCATTCAGACAGTACCCCTTATCTTTGTCTGTGTCTTTCGTTTTACGGCACGTATCCTTTCAGAAGACATTATGTTTGTGTCATTGAGTTTGCATATCCCTGACAGATGGTCCATGACTCATTATTTGCATAATGGAGTTAAAATTGGGTGTCCATTAGAGGGGAATCGGTTCAACTCAATCAGAGAATTAGAGTATACTGCAGAGCACGTTCAACAAAATGGAGTACGGTCTCGGAATGTCTCTCGGAGGCAAACACGGCCAACTCCATGTTTTCAATCTGCTAAATTTCTTTGTTCCTTCTTGTTCATTCCTTGATCAAACCTGTACTATTTATCAGACCTTTCTTTGTCGGCTGTGGCTCACTTTTTGGTTGGTCAGATGGTTGAGACAGTGACAAAGATTGCCAAGATAGGCTCTCACTATGAAAATCATTCCTTCGAGTCTGTCCGGCCTTGTATATGTAATTGACAAAACAAAGTCACAGTCACTATGTTCAGTAAGTTCATATTTATTAAGAATTCAACCAAGCACTACGTTGGTGTCTCTCCTTACTAGTCAGACGATCAACTCCGGCTGAAATGTTGTCTCCTCGCGGGAGAGCAGGTTCGCCCAAGAGTATGGTATAAATTTTAGTTGCAATCCGGGTTGGAGCAGTATAGGCATCACTAAGTAGGTGTCGTAACAATGGTTCGTCGTCGTTAATTATCACTAGTGGAGTTTGAAGCTTCTTACTACAACCCAGGCGTTGCCAATTTCTTTTTAAGGAATACAAGCAATACAATTATTTCGAATGACTGTGCAACGATTTGCCAAACGTTTGATTCTGAAGTAGTGGATGCCCTTAAGGATCTTAGAAACAAGCTCTCTGAAAATGAGTCGCGCGGCTGACCGGTGTATTTGGGAGATCAAACGTTTCCCCTGGGCTATACTCCTGACTGTGCAACGATTTGCCAAGGTCCCATTATTCTCTAGGCTCGGTATATATCTATGCTAGCACAGGCTTGTTAGATCCTTCGTGTTTAGAAATGTAAAAGGTTCTGATTTTTAGCTTAGAGGAGCATATAGTTAGGCGCATTTAAGTCCTTAATCCCAGATTTACGACCTTATGTTGCAAAAAAAATTATCTCGAATGACGCCATGGTATAAAGCATTTATTTGAGTGGTTAATTGACTAAATCTACCATAACATATACAATATTTGGATATTAACACCATACAAAACAGAAGGCTATGTATATCTCAACATATGACATGTTCAACAAAGTTTCTTGGTCTTAATCGAGGAAAGTTAGGGTTTGCAAAAAGCTCCCTCAAATAAACAACGGTATATTGGTCACGTTTGCTCTTCTCAACCACCACACTAGTAATCTCCTGTCTGCCACCAATTCAATGCCATCACACCAATTGAACGCCACCACAGACCACCACCATTATTTATTTTTTTTAACCACCATCGTCATCTGTTTCGCCAAAACCAAGTAATTTCCTTTGTTGCCAAAAAACATAAAAACAAATAAATTATTACGACGCACCACCATAAGACACTGCTGCATCACCACACGTTTGCACCACCACCACCACGACATTGTTGCACTACCAAACACTACCTACCCCTAGCAACTGTCGTCGCCGCCATAATATAATAACCAATTTGACCGGGAAGACCTAAGTTGGAAAAACCAACCGTCTTCCAATCAATGGTAAGTCTAGCTCAAAATTCATAAAAAAATCTGAAGTGGGATCCTCTTTCTTACTAAAAACCCTTTGCTCA
Source organism: Escallonia herrerae (assembly GCA_033070095.1). Classification (NCBI taxonomy): domain Eukaryota; kingdom Viridiplantae; phylum Streptophyta; class Magnoliopsida; order Escalloniales; family Escalloniaceae; genus Escallonia; species Escallonia herrerae. The sequence continues at coordinate 236,322 of JAVXUP010000921.1, read as the reverse complement.
GAATTTATAGTTGACAACACAAAATTGTCCAGATCTTCGGCCAAATGTGCCACCACAAGTTATGCAGCGACAAAAGGAGAACAATAATGTCGATGGTATGTTATGGTGCAGGGAGAGCTGCTAGGAAGGTGGCCGCACGTGGTGGTGGGTAGATAAAGAGACGGGTTATAGTGGTGGTGATGGTATGCGATGGTTTAGGGAGAGGTGCTGGGATGGTGGCCGCAAGTGGTGGTGGACAGATTCGGAGACAGATTATAGTGGCAGTGGACCGTGATGGTTGTCAGTGTGTCACTCTTTATGGGTTTCCAATTGAATTTTAGGTGAAGAGAATAATTTAACTTTTCCAATTTACTACACAACAAGATATATGTGATTTTGTTATGTTTGGTAGGTCAATGATTTGATAGTTGAAAGGACATTATATTTTTACATTTAAGCTCAAGAACTATACTAGAAACAACGTATAACTTACAAGAGTAGTACTCTACTTTCCCATGCATCTTCAAGTTCCATAATAATTTCAATCATACCGAAAGATTCCATAAGGAATATTTTACAACAAGAGTCATACCCAAAAGCTCATTAGCAAAATAGAGCCAGAGTGCGTGAGTGTAAGTAGTTTTTGCCCTGTCACAAGTATGGCCTTTTGTACATCTTCAGAGGTGTAGGAGGCTGATCTCCGGAAGCAAAAAGTAAGTTGAACAAAATACCCGAAGATCTAAGATTTGTGTGAAAATTATTTTGAATATTAGCCACTAAAGAGCTAGAGTCGGTATAAACAATGAGATGTAGAAATTTGTTATCAAGAGCCTCCCGCAATTTTTGATATGGAGGCTAACTTTAGAAGTAATGCCATGCAGGCGCCTAATGGACTCTTACGAGGACGCTTATGAGGCGATGAATGGCAAGGTCTCCAGAATGTTCTATACTCTTCTTGTACATAAGAGATAGATCTAGAGAATATTCTAGGATGGTAGAGAACCTTGTAAATAGCTAGATAATTCTAGAAGCGGAATATGATCAGTAGGATCGAATGTATCTCCACCGTCCGTCGAGAGGTGGACTAGTATAAATAGCCAAGGCCTCACTTGGCCAAAACACACAAGTATTCTTGTACTCAAGCAATACAAGCATACATTCTCCCCAACTCTCTCTTGTGTTCTTCTTTGTTCTTTTGAAGCTCTAGCATCGTCCAACCCGAGTGAAAGGCTGACTTAGCACGAGCAAGGGGCTCACTAGCTAAGTGTCGCACGGTTCGACGTAGCGAGAAAGTTCGGTCCGTGACAGGTGGTATCAGAGCTTGGTTACGAGGGGTCGTGCCGAGCAAGGAGCAACAATGGCAGGCAAGGATACTAGTGTGGGAGCATCCAGAGTTGCCAAGGAGAATGTCGTTGCGGAACGTGGGCGAGATCCACTACCACCCATCGGTGGGAAGAAGGGTGGTTGTGGCCAAAGCAAGTCAAGAGACACAATCGTTTCCTTGGATGAATGAACGTGTGTCTTGGAGGAAACCATGGGCGATGTGAAAGACCGCTTGGGCTATGTCGAGCAAAACCTCCAAACCTTGGAGGATCATGTGTTGGAGGAGCTCGAGTCGCTCAATAAGGCCGTGATGGGTCAAGATGAACTGCGCACTCAATTCATGGAATTGTTCGCGAATCTTCAAGAACAACTCGATGTGGTTAAAGTTGGCATGGAGGAGACAAGGCAAGAAACGGCCATGTGCAAGAGGGCCATTGCGGGTGGAGCCATCGTCACTCATAGTCCAAGGGTGGACGCGCCAAAGTCGGAGGAATTTGGCGGCAAGCGGGATGCGAAGGAGCTAGACAACTTCATATGGCATATGGAGCGCTACTTTGAAGGTGCTAGCATTACGGATGAAAAGGCTAAGGTAAGGACTGCTACCCTCTATCTCACTGACACTGCTACTCTATGGTGGCGTAGGAAGCACAATGATATCGAGAAAGGCTTGTGCACCATAAACACTTGGGATGTGTTCAAGAAGGAGATCAAGAGGCAGTTCTACCCCGAGAATGTTACCTATGAAGCGAGGAAGAAATTGAGGGAGTTGAAGCATAAGAGTAGTATCCATGATTACGTGAAGGAGTTCACTACTCTCATGATCCACATTCCCAACATGACGGAAGAAGACCTCCTCTTCAACTTCATTGACGGCCTCCAAAATTGGGCTAAGCAAGAACTTCAACACTGAGGCGTGAAGGACATTGACGAGGCCATAGCGGTGGCGGAGTCGTTAATGGAGTATGCAAGAGTGGGGGACTCCTCGATGGGGAGGAATGCACAAGTGTCTTCAAAGGGTAACCACGCCAAAGGTGGGGGAGACAAACCCAAGGGGTGGAACAAGGGGAATAATCAAGCCGGCACCAGCAAGTCCGAGGGCCATGGCAAGCTAGAGGAGAGGCGAGCCAAAAGTAAACCCAAGGACGGATGCTTCTTCTACGGAGGGCCGCATTGGGCAAGGGATTGCCCACGACAAGGCAAGCTAAATGCCTTGGTTGAGGAAAATGAGGAGCCTGAGAATCAAGCTGTGCACATGGGCTCGCTCCAAATCCTCAATGCTCTTCATGCCAAAGCTGTGGCGAAGGTTCCAACGGGAGAGGGCCAAGCTTCTACGGGCAAGGGGTTGCTCTATGTGGAGGCTAAGTTGAACGGGAAGCCCACGCAAGTGATGGTTGATATGGGGGCAACCCACAACTTCATCACAATAGAAGAGGCCAAGCGGCTAGGCCTCAAAGTGGTTGGCGGCGGAGGATGGCTAAAGTCCGTCAACACCAACACAAAACCTCTACAAGGTGCGACACGACAAGTGGAGATGTGCCTTGGTTCGTGGAAGGGCTTAGTGGATTTCTCGGTGGCCCCGATGGATGACTTCAAGGTCATGATAGGCCTTGATTTCTTGCGGCAAGTGAATGCCTTGGTGTCGCCTTACAGCAATGCAGTGCATATAATGGAGAAAGGAGCATTGTGTGTGGTACCTATGTCGGCGGGGACGTCTAGCGCCAAGACTCTAGCATCCATGCAGCTGTCGGCGATGCAAATTGTGAAGGGAGTCAAGAAAGGAGAGGCATCCTACTTGGCAGCCCTAAAGATGGAAGACCATGTGGGGGACTCAACCGAACGACTACAAGGGGAGAAGCCCATTGGCGGCGCAAGTGACAAGGTCATGGAACGAGCAAGCGGACGTGGCACGCTCTTACCTTGACAAAGCCGGGCGCAAGATGAAGAAGTGGGAGGACAAGAGGCGGCGGCTGAAAGAGTACAACCTTGGGGACATGGTGATGTTAAAGCTGCTTCCACAATAGTTTAAGTCCTTCAGGAAAGTACACAAAGGGCTGATTCAAAAGTACGAAGGACCCTTTCCCATCGTGGCAAAAGTTGGGAAAATATCTTATCAGTTGGAGCTGCCGCTAAAGTTGAAGATTTACCCGGTCTTCCATGTCAGCTTACTAATCTCATTATGACGATAAGGAAGACCCAAGCCGTGGAGAGAGTCATAGGGCACCAACAGCAGTGGTGAAGTCCTATGACAAGAAGGCCGAGTACGTGCTTAGTGACAGGCTCGAACGAAGACGAGGTGTTCCACCAACGCGGCACTACTTGGTGAAGTGGAAGGGATTGCCAAAGAGAATCAACAAATGATCTTTGGCAGTTCCAAGACATCGTAGACTGATACCGCGAGGAAGTTGCGACGAGGGCGTCGCAAGATTAGGTGGGGGAGAATGTCCCGCAATTTTTTATATGGAGGCTAACTTTAGAAGTAACGCCACGCAGGCGCCTAATGGACGCTTACGAGGATGCTTACGAGGCGATGAATGTGCAAGGTCTCCAGAATATTCTATACTATTATTGTACATAAGAGATAGATCTAGAGAATATTCTAGAATGGTAGAGAACCTTGTAAATATCTAGAGAATTCTAGAAGCGGAATATGATCTGTAGGATCGAATGTATCTCCACCGTCCGTCGAGAGGTGGACTAGTATAAATAGCCAAGGCCTTACTTGGCTAAAACACACAAGTATTCTTGTACTCAAGCAATACAAGCATACATTCTCCCAAACTCTCTCTTGTGTTCTTCTTTGTTCTTTTGAAGCTCTAGCATCGCCCAACTCGAGTGAAAGGCTGACTTAGCACGAGCAAAGGGCTCACTAGCTAAGTGCCGCACGGTTCAATGTAGCGAGAAATTTCGGTCCGTGACACTGGTCTCCCTTGTGTGGAGTGCTCGGGGATTGGACGTAGGCAAGTAGGGCCGAACTAGTATAAATCCCTGTGTCAATCTGTGATTGCTATTATCTTGTTAGTTAAAATTTTAAATTTTTGTTTAAAATTGCAAAGAGCCACCCTCAATCGATAGACCTACCAATTATCGATGTCCGAAAGCACATACACATCCCCAGAAAAACAAATAAAATAAAATGAACTCACAGCACGCCACCACACAATGGAAGAAACCGACGGAGGTAACCGAGTTCTGAGGATTTATACGCATTTTTTTATTGTTTTTTTAGAAGTAGGTTTTTGTTTTTTTTTTTTTGGAGAGAGAAGGGAACTCTATGCATATATTATGCTCAGACAGAATATTGTTCCCTTGGATTTAAACACCTGGAGAACTCCATAATTTTTTAAGCTGGTGAACCATAAGGACTCTCACAGGTCATCACGCCACTGTAATGGCATTGAGAGAGAAATTCAAGATCAAATAATTTTGACAAAAGAAAATTTTGAATGTGGTCCAGAATGTTAAAAAAAAATAAGGGCAATCCACCACATAAGATCAATTAAAAGCTGCTATATATGATTTGAGTGTGTTCCTCGCGATGCTTCATCATGCAGTTATTGATAAAACAGTATTCGCCAATCTTTAGAAAATAGCACCCACCCAAATTTCATTTGCTTAAATTGAAGCAAAAAATTTGGGTCTAAAAACATGGCCTAGATTGGAATTCATTTTTTCTAGTGAAGAAAGGATTAAAAAATAACCTGAAACCAGAGCAACAACATAACCAAAATCAGTAAGCTAACTGATACGATAAAGGCCGACAGTTATATGTTCAAAGCAAGCCTAATACTACATCTGGTTCCAAAAAGTCGAAGGCATTAGCATATCAGAATGGCTAGAGCTCACTACTTCTCTTCTCAGCCTCTGCAACCCACTTCATTCTAGTACCAACATGGCGTCTTTTCATCCTCTCCAGCCGCAGTTTGGGCAAGCATTGAATGCCCTCATCTCATCGGCAATCTTAACAAGCTCCACAGATGGCTTCTCACGTATGATAGGCATGAAAATACCTTGGACTTGTGTGGCTGTTGTCAATTCCTCAGGAGTAGAATTGCCAGCCTGCATTGAAACAGGTGTTTCAATGCAGATACAGCCATTGGTAATGAATACATTAAAACAGCCAGCAAACGTTACCTTGAACTTGCTGGCACGCTTGGGGAAGGCAACTAATTTGGCCATCTGTCCTTTTCTGAAAGTTTCCTGCAATGATGATTAACTGAGATGCCAATGGTTGGGCAAGTATTCTGAAAAGTCCTACAGCCTGGTTGATACCAACAGATGTAAATGGTTAAAACCTCGCGCTTAGATGATACTATGATACATAAAAGTCAGTACGTGAAAGATGCAAAAAGTATCAGTTCAAAGCCACTACAAGGTATAACTATCAAGGCACAAATAAGGAGACACATTGTACACAACTAAATCAAAAAATGGAAAATGAGAGATCAAAATGCCGGCAAGTTCCCAAACTTTTCAAGAATAATAGACTCCATGACATACAAACTCCCCTTCACAAAAAAGAAGTGACAGATCAAGTCAAAATTATCACATGTCAAACATAAAAGATGAAAGACAAGAAATAGACTGAATCACAAAGAATGACAAAGGGAACGAGAAATCATTCGGTCAAAACGTAGAAGTTCCTTTTCTCCCATCTTTTGAAAAACCAGGCTTCCTTGCCAACTCTTAGTTCCACGCTCCTCACATCTAGGCATACACATAAATATTATAGCTCCAATTCAGATAACCCCCATGAACCAACTAATTTTCTCAAGACATACAGATTTCCTAGTTAAATTACACTAGAGCAATTACTAATGTCACCAGTTTTTACGAGGCTCAAGAAAACCAACACCAAGTTGCTCATTGACAAAGAAAATTGAACTAACATGCACTCCACCCTACGAGATAAAAATCTCAACAAGGAAATCCCAATAACAAATAAAAAAAATCAAAATCGTAAACACAAAACCCTATAGTACATGAAATCGGCTTGAAAACTAACAAAGAAGATAAGTAAAAGCAAACCGATCAAATAAGGAGACACATTGTACACAGCTAAATCAAAGGATGGAAAATGAGAGATCAAAATGCTGGCAAGTTCCCAAACTTAAGAAGAATAATAGACTCAATGACATACAAACTCCCCTTCACAAAAAAGAAGTGACAGATCACGTCAAAATTATCAGATGTCAAACATAAAAGATGAAAGACAGGAAATAGACTGAATCACGAAGAATGACGAAGGGAACGAGAAATCATCCAGTCAAAACGTAGAAGTTCCTTTTCTCCAATCTTTTGAAAAACCAGGCTTCCTTGCCAACTCTCAGTTCCACGCTTGTCACATCTATGCATACGCATGTATATTATAGCTCCACTTCAGATGACCCCCACGAACAAACTAGTTTTCTCAAGACATACAGATTTCATAGTTAAACTACACTAGAGCAATCACTAATGTCACCAGTTTTTACGAGGCTTAAGAAAACCAACACCAAGTTGCTCATTGACAAAGAAAATTGAACAAACATGCACTCCACCCTATGAGATAAAAATCTCAACAAGGGAATCCCTATAACGAATAAAAAAATCAAAAATCGTAAACACAAAACCCTATAGTACATGAAATAGGCTTGAAAATTAACAAAGAAGATAAGTAAAAGCAAACCGATTTTGACAAAAACACAATAATCACTAACCAAACTACCTACAAGCCTATTGTGTAACAGTAACAACACAACTTAAATATGTTGTCCGATGTTTCGTCACAGAGATTCAACTGAACCCTAACGCATTGTGCTTTTTAACGTAATCATGTTCGATTACAGAGACCCTATTGCTATCGGTTATACCCTAGGTTAAATTGCTAATTAACATCATGCACATGAACAAATAGATGAATACAATGTAAATAGAGTGAGATAAGGAGGCCAGAATTGAACAGATCCGAGGGCTTGAACTTATGACGCCAACTGAGGGAGCTGACCAGGAACTCTAAAGTGGAGGGGCGGCTGGCAATATATAGGTTGAGAACCCTAATATTGGGGGGTCCTTGGACTGGGCCTACTTGGTACCCATTTAATTTTAGGCTAACACTATTACCATTGCCATTATTTTTGTTATTATTTTGAAATGGATAAAAACCCTCCAAACATAGCACAACATTGTTGACATTAGGGCCGAGCACGGTTCAGTCGGTTCGGTTTGGTGGCTGAATACCAAACTGAACCGACCAACCTCATTTCGGAAAAAAAATAATCTGAACCCTCGTTGAACAGTACGATTTCTGTGGGTTGAACGGGGTCAGTTTGGACGGTTTAAACAGTTTGGGCCAAACTCAATTATGGGTAAGTTTAGGATCAAAAAATAATAACTCATTCATGCTAATAAGCTCCAAAAAAACTAAAATTTATATCATAACTGATAACACGACGAAAAATATGTGTTGCGGTCAAAGGATTTAAGGTTACTCCCAGTTTCTATGAATGGTTAGATAACTGAGGTTAAGAAATATATATATATATATATATATATATATATATATATATATATATATATATATATATATATATGTTATACTAAAGACAGTCGGTTCAGTTTGTTCAGTTTTGAAAATTTCTGAACCGAACAGATCAAACCGAATGTACGATTTTGAAAAAAAAAAAACTAAACCGATTGATTTCTAGATCGATTTGAAATTAGACAGATTGGCCAGTTCAATTTTCACAGTTGGATCGGTTTCAACGTTTTAAATGTTCATCCCTAGTTGACATGTCCAAACACTAGCCTATCATATATATCAAACAGTAAATCACACACGCACCCCGGCCAACCATCAACCCATTGCCCACAACCCAACACCAGATTTGCAAACCTACCCACAGCCCCTTACCACAATTGATCGACGGCTACAACCACACCAATCCCCAACAGAGTATCTTGCACACATACTCTCATTTCGACTACCAACGCAAAAAGCTACCCTCAATAGATAGACCTACCAATAATCGATGTCCAAAAGCACATGCACATCCCTAGAAAAACAAATAAAATAAAATGAACTCACAGCATGCCACCACACAATGGAAGAAACCGACGGAGGTAGCCGAGTTCTGAGGATTTATACGCAATTTTTTTGAGAGGTAGGTTTTCGTTTTGGAGAGAGAAAGGAACTCTATGCATAAATTATGCTCAGACAGAATATTGTTCCCTTGTATTTAAACACTTGGAGAACTCCATAATTTTTTAAGCTGGTCAACGATAAGGACTCGCACAGGTCATCACGCCACTGTAATGGCATTGAGAGAGAAATTCAAGATCACATAATTTTGACAAAAGAAAATTTTGAATGTCATCCAAAATGTTAAAAAAAAATAGGGCAATCCACCACATAAGATCAATTAATAGTTGCTATATATGATTTGGGTGTGTTCCTCACGATTCTTCATCATGCAATTATTGATAAAACAGTATTCGCCAATCTTTAAAAAATAGCACCCAGCCAAATTTCATTTGCTTAAATTGAAGCCAAAATTTTGGGTCTAGAAACATGGCCTGGATTGGAATTCATTTTTTCTAGTGGAGAAAGGATTCAAAAATAACTTGAAACCAGAGCAACAACATAACCAAAATCTTTAAGCTAACTGATACTATAAAGGCCAACAGTTATATGTTCAAAGCAAGCCTAATACTACGTCTGGTTCCAAAAAGTTGAAGGCATTAGCATATCAGAATGACTAGAGCTCACTACTTCTCTTCTCAGCCTCTACAGCCCTCTTCATTCTAGTACTAACATGGCATCTCTTCATCCTCTCCAGACGCAGTTTGGCATAAGCATTGAATGCCCTCATCTCATCGGTAATCTTAACAAGCTCCACAGATGGCTTCTCACGTACGATAGGCATGAAAATACCTTGGACTTGTGTGGCTGTTGCTAGTTCTTCAGGAGTAGAATTGCCAGCCTGCATTGAAACAGGTGTTTCAAGATAGATACAACCATTGGTAATGAATACATTAAAACAGCCAGCTAACGTTACCTTGAACTTGCGGGCACGCTTGGGGAAGGCAACTAATTTGGCCATCTGTCCTATTAAGAAAGTTTCCAGCAATGATGATTAACTGAGATGCCAATGGTTGGGACAAGTATTCTAAAAAGTCCTAAAGCCTGGTTGATACCAAAAGATGTAAATGGTTAAAACCTCGCGCTTAGATGATATTATGATACATAAAAGTCAGTACGTGAAAGATGCAAAAAGTATCAGTTCAAAGCCACTACAAGGTATAACTATCAAGGCACAAATAAGGAGACACCTTGTACACAGCTAAATCAAAGGATGGAAAATGAGAGATCAAAATGCTGGCAAGTTCCCAAACTTTACAAGAATAATAGACTCAATGACATACAACCTCCCCTTCACAAAAAATAAGTAACAGATCAAGTCAAAATTATCACATGTCAAACATAAAAGATGAAAGACAAGAAATAGACTGAATCACGAAGAATGACAAAAGGAACGAGAAATCATCCGGTCAAAATGTAGAAGTTCCTTTTCTCCAATCTTTTGAAAAACTAGGCTTCCTTGCCAACTCTCAGTTCCACGCTCATCACATTTATGCATACATATAAATATTCTAGCTCCACTTCAGATGACCCCCACTAACCAACTAATTTTCTCAAGACATACATATTTCATAGTTAAACTACACTAGAGCAATCACTATTGTCACCAGTTTTTACGAGGCTCAAGAAAACCAACACCAAGTTGCTCATTAACAACGAAAATTGAACTAACATGCACTCCACCCTATGAGATAAAAATTTCAACAAGGAAATCCCAATAACGAATAAAAAAATCAAAAATCGTAAACACAAAACCCTATAGTACATGAAATCGGCTTGAAAACTAACAAAGAAGATAAGTAAAAGCAAACTGATTTTGACAGAAACACAATAATCACTAACCAAACAACCTACAAGCCTATGGTGTAACAGTAACAACACTACTTAAATACGTTGACCGATGTTTCGTTACAGAGATTCAACTGAACCCTAACGCATAGTGCTTTTTAACGTAATCATGTTTGATTACAGAGACCCGATTGCTATCAGATAGACCCTAGGTTAAACTGCTAATTAACATCATGCACATGAAAAATAGATGAGTACAATGTAAATAGAGTGAGATAAGGAGGCCAGAATTGAACAAATCCGAGGGTTTAAACTTACGACGCCAACTGAGGGAGCTGACCAGGAACTCTAAAGTGGAGGGGCGGCTGGCAATTTATAGGTTGAGTACCCTAATATTGGGGGGCCTTGGACTGGACCTACTTTGTACCCATTTTAATTTCAGGCTAATACTATTACTATTACTATTATTTTTGCTATTATTTTGAAATGGATAAAAACCCTCCAAATGGCAAATATATTAACAATAAAACATAGCACAACATTGTTGACATTAGGGTCGAGCACTGTTCAGCACTGTTCATTCGGTTCGGTTTGGTGGCTGAATACCAAACTGAACCGACCAACCTCGTTTTGAAAAAAAAAAAAACAAACCCTCGTTGAACGGTTTGATTTTTGTGGGTTGAACAGGGTCGGTTTGAACAGTTTAATCGGTTTTGGCCAAACTCAATTATGGGTAGGTTTTGGCTAAAAAATTAATAACTCATACATGCTAATAAGCTCCAAAAGAAACTAAAATTTATATCATAACTTATAACACGATGAAAAATATGTGTTGTGGTCAAAGGATTTAAGGTTACTCCCAATTTATAATGGTTAGATAACTGGGGTTAAGTAATATATATATATATATATATATATATATATATATATATATATATATATATATATATATATATATATATATATATATGTTATACTATAAACGGTGGGTTCGGTGTGTTTAGTTTCAGAAAAATCTAAACCGAACAGATCGAACCAAATGTACGATTTGAAAAAAAAACGATTAATTTTTAGATCGATTTGGAATTAGACGGTTTGGTATGTTTGGTTTTTACGGTTGGATCGGTTTCAACGTTTTAAATGTTCATCCCTGGTTGACATGTCCAAACAACTAGCCTACCATATATATCAAACAGTAAATCACACACGCACCCCCGACCAACCATCAACCCATTGCCCACAACCCAACACTAGATGTGCGAACCTACCCACAACCCTTTACCACAACTGACCGGCGGCTACAACCACACCAATCCCCAACAGAGTATCTTGCACACATACTCTCATACCGACTACGAACGAAAAGAGCCACCCTCAATCGATAGATCTACCAATAATCGATGTCCGAAAGCACATACACATCCGCAGAAAACAAATAAAATAAAATGAACTCACAGCACGCCACCATACAATGGAAGAAACCGACGGAGGTAGCCGATTTTTGAGGATTTATACGCGATTTTTTTAATTTTTTTTAGTGGTAGGTTTTCGTTTTGGAGAGAGAAATGAACTCTATGCACAAATTATGCTCAGACAGAATATTGTTCCCTTGTATTTAAACACTTGGAGAACTCCATAATTTTTTAAGCTGGTCAACCATAAGGACTCGCACAGGTCATCACGCCATTGTAATGGCATTGAGAGAGAAATTCAAGATCACATAATTTTGACAAAAGAAAATTTTGAATGTCATCCAAAATGTTAAAAAAATAAGGCAATCCACCACATAAGATCAATTAATAGTTGCTATATATGATTTGGGTGTGTTCCTCGCGATTCTTCATCATGCAATTATTGATAAAATAGTATTCGCCAATCTTTAAAAAATAGCACCCAGCCAAATTTTATTTGCTTAAATTGAAGCCAAAATTTTGGGTCTAGAAACATGGCCTGGATTGGAATTCATTTTTTCTAGTGGAGAAAGGATTCAAAAATAACCTGAAACCAGAGCAACAACTTAACCAAAATCTTTAAGCTAACTGATACTATAAAGGCCAACAATTATATGTTCAAAGCGAGCCTAATACTACGTCTAGTTCCAGAAAGTTAAAGGCATTAGCATATCAGAATGACTAGAGCTCACTACTTCTCTTCTCAGCCTCTACAGCCCTCTTCATTCTAGTACTAACATGGCATCTCTTCATCCTCTCCAGACGCAGTTTGGCATAAGCATTGAATGCCCTCATCTCATCGGTAATCTTAACAAGCTCCACAGATGGCTTCTCACGTACGATAGGCATGAAAATACCTTGGACTTGTGTGGCTGTTGCCAATTCTTCAGGAGCAGAATTGCCAGCCTGCATTGAAATAGATGTTTCAAGACAGATACAACCATTGGTAATGAATACATTAAAACAGCCAGCTAACGTTACCTTGAACTTGCGGGCATGCTTGGGAAGGCAACTAATTTGGCCATCTGTCCTCTTCAGAAAGTTTCCTGCAATGATGATTAACTGAGATGCCAATGGTTAGGGCAAGTATTCTAAAAAGTCCTACAGTCTGGTTGATACCAAAAGATGTAAATGGTTAAAAACTCGCACTTAGATGATACTATGATACATAAAAGTCAGTAAGTGAAAGATGCGAAAAGTATCAGTTCAAAGCCACTACAATGTATAACTATCAAGGCACAAATAAGAAGATACATTGTACACAACTAAATCAAAGGATGGAAAATGAGAGATCAAAATGCTGGCAAGTTCCCAAACTTTACAAGAATAATATAATCAATGACATACAAACTCCCCTTCACAAAAAGTAAGTGACAGATCAAGTCAAAATTATCACATGTCAAACAAGTCTTTTATAGTTTTGTGTGTTTTGCCTGCTTGTGTGCTTGTTTAACTCCAACTTATTTGCCAGTGCACTTTTCATATTTTTGTGTGCTTTCATGTTTTGATTTTGTGGGCTTATGCGCCTTTGATTTCTTGTGCCCTATGTGCTTCTTAGGTGTTTTATGCATGAATGCTTTGTTTTTGCGTGTTTATGTACTATGGTAATTGCCCATATTCTTGAGGTATTTCAAAATTATGTTAAAGCTTCGTTAGCCTTTTTTTGAGCCATTTTGTGGTTTGTCGGATTTCCTTACTAATGCCACTACCTATATTTCTTGATAATTCTCCTTATCAACTTTATTGCGTTTTTCTTATGTGAACATTGTTTAGTCTATGTCATAGTCAATTAATGTATTTGTTGCTCAGTTTAGTGATCTTGTACAATATAGTATAACATCCAGTCCCTTGTTGCCGGAAGCAATATTTTCTTTCTGGTCGAGTTTCTAAAATAGGTAGACCTAACATACTCTGGCACTCAACGACCAGCTGCCAATGGGCACTGTTGGCTCTCACTTTTGAGTGACCTCCCTGCAATCATCCTCCTTGTATTTAAGTGACCAACTGTTCTATCTCGCTATTGACTCGAGCTCTTAAATTTGAGTTTTCAGCGTGTCTAGAAGACCACTCAAATCAATTTGATGGCGTCGGCATCTAGGCATCATTCTTCCCCCGTGTTACTAGTCGATCACTCGAATTGTTTGGACGACTCTGGTATCCAGGAGTGCGTACTTTGTCTGTCAATTATCCAAATCTATTTAATGGCTCCAGCAATGGACAAGGTCGTTCTTCAACGTATCTAGATGACCACTCAAATCAATTTAATGGCTCCGGCATGTAGATATCTGCATTTGTGTGTAGACTAGTTAAATCAATTTAGTGGCTCCACTAACTAGGAAAGCTCATTTCCGGGTGTCTAAGTGATCAATCGCTTCTAAGCTTTGTTGGCTCCGACTTCTACACATGATTCGTTTCTGCATGTCTAAGCAACCAACTACTTCCAAGCATTGTTGGCTCAGACTTCTATACATGATTCCTTTATTTATGTTTAAGCGACTAGCCGTTTCCAAGAGTTGTTGGCTCTAACTTTTACAAATATTTTCTTCCCTTGTGTCTAAGTGACTAGCCACTTTCAAGCGTTGTTGTCTCTGACTTCTACACGTGTTTCTTTTTCTCGTGTTAAATGACCAGCTGCTATCAAACATTATTGGCTCCGGCTCCAGGTAATGTTCATTCTCAATTTTAGTTTTGATGTGCCTTGATGACCAGCAGCTTGCAAGCATTGTTGGCTCCAGCTTCGAAAAACATCTATTTTCCAAACTACATTGATCTAATTCTTTTTTTATGGATACGTGGGAAACCTTGTAAAGATCGACTTCATATATGTGAGCAATTTGGAGTCTTTTGTGTGGTCTTTTCCATGTTTCTTACTATAAAAATGTGTTGTTTCGGTGATGTTCACCCGTAGGTGAGCTCCTTCATCAAGGGACTCTGTAGACACCCTAGTTTTGTAAATTTATTTTATCATTCTTATTTGTTTTGTTGGACTTTGTTGATAACAAGTTCATTATTAATATGGGTTTAAGCCTAATAGTATACATTGGGCTTAATCCAATTAATTAAGTCAAATGAGTAGTCTAGTCCAGTTAGAGTCCGGTCCAGTTGGTTAGGTTTAACCTAGTTTAAGAGATTATGACTTCATTTATGATTGTTTTCTGATTTGGGATTGATCCTTAATATAATGATCGATGTGGGATTAATTTTCAAAGTATATCCCTTCTATCCCATCTGTATTTTATGAGATTTTGACCAAATTAAAGGTAATTACTTTCCCAAAAATTTAGAAAAAGACATAATTGATTAGGGGTGAACAGGCGGGTTTTTTACGAACCAGCCGGTTAGTTGACTTTTCTCAATCTATTATTTAAATCACTATACTGTTCTATTAGAGATATTAGACATGAAAAAGACAACTTTATCATTTCTGTCACTCCCCAGACCTCTATAAATTAATCCACTGGGTTACGGAATCGAGGGACTTCCTCCCTAGAGATTTCTTAAATGTATTAGTTTTATCTTTTCTTCCACCTTCAAACATTTTTCTAAGAGAAAATTCTACCTGAAAACTTAGGAAGATTAGATAAATCCAAGAAAATCCCGACTTCCCGTATTAAGAGTACACCTGAACTTTGACCGATCATAACTTGCTCATTTGATATCCAACTCAGGTGATTCAAAAGAGTAACTAATGTATCATTTTGAAAGCTACAACCTTTTATAAGAAGCCAAATTCATTTAAGGTCGTATTCAGGCCTAAAACATATACTTTATAATCTGGCATATTACATTTATTGGTTTCGACGTCAAATCATTTCTTACATCAAGCAATTGGGCAATCCAGATCAAGGTTCGATATCTATCTGTCTATTGGTTATTTTATTTCTAGATTATAAGAGTCTAAATTATCTCGCTTCACTAATGTAGCAAACTGGCTCAATTTTTTTAGACCCGCAAAGGTCTAAAAGTTGGAGTCGCCATCTTGTTTTATGCAAGAAAGGAACAATTAAGAAAGGATCCTCAAAGACTCTAAAATGCCGAACTAGGTTTCTGATATACCAAAATAGAAATGATTGGTTCGGGGACTAAGTTTTACAACAGAAATGTGTTAGACAACCGTCATATCCTGACTGTCTCTACTTTGTTTTTATGATTTTTTTTACTTTTAAAACACATAACACATGAACATGTACGTATATATATATATATATATATATATATATATATATATACCCTCCCTAATCCTTATCCTATAATTTTGGTTTGAATTTGATACCTGGGGGAAATGACCTACATACCTAGTCGGATAAATCGGGATCAAAATCATCGTAGTTCGACCGACCCCTACGAGAAGCGACCTAAATTTTAATCTTTAGGCTAACGTAAAGAAATGACTTAAAATATTCTTTTTATAAATTTTGTCCTATTGACCGAAATATGGTCGCAAGAACGGGAGAGACTCTAGACTTTTATAATCTAGCCTAAATTAGAAAGCACTTAAAGTTACCTCTAGACGATACCTGCTTAGAAAATTTAGAATCACCTCGCGTTGAATCCACAATGCAAATAGTTCACAAACATGGAGAGTTATATATGGAATATCGAATTCCACCTTAGAAATGATGCATCACTTATACAGAGAAATGGTCCAGAATTTATAGAGGGAATAGCCTTTCCAAAACTGTGGCCCAAATGCTTCTTTTATATATATCTGAGGCTGACCGGAATGAAAATGATAACTTTTTGAGTATAAGATCTTTGATAGAGTAAAAAATTTGATTAAGATTTCAAATTGAGGAAAGTTAATTAATGGTTCTTGGTTCATCCTGTGATATTTTAAGATTTTTTTAAAATTTTGGAATATTATTTTTTTTTAATTCGATAATTATTATCACCGATAAAGCATATGAAATGTACCGGATTTTAAAAATCAAGTCTAATTTTCAACATTTGAAAAAACCATAAGGCCAACTAGTCTTGGTCAAAAGCCGAATTCAAAGTGCGACCCATAGACTTAACATAAATTGAATTCGATAACAAGTTGGCCCAGTCCAATAACCCTCCCAAAACTAGGGTTTTTCATTCTAGCCGCCCTAAATTAAAAGGAGAAGCCGCAGCAGCAGCAGCAGGGAGATGGCTCCGTTTTAGGTTTCTGCGTAGCTACTCAGGAGGCGCCGTAAGTTCAAATTAAACCTTCAGATTTGTTCAGTTCCGGCCACCTTATCTTACTCTTTTACATTGTAATAATCGATCAGAGAGGGGTCCCTTAGTACACGGGGCTTCTTTTTTTATAAAGGGGAGGGAGGGGGGTTGAGGCGTGTGGAATTTGGGCCCTTACTTTATTGATGGGAGATTTTGTTTTTCATGTACACAATGCTAAATAGCAGTAGAACCTCGGGTTTATTTGATAGAAATGGGTTGGATATCTCTGTTACTTAAATAGGATTACGTT
This sequence comes from Escallonia herrerae, assembly GCA_033070095.1. NCBI lineage: Eukaryota > Viridiplantae > Streptophyta > Magnoliopsida > Escalloniales > Escalloniaceae > Escallonia > Escallonia herrerae. The sequence continues at coordinate 219,215 of JAVXUP010000921.1, read as the reverse complement.
ATGTTCCCAACATATCCTGGTCATGCCCAAGGGCCCACTAGGGGTCCCTCTTTGCACGAACACATAGACACGGTCAATGTCAATTTTTTCCAACACATCGAACCGGTCAAAGTGCACACGCTCATGTCACGTGCGTTTCTCGCTTCACATGCCTTAGGCACAATTTATTTCACATTAGCGTGACTCACGGTACCACGTTCGTCGTGCCACGACCACCCGAGCACCTTTTCACCAAAAACATTAACCGATGGCACAACCGGAGCAACGGGTCAAAGGGAAAAGGCCTCGGCCAACCCCAAGGGGTCTGCCTCGGCCTCCCCCAAGGCCATGGGGTCGGCCTTGGCCTCCATGGGGGGTCAGCCTCGGCCTCCATAGGGGGTTGGCCTTGGCCTTCCCCCCCCAATTTTTCACTTTTCGTGCAAAGTCCTTTTCGTGCTTTGTTTTCTTCATACACTTCGTATGTGACTTTGGCACCTTGTTCGTCATGTGGGTCGCAACACACTCGTCGCAATGCAACTTTTGGATTTGTTATTTCCCAACAAAACACTAACCGTCGCGCGTGCCCGAAGTTTACCAAAAGGGGGAGTGGCCTTGGCTTCCTTTCATGGGAGTTGGCCATTGGCCTTGGCAACCCCCTAGGGTCAGCCTCAGCCTCAGCCTCACCAGGGGGTCGGCCTCGGCCTCCCCATGGGTGGTGGCCTTGGCCTTCCCCCATTTTTGGCTTATGGCCTTCCCCCCCCGAGCACTTATTTTCTGGAATCTTTGCACCTCCGTGATGTTTACGGACGTTCGTACATCAACCTCGCGACGTCCGTCGTGCATCAACCTCGCGACATCCGTCATGCATCAACCTCGCGACGTCTGTTGTCCATTAACCTCACGATATTCGTCGTGCATCAACCTCGTGACGTCCGTCGTCCCTGATCGCATACCGCACCTGCGATGCCCATCGCCCAAAGTCGCGCACTACCACCGAATGACCCATCGCCGACGACCGCATACCATCACTCCCGACTTTGTCATTATTACATGTTGTATTCATTATCTTGTTTTGACATGTACACTCATCTCACATCCCATCTTCGGGACACCCGACGCGTGCCCGTGCGCCGTCTCCGAGACGTTGGTTGCCGCGTCCATACGCCATTCTCATGATATGTGCCCCGGCACCAAGTGTATCCCCGCGACGTTTGTCGCCGTGCCCGTGCGCCATCGTCATGATACGTGCCCCCGGCACCAAGTATGGCTTCTCGACGGTCGTCACCGTACCACTTTCATAACATGTGCCCCAGCACCAAGTATTGTTCCTCGACATTCGTCACCGCGCCCGTGCACCATCTTCATGATACGTGCCCTCGACACCAAGTATTGCTTCACGACGTTCGTCGCCACGCCACTTTCATAACACGGGCCCCGGCACCAAGTGTTGTCTCCACGACGCTCTTTGATGCGCCCGTGTGCCACTTCCATGACATGTGACCACCGCACCAAGTATTGTCTCCGTGACGTTCGTCGTCGCGCCCATGCGCCACTTCAATGACATGTGCCCCCGGCATCAGGTATTGTCTCATCCGTTGGCATCGTGCCCACACGCCACTTCCATGATACGTGCCCTGGCACCAGGTATTGTCTCATGCCGTCAGCATCGCACCCGTGTGCCACAATCATGTTACATGCTTCCGGGGGTCTCCGTTCGTAGTGCTCCGTCATGAAGACCCCTTGCAGCAGGATGTCACAAGTAGTCATCGCCGCCACGTGATGGGCTCACAACCTTAAAGCCATCGCCATCGCCATCATAATCATGGGGGGCTCCGGCCCTCGCAGCGGGATAAACTCACATCCGGGTTCATAACCTTAAAGCCATCGCCGTCACAATAATTGAACTCTTATAGTTATCGCTGTCACGGGATGGGCTCATAACCTTAAAGCCATCACCGTCACAATCATGGGGGGCTCCGGCCCTCGCAGGAGGATGAACTCACAACCTTATAGTCATCACCTCCACGGGATGGGCTCACAACCTTAAAGCCATCGCCGTCACAATTATGGGGGGCTCGGCCCTCACAGTGGGATGAACTCACAACCTTATAGTCATCGCTGCCACGGGATGGGCTCACAACCTTAAAGCCATTGCCGTCACAATCACGGGGGGCTCCGGCACGAGGACCCCTTTGCAGCGGGATGAACTCACAACCTTATAGTCATCGCCGCCACGAGATGGGCTCACAACCTTAAAGCCATCGCCATCATAATCACGGGGACTCCCACACAAGGACCCCTCATAGCGGGATGGACTCATAACCTTATAGTCATCCTCGCCACGGGATTGGCTCACAAGCTTAAAGCCATCGCCATCACAATCACGGGGGGCTCCAGCACGAGGACCCCTCGCAGCGGGATGAACTCACAACCTTATAGTCATCACCGCCACAAGATGGGCTCACAACCTCAAAGCCATCGCCGTCTTTATTCAGGGGGGCTCCGTCGTAGTGCTCTGGCACGAGGACCCCTCGCAGCGGGATAGGCTCGTTACCATAAAGCTATCACCGTCTTCATTCCGGGGGGCTCCGTTCGTAGTGCTCAGGCACGAAAACCCTTTGCAACAGCGGGATAGGTGACTCCTTCGGGACACTATCTCTATCAGGGTGTCTTCGTGACTGGCCTACTTGATCAGGCACTGGGGGCTTGCGTCGGCACCCTTAGGGGCTATGACCCCCAGGTTACTCCAAGACGGGAGCAGGTCTTCAGAGGGCATCGCGCCTAGTCCACCTGGTAGCTAGGCATCAGGTCTTCCCCACCACTGCCATGCATGTGGGACTCTGCAAGGGCGACGCTATGGCTAGATCAAGGGGGTTCTCTGGCCACACCGACGCTGTGGGAGCCAGTCTTTCCAGACAGACAGAGAGATGCTGTGCGGGGTAGGCCTGGTGAATATGCAATTCGACAGTCCGTGGAACACCAATAGCTGTGGACCCTTCGGTGACGTGTCACTCTTGGGGAGCACCACGTGTCGCGTGATGACATCATCATCTCAACCTCTATAAATAAAGGTCTTGAGAATTCATTTGGGGACTCCAGATTTTCATATTCTCGGAACTCTGACATTTTTACTTTCTCACTCTAGAATCCTAAAGAGAGAAACATACAGGACTCTGACTCTGGACCTAAGCATCGGATTGTGACTGTCGTCGTGTATTCACCCTTCGCCATCGCCCTCGCAGCACTGCCACCCTCAGGCTCTGTCTGGGAAGCCCTTGGTCTCTGTCCTTGCTCCGCCCTTGGTCTTTGCTCTTGCTCCACCCTTGCTGTGTCCCACATCATCACACTTGGCATCTGACTCGGACTGCATTCCTTGTGGCACCTCCACGTCAACTGCGAACCCACATTCACTGGCATCACGTTAAAAAGGCAATCTGCCTTTAGTTCAATCTCTGTAACCAAACATCGGTCTTGTATTTCAGTTGTGTTGTTACGAACCCCATAGGCTTACAACTTGTTTGGTTAGTGATCGTGGTGTTCTGTCAGAATGGGTATGCTTTTACTTGTCTTCTTCGTTAGTTTTCTAGCCTATTTAATGTACTACTGGGTTTTCGTTTAAGATTTTTGATTCTTTTTATTAGTTATTGTTATTATTGGCATTTCCTTGTTGAAATTTTTAGTTCATAGGGTGAATTAGATGTTAGCTGATTTATCTGTCAATGAGCAACTTTGTGTCAATTTTCTTGAGCATCGGGGTTGGAAAAACTTGCGACATTACTGATTGCTCTCGTGTAGTCGAACTAGGAAGTCTGGTTGTCTTGAGAAAAAGTAGTTGGTTCTTAGGGTCATTTTAAGTGGAGCCATGTAATTGATGTGTATGCATAGATGAGATGGGATGTTTATCCATGGAAGTAAGAGTTAGCAAGGAAGCCAATTTTTTGTAAGATTGAAGAAACGACACTTGTATGTTCTAAGTGGATGATTTTTTGTCCCCCTTGTCATTCTTCACGATTATATTTATTTCTTGTCTTTCCTGCCTTCGTGTTTTGTGTTTGACATTTGATACCCTGACTTGATCTGTTACTTATTTTTTGTGAAGGGGAGTTGTATAGGTTGAGAACTTTGAGCATTTTCATCTTTCATTTTCTATCCTTCCATTTTTATTGTTTACATATGGTCTTTTTGTGCCTCGACAGTGATAACTGGTAGTGGCTTTGAGCTGATACTTTTCGCATCTTTCACTTACTGTTTTTTTGTGTATCATGATATCATCTCAGCGCGAGGTCTTTACCATTTACATATTTTTGTATCAAACAGGATGTAGGAATTTGCAAAAAACTTGCAAGGACCACTGGCATCTCAGTTGATCATCGCCGTAGGAACCGTTCTCTTGAGGGTTATCTGGCTAATACACATATGAGATCGATATACAAGGACCATTGACATTTCATATAATCGTCATTGCTTGAACCGCTCTCTAGAGGTTCTTAGGCTAATACACATATGCGGTAGACATACAAGGGCAGCCGTTGTACCGCATCTGTTTATTAGCCTAAAAATTGTAAAGAATGCTTAATTGTGTCAGAGCAGTATTATTAGAGTTTGATACCATTGCCTTTAGTAAAAAATTCCAAAACAGCAGCCACCATATCTCGGCCTACGGTGTCCTAATTTTGTTAAAATAGTTCAGAGTTGTATCCATAAGGATCGGGTGCCTTGTTACGCTTGATGGAAAATAGAGCCTCTTTGATCTCTTAATTATTCACATCAGCATAGAGTAAGCTTTGATCCTGGTTAAAGATTATATTAGTAAGCACAGCATTCCACTTAGGCTTTATATTCATTTGATTTGACTAGGCATAGTAGTTCTAGGAAAATCAGCAAATTGATGAATAAGTTTCCATAGAGTTGTCCAATGGGTCGGGCGGCTCGCGGGCTGGCCCGACCCGGCCTCTTTCTGGCCCAGGCTAGCCCGGCCCCTTCATGAACAGTAGAGGCCCGGCCTTTTAGGGCTTAGGGCCTGGGCCTGGATCAGGCCTACATTTCCGAGAAAAAAGCCCGGGTTTTGGCCCCCGGCCCGGGTTTGACCTGGAAGTGGCCCGGGTCTGGCCCAAATCTGGCCCCCCTCTTTACTTTTCAAATTTAGATTTTCCCCCTTTCCCCCCAACGGATTTATTCCCTTTTTTTCCCCTAAATTCCACTTTTACCCCCCCAACAGCAAAATAACGGCTAGTTTGGGGGGTATTTTGGTCTAAGTTAATTTTTTCAACTCTTTTAAGGTTTTTACACTCTTACCCTCCCCAACAACTATAAACGGATAGTTTTTAGGGATATTTTGGTCTTTTGTGAAGTTTCAAAAATCTATAAATTTACACCATTTCTCTCTAATTTTTCACACCAATCTTCTTACTCTCTCTTATATAAACATTCTACATTTCAACAAACTTTGCTACTCTTATTTACTAATTAGTACTCTTGCATATTATTACTCTTGTTTACTAATTACTACTTTTGCTAAAAATTAATAACTAACCACTCCTCTTATTAATTTGTTACTCTCTAATTCTTTTGTCTAGTAATTAGTGAATTTTTATATTTATCAATTACTATTACTAATTTTTTTTAATTACTAACTCTCTCCAATTTTGAATTACCCTCAGTGATTCATTTGTTACTTTTTAATTCTTTTAATTGTTATTTCTAATTACTAATTACTGCTCTTATACTTGTGTATTTAGTTACTCTTACTAATTTTATTTTTCAATCTAGTAAAAAAGTTTAGCATCAAATATGGCTGAATTACTGAAGAAACTGAAGCGTGGATCATCATCACGAAAAACATCATCATCATCACAAACACCACCACCAGCACGAGCGCCAGCACCACGGTCATCACAAACACCAATCCAAGCACCACCACAACCATTCGTTCCTGGACGAATGAGTACTGGCTGTATGATAGATACCCAAGCCAATTGGGAGTTCAATCAAAACATTCCAGATTTTGAATACACGCAGCTCTGACTCCGTGGCAAGACCCGTGGTTATGATGAAGAAGGGCCGAGCAATGCCTCCGGTAATGAGCCAGAAGTCCAAAAGGGAAAAAAGAAAGCCGAGTGTTGGAATCATTTTGATGAAGTTATGGTGGACGACATCCGAAAAGCTCGATGTAAGTACTGTGCTAAATTATTTTCGTCTGGTAGTGGTAATGGACATCTTAACAGGCATTACCCTCAGTGTGCACCTCGACAAGGCCACGTCGAACCTACCCAAACGCAGTTATCTTTTGACGGTAAGTTATTTGTTTATAATCAGCGAGAGCAAAGAGACGGTCTCGCTGAATTTGTTATTCACGATGAACAAGCCTTTTCTTTTGCCGATAATGCTAAGCACTCTAGATATATGAACACATACGTTCAACCTTTGTACAAAAAGGTTCATAGAAACACAACTAGATCCGATGCACTCCGACAGTATAATGCTGCTAAAGCACGCCTGATCGATTATTTCGATAAATTTGACGGTAAAGTTAGTCTTACTTCTGATATTTGGCAATCTCCGTTTACTTTTGTTAGTTATACTTGTGTGACGATTGATGCCATTGGATTATGCACAAGAGAATCATCGCTTTCGAGCTCTCCTTTTCCGCATGATGGAATGAACATTGCTAGTATTATATTAAAAGCATGTACCACGTTTAAATTAAAGGATAAGATTATGAGTATTAGTTTTGATAATGCTTCTAACAATACAACTGCTGTTGATGCTTTACAGGAGAGCCTCAAACCTGTACTTTCTGGTAAATTATTTCATGTTCGTTGTGTTTGTCATATAATTAATTTAATTGTTCAAGATGGTTTAGCTGCTGCAGGAGATATTCTTGTCAAAATGAGGGGTATGACAGCGTATGTTAATAGTTCGAGTCCGAGAACACAACAATTTAAAACGTTGTGTGTTGAATATAATATGCCTCGCAGGAGAGCAGTTACAGATGTGGTCCACAGGTGGAACTCTACATACCATATGCTTTTACACATTCTGGCATACAGAGAAGTCTATACGCATTTTCTACTAACCTTGTTCCCAGCCGGCTTGCCAACTCAAGAGGAATGGCAGATGGCCACATACCTAGCTGAATTTTTGGAGGTATTTTACACGTCTACCAATTTATTGTCTGGTACGTACTATCCCACCTCTCCTCTCGCTGTAATAGAAATTCTCAAGATGGCTACAATGTTATCAAAATGGAGATATATAGGACCCTTTCAGGAAATAGTAAAAGTGATGGATAAAAAGTTTAATAAATATTGGAGTAAACTGCCTGTTGTTTTTGCTGTTGCTACTTGTTTAGATCCTAGGTTAAAGTTGCATGGCGTGAACGTCTCGATACAAGAGATATCGAGATTAATGTGCTACCCAGTAGAGGATACAACCGCACTCACAGCGAAAGTGAGCAAGACATTTGAGGAACTGTTCAACCTCTATCGTAATTCTGCTGACGTGCGCGGGCGAGCTTCATCATCGACTGCTGAGAGGTATTATGCGCCATACCTTAAGGGCTTTGAACATCTAGTAGCAAGACAACTACCAGGTGAAGGTACTTCTAATTCGGCAGGTTCGTCTACTTTTTCCTCTTTTAATGAGATTGGTGTATATTCAAATACTGATCATTATGTTGATTTATCAATGCAAGAACAGGTTAATTTTAATTTGTTAAATTTTTGGAAACAAAATCAAAACATGTATAAAACTTTAGCTCAAATTGCACGGGATGTACTGCCAGTGCAAGCCTCCACGGTTGCTTCAGAGTCGGCATTTTCAGCGAGCGGGAGGGTTTTGGATGACAGGAGGAGTCGTCTTAACCCCGAGTCGCTCGAGCTATGTGTATGTTGGAAGGATTATCTTGATGCGAAATACCGCGAGCAAGATAAACCGATTGATGATAGGAAGAGCAGTGACTCAGATGTTGAAGTACTTCCGGATGATTAGGTAATTTCTTTTTATTTTCCTTCTCTTAAGTTTTAAGAATAAAATTTCTCACAAAATATAGTTTTTTTCATATATATATATATATATATATATATATATATATATATATATATATATATATATATATATATATATATATATATATAAAATAAGTTTTTACAAGCAAGATAGATATTTTTCGTATATATAAAAAAAAATAGGTAACTTCGCCTGTTTGTTTACAAGCAGCCGGTCCCAAGCCCGGATAAAAGGAGGAGGGCCTATAAACACATTTATCTTCAATGTATATGATTTATAATGAAATAAAAGGATAAAGATTAGGTTGGTTAAATTGTGAATATTGGACATGCCTAGAGTACAATTTACTTAAACAATAATAATAAATTACCATAATTAAAACCCTTACCTTGAATAACAAGAAAATGCAAAAAAAATTAAAAAAATTGGGCCCGGGCCCGGCCCAAGCCGGCCCTAAATGTTGGGCCTAGGGCCTGGGCTTGGACTGGGCCCAGATATTCCCAGAATCTGGCCCGGCACGGCCCGTTTGGCAGCCCCTTGGCCCGGCCCCCGCCTGTTTTGCTGGAGGCTCGATGGGCTTGGGCTGGGCCGGCCCAAGCCCGGCCCATTTGACACCTCTATATTTCCATCAATGTTAATTGAATGTTTTAAGCCTTGTTAACTAGCATTATCTTTTGAAAATGAGCAATGTTGTTGTACTTGACAGGAGGCCACTCATATTCCACGGTTTGTTCGTAGATGTCATGAGTAAAGCCTCTAATGGGATATACTAGCTGGGGATGAATAGTTAATAGTGACTTCCTCATAAATTCTTGTGATGTTGTCATTCTGTTCTTGAACACGGACTCTAGTGCAGCTCACAATCTTGCTTATCATACGACTAGACCAAAATTGCGGAGGCAAGTTCAGTAGCTTAATCCAGACAAGGCAGTGTCTGATTGTCAGTTATTTCCAAGGATAGTTGTGGTTTCAAGGTTTAACCAGTAGAGGACTACTGGTTTTGACTCAGTGTGTTGCACAGGGGAGCAATTAGGGGTGCGCACCATTCGGTTTGGTGGTCAAACTGCAAATCGGACCGTTACTTCTCGATTTAAAAAATTGTGAACCGAACCAAACCAAACACTATCGGCTTGGACTGTTTGGTTTGGTCTATTTAAACAGTTCGATTTGTCTACTTAAAGTCGTTGTTCATTTGCACGTTACTAATTGAAGTTATATTTTTTTTCCTAAATTACATTTAATCTTGTTTCATTTGATATATAAGTTTTCATTGATGAATGAGTAAATTCAAATTAGATATTGGTCACAAAAAAAAGGAGAAACTAGAAAGAATGAGAATTTTTTTTCAGTTTCCCAAAAAAAAAAAATAAAGAGCAGTTAATTTTTTTTTTACAAAAACAAGTGGGTGTTTGATAATTTAGTTTTTTTTATTTGATTACCCAGTTTTTATTTTTGTGGTGGTTTGCGATGGTTGGGCGTGGAGGTGGTCGACGATGTCGGTGGTTGGGCATGGCGGTGGCCGACGATGGTGGTGGCTGCCGGTGGTGATCGCCAGAGGTGGTCGCCGGCCACCTGCTACAGACCGTCGGCCGTCGACTGCCGTGATCGCCGATGGTGGTTGCCGGCGGTCGAAGGTGAGGGGGTGGTGGTTTAAAAAAAACTCATTTTTTGAGTTTTAAAAATAGTCTTGATTTAAAAACTAATTTTTAAAATTGAAGGGGAAAAAAATGGTTACCAAACGCATTTTTTTTTTTCCAGTTTTCAAAATTGAAAAAAAAAACTTGAAAAAAAAAACCCTGTCAAAACAGGGTCTTAAGTGTTGCTAATATTTTCATTTTTTTTGTGTGTGTGTGTGTGTGGTTAATATGAGAATTGCATTCAAAGAAAGGAAACACGTTCAGTCATAAGGTCATTACAAACCAAGCAACCATAAAGGTTTAAATAAAAATAAAATGATGGCTATAAAAGTCAAAACTTACAAGATATCATGCATCAAACTATGAATAATCATCATAAAAAAATAAGGCCTATATTCTCACGTTGTCATCAAGTCTTGATATATGTCTATGCGGGGCCTGACATGCAAAAGATGCTAACATCCGTGATTCCTTCAAAATGTGAGGATCCGCCCTATCGATACTAAAGTGATGATAGTCAGTTACGCTATAGCAAAAGTCATAGATGATGGGTGCCACCGTATCTAGAATATCTTCAGAACCTGTCAACTAATTGAGCAGAAAATTAGATTATGTTAGAACCTTTAAATGAAGAAAAATTTGTTTGAGAGCCCATAAAGATGCAGTATGCAAACCAGTGGCTAAGGCAGTATAAATATCCGAAGACAAAGATGTAAAGGCTGCAGAACTACATCTCATGTTATTACTATGACAAGATAAACCAATACCCACCCTAAGGCGTTTACTATCGAAACAATAATGGATGATCATGGTAAAAGGAACAATATTTAGGTAAGAACAAGGCATAGGGCAGCTATGAACAGTGATCGGCTCAAAAAGATTTTTTGGGTTTTGTTTATTAAGTGGTGAACAGTTTAGTTGAGGAAGAGAAAGAGGTCTAGAAGGTAGACGGTTTAGATCGGCTTTAATCGAGGTAGACCACGAGAGTATTTGTGGGATAATCACCCATGGGTTGAAGGGAATATTTCGAAAAACAAATTTGTTTTTATGGATCCAAATAAACCCAATAGTAACAAAAAAAATAAAGAGAAGCGAGGAAATTTGAAGGTCCAAATTTCATGTCAATCCAAGCAATAAGTCATTCTCGTCCGGTATATCTGACATCTTCACTATGAATTTAAATATTTTTGTTTCTTTTAAATTTCAAGATTTGTTAATTTTGGAATTGCTTAGTACCTTATATGTGTAATTATCAATGGAATATTACTAAAAGTATATTAATATAGCATAGGTCGGTTCGGCTCGGTTTGGAATCGGTTTAAAAATGTGAACCGTGAACCAAATCGAACCAAGGTCAGTTTGAAAAATGTGAAATCAAACCATTAAGATATTTGAATGGTTCAGATTGGATTGGTTCAGTTTGAACGGTTCGGATCGGTTTGAATAGTTTGATGCTCACCCCTAGGAGCAACCATGGTTTAATAAAATTATGTAAAGAGAATGTATGGTAATAAAGTTTTTTTTTTATAAAGAAATGGAGGTACCGAATGCATATAATGATCATCTAAAGCAAACATCCAAGAATAAAACTTAGTGCAACAACTAGATAATAGTGATAACAAAATGATGGAAAATGTGGCATCCTGTCTATAGTATAATCTGATAAAAATCTAACCATGAGAAAATAACAATTAAAATGAAGAAGAATTATAAACATCACAACAAAATCAATCGGCACTTATAGGGCCATGTCAGTCAAAGAATGGGCAATGGTATCTCCAAAGAACATGATACATCCGTGTATGAAATCATGGTATAAATGTTTTCGATTTATTATTGTGTAATAAACAAATTTTGGCTTCCTGTATTTTATATTTGCTTGTCTGTAATGTATAGACTTGTATGGCCGAGATGGTTTGTTATATAATATTATTCTTCTCTTTAAAAAAAATCACATAAAAAAAAGAATATGTAAAGCAATAATTTTCAGTAAAGAGAAGTTGCTTAAGAAGAAGATGCACAGCTAAACCATAAAAATTAATCTGATGTGGTGGGGTGGTTTAATGCCATGAAAAATATATATGTACAACGTAAAAAGTTTTAAGAAAATTTCAAAGAAGAGGTAGGTTACGAGTAAATTTCACTTAAATGGTCAAGAAGAACATGGGTCAAGGTAGATAAAGCGTTCATAAAGAATTTAGCCAACTAATGAAACAGTACATGTATAGGTCTAAAACTATAAATATGATAAAACATGAGAAATACATTATTACAATTAAAATATGAGGAACCTTTGTTCAAGTATCGAAAGGCTTTATCACATTCTGATAGCATGCCAAAAGGGATAGGAAGATGGCGTCATATATATCAAGGTTTTGATAGAGACGATGTAGTGAAGGCCCGTAGAAAATTTTAATTTTAATAATGAATAATGATGGGAGAAATATGAGTTGATGATTAGATAGAAAATGGGAAAGGTAGAACGTGAAGACCTAAGGAAAAAAAGTGTAACACCATAATCGTTGCCGAAGAAATAGAAAATAGTGATCATGATTTAGATGCGCATATGCTGGACTTAGTTGTAGGCAATTTAGGAATTCTTTTGGTTGAAATAGAAAGAAATGTACAATCAAGTAATTTCCGTAGGGGTTAGTGCTGGATTTTAAATTGACAAAGAGTGGTGGGGTGATGAAGTCCCATAAAGTATTTTGCCGTTTCACGAGTTGGAGCTGTAACTAAACCATTTAAATAGAATTTGAGCTCTATTCTGCCACTTGAGGGTGTTCATCCCTTGAGGACTGCCCTAGAGGCTAATGGGACATAAAGTTCACGTACGGACAAAGATTGGATTCTATCTTATCACCCTTGAGAGTACGCCCTTGGAGGCTAATAGAACATTGCGTTGCCGTAAGTGCCCTTGAGAGTTGATGGAGCACAAAGTTCATGTAAAATGTCCTTGGGGGAGCAAGAAAAGATTATGCGTCTCTGTGTGTGAAGTTATTTATGTTCTTGGGGTAATCCTCTTTATATAGTTGTCGATAGGAGCCTGATGGCTAGGCTTGGCACAAATATGTTAGGATCACGTTGGGATCCTTGAGAATCATGTCAAGATCCTTGAGAATTCCGTTAGGATCCTTTTAGAAAAATCCTAATTCTCAATAAGGTAATTGACAATCTCGTAGTTAACCAAGCTTGATTGTGAGTCATAATTGATTAGTGATGTATTTTTAGCTATATCATTACTATATTAAAAAGAATATAAATAAAATTAATTATTTCAGACATGCTATGGCTTGGCCCAATCCCAGCCCTAAATTTTGGGCCAAGGACTTAGACTAAAGTTCAGTCCTCATATTCTTCAGGAAGCTTGGCCCTGCCCGACCCACTTTGTTGAGAAGTCCAAAGGGCACTGGGCTAGGCCGACCAAGCCCGGCCTATCAACACCTTTAATCTCAATTCGAGCTTGATACCATAAGTTTGTCTGGTTAAATATCGTAACGTCGTTGAACCTCACCGAACCAAAAGAATTCGCTAGGGTTTGGGCTAAGACAGGTGTATTCAGTCGTTGCTTGCTAATAGACCCCTAGGAAAAATGGATACGCTGAGGACCCCGCATGCAAGTTAATAGACGAGCACTGCCCGTAAGTGGCACTGTTGCCAAATTCTCGAACCACGCCAACTTTTAGAGAGATGGTTGAGCCTTTCTCCTCAGAACCCCACATATAAACACCATGCTCACATAATACTCTTTCTGTGAACATGAATGATAATATTATTGCCATTCTTTCGCTCCATTTTTCCAAAAACATTGTCCTTCTCTCTTCTTTTCTATTGGCAAAAGCAAATTGTAACCCGCCAAGATTGTCGTATCTTTTAACAAAACTAACCCTAAGCAACATCCTCCAACTGAGTTCCAATGCCAGAACCCATGGATTTGCAGCCGGATCGAGTGCGACCGCCGCAGCTTTGGTGGCCATCTAGCTCCCCAAAGCGACCAAGATCGTTTTTATTTATTGTGTTTTGGTTGCTTATGTGAAACTATAGGAATGGTTTCGGACAAACCACAAGGCCAACTGGTCTGGTCTTGATCAAAGGCCGAAGTCGAAGCGCGGCCCATACTCAAACGTCTTAAAGATGAATTAAAAATCGATACCAAGTCGGCCCAGTCCAATGACCCTCCCAAAACTAGGGGTCTTTCATCACTATATAAATTGCTTGGCCGCCCTCATCGTAGACGAGAAGGCGGCAGCATCAGGGGAGGATTGTTCCTTCCGTTTTAGGGTTTCTGATCAGCTCTCTCTGGAGTTGCCTCGTAAGTTCAAATCAAATCCTCAGATCCGTTCAGTTCCGGCCACCTTATCTCACTCTATTACATTGTATTCATCAAATTTTCATGTAAACTATGTTAATTATCTGTAGAACCTAGGGTTTATTTGATAAAAATAGGTCGAGTATTTCTGTAACTGAACATGGTTACGTTAAAAAGCAGCCTTCTTTTTATTGAATCTGTGTAACCAAACGTCGGTCATTTAATCAAGTTCTGTTGTTACTGTTATCCCTTTGGCTTGCAGCTTGTTTGATTAGTGATCATGTTGTTTCTATCAAAATCGGTATGCTTTTAGCCGTCTTATTTGTTAATTTAATGTTCTATTGAGTTTTTTGTTTAAGATTTGTAACTCTTTATTGTTGAGATTTTTTGTCATAAGGTAGTGGATGTTAGTTGATCTATCTTTGTCAATTTGCAACTTCGTGTGTCTTTTCTTGAGCCTCGGATTTGGAAAAATTGGCCACAGTAGTGACTGCTCTAATGTTGTCGAACTTGGAAACCTGTTTGTCTTGGGAAAAGTAGTTGGTTCTTGGGGGTCACTTAAGTGGAGCTATATAATTGATGCCCAGATGAGACCGGATGCTTGTCCTTAAACTGCGTTGACAATGAAGCCATTTTTTTCCCCTGAAAGATCGAAGAAAATATGTTTTGACCGGATGATTTTTGTTCCCTTTATCATTCTTCGTGATTCAGTGTTTCTTGTCTTTTCTTCTTTATTCTTTCATGTTTTATGTTTGACATTTGACATTTTTCACTCGATCTGTCACTTATTTTTATGTGAAGGGGGGTTTGTATGCCATTTAATCTATTATTCTTGTAACGGTTGAGAACCGTGAGCATTTTGATCTTTTCGCATCTTTCACTTGCTGTCTTTTCTCATCTGTGACGCGAGGTCTTAACCATTACATCTTTCCGTATCAACCTGTTACGAAATTTCAGAAACTTGCAAGGACCTAAGAAGCACGGGTGCGGATACGGTATTTTTGAAAATTTTAAGATACGGGTGCGGCGGGGATACGGTAAATATTATATATATATTTTACTATGTACGCCTAGTCGCATACTTCTACAATGGTTTTGTCTCATCATCACCAACACCAGAACTAGGGGCAGCAATACTATCTGAAGTTGACATATTTGGCTTTAATTTAAGCCTTTAAACCTTTAACACAAAAAAAGAACACACTGTCACAGTAAAAAAAAAATAGTCACAGCAAAATCAAAAAACATGTGAGAAGTGAAACTATAATTACTTAAAACCACCAAACAATCCACATTCGAGACTCAGCAAGAAACCAAAATAATAAAAAAAAAATTGACGGGAAACGAAGACAGAAAGAAGTCAGAGACATACCTTCGAAGCAATGCTGTCGGAGGTGAGTAGGGTGGTCGCCGGAGGTCCTTGATGGTTTTCGGTGGTCGCCGGAGATGGTTTTCGGTGGTCGCCGGAGGTCCCCGATGGTTTTCGGTAGTCGCGGCTGTTCGGTGAGGTCATGGGTGGTCGCAGATGTTCGATGGGTGTCACAAGAAGTCGCCGGTGTCGAGGGAGGTTGCCGACGTCGAGGGAGATCGCCGGTGTGGAGGGAAGTCGCAGCTGCTGCGATCTCTCTTTCTCTGTGAGTCGTGTGCCCTAATTTGGGGTTAGTTAAGTTATTTTATGTTTTCACCCACCCTCCCACAAAAATTAAGTTTTATGTTTCAACCCCGAAATATCTTCTACAAATTATGTTTCAGCCCCCGAAGTGTCGGATCCGCACCCGAACCGCACCTGCACCCGAGCCGCACCCGAATTTCGGAAAATAAAAAAATAAATGGAAAATAATGGGTGCGCACCTGACACGCACCCGAGGCGCACCCGTGTCCGATGCGCACCCCACACCGATACTCCTCCCCTTTTGAAGCACCCGTGCTTCATAGGCAAGGACCATTAGCATCATAGTTGATCATCGTTGCGCGGGAAACTGTTCTTTAGGCTAATACACTGATGCTGAAGACCAACGAGGGCAACTTAGTTGCCTTCTCCAAGTGTGCTCGCGGGTTTAAGGTACCATCAGCTGGCTGTTTAAATGTATTTACGACCAATGGGTGTATCTACATGTATAATCATTACCCCGTTCGTTTCCCTAATTCCAGGCTATGTATTTTACTCCTGAGGAACTGGCAATGCCTATTGGACGTGAGAAGCCAGCTGTGGAGTATGTTAAGGTTACCGATGAGATGAAATCATTCGATGCTTATGCCAAACTGCGTCTGGAGCGGGCAAATGAACGCCATGCTGGTGCTAGATTGAAGAGGGCTGCCGAGCCTGAGAAGAAAAGTAGGAGTGAGTTCTAGCCGTTATGATATGCACATGTCTTCTGACTTCCAGACTTATTCTTAAGCTTGCGTTGGCTTTTATTATGCCAGTTGGCTGTATGAATACTTTTGGATCCTTTATCTACTAGAAGATACGTATTCCAATGCTTGCTGCATTTCTAATTCCAAACTATTGGTTTCAATTTATGCAAATGAAATATGGCTGGGTGCTATTATAAAAAATTTGGCAGATATTGTTTACCAATAATTGCACGAGGAAGCGTAACTCTGAACACCCAAAAAAAAAAAATTTGTTTAGTGACTATAAGTTGGTGTTATGTGGTAGATTGTAGTTGCGTAGTATTATCCTACGAGCCTTATGGCATTCGAAGTTTGTCATTTTGTCATAATTATTTGCTTTTAAATAGTTTTCTTTATTGATGTCATTACGGTGGCGCGATTACTTGCTCCGATGTTTATGTCGAAGGGAACAGTATCTTCTGGGCATAATATATGCATAGTGTTCTTTTCCCTCTTAGAAAAATTGACCTACCCTCTCTTCTAGAAAACTGCCCATCTCCTGTCATGACGGCCGGCATGTTTCATCCGGTGTGTGGTGACGTGCTAGCCTTTTTTACCCCCCTTCGATTGGTTCGGTCTTCCTTGTGAGTTATTTAATGTTTCATGCAGCGTGTGGTGATGTGCTAGCCTTTTTTTTTATCCCCCTTCGATTCCTTGTGAGTTGTTTAATTTTTTTTTTGTGATGCGAATGTGCTTTTGGTCGGCTGCGATGGGTAGCTCGGTAGGTAAGTGGTGGTTATCTAAACCGGTAGTCGTTATGAGGGTAGGTCTGGTTTGGCTTGGTAGCTCTGTTGGTGTAATCGCTGATTGGTTGTTTTGTAAGGTGTTATGGATAAGTCTGCAATATGGATATGGTGTTCGGCTCTGGGTAAGGGGCACGGGGTTGATTTTAAGCCCGTCGTGATCGCATGGTGTGGTGGAAAATTCTGACTTTGTAATAGGTGATAGGTAGTGGTGGTTTGGCTGTGGCGACAGAGGCTTGGAGATTTGCTGTTGATGGAGCTGTTGCGCGTGGTGGCACGTGTTGGACTCGTGACACGTGTCCTTGATTTATCCGGTGTTGGGCATGTGACAGGCTTTCTTGTTTGTTTGTAATTATCCAATATATACAATTCCCCCTCCCCTCCCCTCCCCCTCCTCAAAAATAAAAAGTGAAAAGGAAAAAAAAAAAAAAGGCAATTATTGCTGCATATCTTTTGTCGGCGGATCATCTTGTTAGCTTTTTATTATGTTTTTTACTTGTTTGATTTTGTTGCTAATTTTATATTTTGATGTCAACCGGATGACTTGTTATTTTTACCCAAAAAAAGGGTACATTTTTTGGGCTTCAATTGTTATGAGATTTTCACCTTGATAAATTTTGTTTATTAACATGCAGCAGTAATATTAAGGTAGGTTTTAAACATCACGTTTATATATAATTTGATTTGTGTCTTTTTACTAATTTACAAAATTTGACAAGAAATTGAAAACCAACATTGTGTTTGAAACCACAACTATCTAAGATTTTTTTAGTTAGTCATGCGGTAAGTTCACTTCTTTCTTGGGCAAACAATTGTACTTTTTAGTAGATCTCTCAATCACGACCTAAGCTCGAGTTTCGAAATTTGCGCAGAGCATATTTTTAGCAGCAACATATATGCCCTTCTTTCTCCAAAAAAAGAAAAGAAAACCTACCCTTTCTCTTTTAATATTTACCTATCTCCTCTGAATTCGGCCACCACCGTTTGTATGTGTGGTTATGTGATGGTGTGGTAAGCATTTTTTTTCCTCCCTTTGATTGGTAATTTCGTTACTTGTGTGCTTTTTAAAATTATTTTTGTACGTGCTTTCGGTCATCGGCGTGATAACTTTCTCGGTTGGGGTGGTTCTCTGTGTTGGTAGGAGGTAGGAGGGTATGTTTGTAGCTCTGTCGGGGGTTGGTGTGGGTGCAACTGCCAATTAGTGGTAGTAAGAGCGTGTGGGCAAGTCTGTAGATATGGTGTTGGGATGTAGGCAAGGGGTTGGGGGTTGGTCTCATGGGCGTGGTGGTGCCGGTGGTTGGCATTAGTATGTTACAAGGGCCTTTTCTCTCTAGGGTTATTTTTCCCCTTACCCCTAGTTGATCCCCCTCCCCCTCGTTGTAGAAATGTTTCGTGCGTTTGCTTTAGTGGTTGAGGCTGACATTGCACCGATGGTGGCTTTGTTGCGTTTCAGATGGTGGTATGGTGTCTGCAGATCTGGTGGTGGAGTAGTGGGGCTGCTTGTGGTAATGGTGGTTTTGTTAGTTGTGTTACCGGGGGCTATTAGGTCTGGCGGTGGTGGACAGCGGGGTGGTGGACTGTTAGTGGTAGGAAGTTTTGACTTTCCAACAAGTGGTAGAGAGGGGGGGGGGGGGGGGGGGGTCAATGGTGGTCAGGCGAGCCTTGCAGATTTGTTGTCAGTGGAGTTGTTGCTCGCGGTGGTGCGTGGGTTGTGGTGGCCTCGAGATGTGGGTCCTTGTGCTAGTATTGGGCGATGGCTATGGGCCTGCCTCTGATTATCAGTTACGTCTATCAATTTGAATGCTTGGTCTCAAGTCTCAACTCAGGAGGAATAACCGGTAATAGACAACAAACCATCATTTTGGTTCCATGTTTTTTGGCTAGGCATGGTCGGTGGCAGGTTTCTTGTTTGTTTGTTCCTGTCCAACTCCAAAAGATAAAGGAAAAGAGAAAAAATATTATTGTTATTGCTTTTCTTTTGTTGCTAGGCTAGCTTGTTGGGTTTTATGTTCTTTGCTGGTTGTTTGTTTTTGTTTTGTTTTTTTTGCTTGCTAATCTTATAGTATGATGTGTATAGGATGAGTTTGTCATCTGTACATGTGTGTGTTGTTTTCGTTGCCCTTCCAAACAACAATTTTTTCGGGTGTCATTCATTTTGAGTTTTCTCCATCCGTCCGAAAAAAAAATTTTGATCATATTTTTCTTTTGACTGTCTCAGAAAAATTAAGAAAGACTATGTAGGTATTTTTCGTGTTTACCCTTTTTTACATTTTTTTCTATTTTTCTCTCAACATTTAATTCTCTACCAACCCATTTTCTCTCTCACGACTCCCTTTCTACCCCCCTCTCGGGGTCGAATGAGAAACTCATAACATATGACTCATATTTTAAATAAACGTATAAGTCAAATATGATCAAATAATTTGAGACAAAAAGAATAATGCAGCAATTGAAAACTTATTGCCCACCTCAAGCGTTACCCACCTAAGGTGGGTAATAAGTTTATAACGTAAGACTATAGACAAAGGTATTTTTAAATCACGTTTTTTTAATTTAGAAAATTCTTTCTGGAAACATAAATTTACATCTGATATATTTTTGTTTAACTAATTGACAAAATTCAACAAAAATTGAAAATTGAAAACCAAAATTTTCTTTTGAAACCACAACTATTTAAAATCATTTTAGGTAGTCATGGCAGAAACTTCCCTTATTTTTTGGATCGACAATTGTACTCTTTTTGAAAGATCAAGACGGTGATGGGGCTGCTAAGTGACAGGTTTGTGTAATGAGGGGGCGGTTCGTATGTATTTACGTTGCCAGCGATGAGTTTCAGAGGATGTGGGAGACGGTGCGCAGGAGGGGGTAAAATAAGGTCATTCAACAACTTCCAAGCCAAACCCCCCTCTTCAATTGGTGGAGTCGAAGCTTTGGTTATAGGTAGAGATATACGGTGGCTGGCTTCGGATGTGGGCGTGGGTATGGCGGCGTTGGTTATTCCTTTTCCGCCATTCATCACCCTCTTGCGGACAAGAGTGAACGTATTTTTTTTTAAAACACGACTTCACCGTTTATGTTTTTCTTTTAAAAATAAATTTTCATATTTAGAGAAAATTAAAAAAGCTCTAAAAACGTGTTTTAAAGCGCAATCTCACTCTAAAAACATGGTTTTAAATTACATTTTCAAATTACTATACAGGTGAAAAAGTATTAAAATAACAATTTCTAATGAATTAACTCTGTCAGCAGATAAAAACCATAAGTTTGTAATTCTCTATGTGGTAAAATTCACATGATAAAGAAATGTAAACAATCATGCATCCTATTAAATACGCAGTACATTGACCAATATGATTAAGACAGTCGTTTTGTGGCAATTTATGTGGTATTCAGTGTTGACGGAGCATCAGTTAGCGTTTTGTGGCAAGAAAAATGCTTTCCTTGAACTTCCTGGAAAGGATAATGACTAAAAGAATAATGGTACAAGTGGGAAAGGAGAAAAAAAATCGCACGCTCCCTCCTTCTCGCACGGTCGACTCACACCACGAACCTCAACCACTGTAATTACCTCTTCCTAACTCAAATTTTTACAAGTTCACCTTTTATGAGTCTAGAACATATTATCTTCTATATACAAAAAAAAAACATCATTAATTGCAAGACTCAAACTTATTAAATTAAGATTTTCTTTTGTACAAAATTTTTAATGTATTAGAAAAGCTCGCTAATACGCTTTAGTGATAAAAGATAGTCGTCGTAAACTTCATTCAAATAGCGATAAAGCAGTTTTTAGTGACAATGTGCTTGCCTAATATGTTTTAGTGATAAAGGATCGTCGTCGCCGTTAACTTCATTAAAATAGCGTTAAAGTAGTTTTTAGTGACAATGTGCTTACCTATCAGTCTCAATCCATTTAAGCTTTCGGACGGTTGGCTCTGTTTCGTCACGCGAACCCCACGTTTCTTACAATAGTTCGGCTCAGATGACACCACGCTCTTTTTTTAACAGACTTTCAACTGTTCCACAATAGAGACTCTTCTTCAACGTCTGCTCTCTCTCTCCCCACAAAACTATCCAGACGTACACACATGAGCCTTTCTTTTTTATCCAAACCCTTTTTTAAGCAACCCAGGACCAATAGTTCCAAACATGGCAAGCAACATTGGATCCCCATGACACAGTTTCGCAGACAGGAGCAAAGAAAGGCTGCTTCCCAGAAGAGGGCACTCCGAGTTTGGACCTGGTGGATCTTACACAGGCAACGGAGCAGCCCGGTTCCGGTTTTTACGGTCCATCGGGGAGAAATTCTCACAGCTTTGTACCCTTCTGTTAAGTTATATATGAAATGGGTCGGTCGGATCCTAGAAATTTCATCTTTGCTGTCAAAATGGGGTTAGCTTTGGCGTTTATTTTGATACTTATCTTCTTTAAGGAGCCACTTAGTTATATGGGTCAGTACTCCATCTGGGCTATACTCACAGCGTTGTCGTTTTGGAGTCAGCATAGGCACTTAGTAGATCAGCTATACTCTTCTACTTTACCTAGAACTGAAAATCTCGTTATGTTTTTTTTTTTTGGTAAGAGAAAATCTCGTTATGTTAATTGATCATGATTTGTACTATTAATTCTTAGGCGGAGAGTCGTCTATCTTGATAAAGACCATTCTACAATTTGCTCCGCTGCTGCCGAGCCCTATTGGTTGTCATCATAAATGTATCATAAATGACGCATTTGGGACTCTCCACCCTGTGATGTAGCGACCATTCTACAATTTGCTTGGATGCCGAGTCCTATTGGTTGTCATCTTAAACTACGCATTTGGGAATTTCCACCCTGTGATGTGACGACTTGTCATCATAATCATCATAAAGGACAGAAGAGAAATGATGTGAAATTTTGCACCAACAAAGCATACAATTAGAGTATGTCGGGGGATATCAAAATTTGGCAGGCAAACATAAAAAGAAAGGCGAACTCTCATTATTCGCCTTCCTCTTCTTTTTATGTTCTCTGACTTTAACTTGTCAGAGAACATAAAAACCCAACTAAGACAAACGAAACAAAATAAAGACCCAAATTTCAATAAGGCCATATATCTAGTTAAGATCATTGCATTTTCATCTCTGTGGTGACTATGCCTACATAGAGCAAAAGAGAAGATGGTGACAACTTAATTCCAAAACCATATCCTGAAGCCACACCAAGTATATGGGAACAGCACAAAACCCCTCTCTTGTTTCTGCCATCAAACTTGTATACCTCTTTCTGCATCCAAGAGGCATTCTTAAACAAGATTGACACACAAAGCATATCCATCATAGCAAATACGACTCAACAACAGTTCGCCCAAACTTCTCTTGAACATCTTTGGGTGTTTCTATCTGGAAAATGTGAATGCAGACGTCAAGAAAATCATTCCCAGTTAAATATACAAAGAAGCAACAAAGACCCTCAGGGTGACATGAAAATGCTACTTACCGCATTTAAAGCTTTAAAAACAGCCTTAACTGTATTATGAGGATTCCTTGAGCCGATGACCTAAAGAGGATTAAGGTAAGAATAACAGCCAGATCTACATAAAAAAACCTCGCAAGACAAATGAGTTATCTTTTTACCTTAGTCTTCACATTCTTGAAACCGGCTAAATTTAAAATAGTTTGGACAGTTCTGCCCGCTTTCATACCCGTTTGAGTTTTGGCAGGCCAAAGATACACCTAAGAGAATACACAATTTGAAAGTTGGTCTTCAACTATGACGTGAGAAAACAAAAAGCATACACCAACACAAAAATTAAAAAGGGAGAACCAGTTGCTTGATTTGAAACCTTGGTTTTCTTATATGTTGTTTGCACTGCATGTGCAATAGTATGCTCCTCATGCCGTTCTACGTAATGGAGATTCTGAAAGCATTTCTCATATGCCTGTTGTACAAGCCATCCGTAAGCAATTTTCAAAACTGAAAGCATAAATGGAATGAGAACAGGCAGGTTATCAAGACATCGTTAAGACGATCTTTACAAGAAAGGAAGACCGATAGTAATACCAAGTATAATGCGTATTGACGGTTATGCTGGGGGACGGAAGAAGCTAAAATAACCGTATCTTGGAATACTAAGGAAGGATCAAAGAGTTTGTAGTTAGTACTTACCTGAAACGAAAAGAACTTGTGATTATGAGCCAGGATTATTGTAGCCTAGCCCAATTAGCTGGTACAAAAATGTTGAAATTGAGAAGCAGGTATATTTTTTGGAAATAACCCAAATTAAATGGCTTTGAATTGATAATTAACCTGTACTTCACTTGTTCCAAGTTGTTCATTTATCATGGAATTAGTGTATTACCGTATGTCGTGCATCATGGATTCTACTACGATGGGATTAAATGGCTAAACCTTTATATATTTTTTCCCTTTTAAAATGCCCTTTCTGAATTAAAGTGTTTGTATGAGATTTGGGGCGTTTTTGACTTGTAACTCTTTTCCCCCCTAAAATACCTTCTTTGGATTAGATTGTTTATAAAAAATAAACTGTGTTTTTGACTTCTCGTAGAGTATCAAGCCTCTTCCCTTAAAATACCCTAAGGGTTCTTTTTGACACTCACATATAAAAGTAAAGAAAACCCCTCTCAGAACCTATAAAACCACTTTAAATTTTGCAAGCACTTGGGTAATATTTTTATATGATGGTTATCGTATTTATTGACGTCAGTCATAGCAATATTCTAGTTACAAGAATATTCATCTAGGGTTATTGCGTTGGCTTATAGGAAATTACAGCACGGCCTAGGTGAAAGAAGAGAAGACTGAAGAAAGAGATATAACAAAAGGCTAACTGCACCTATCTAACAAATATTGCTCTTATGATGACATGAGCAAATTGGTGCGGAGATAATAGAAAAAAACTGAGGACAAGGCTAAAGTGTGCCTACCTAAGAAATATCCTGTCAGGATGGCATCAGGAAAATTTACGAGGAGATTGAGAATAAAGCTAAAGTGATCCTATCTAATTAGAATGCGAACTATAGGAGCAAGAGCGAGGCTACCCCAGATTTATTCTCGATAAACGGTCGTTACGACCTGTACAGGTTAATGAGGTGGTGGTCACCAAAAACAGACCTCACAGCTATGTTACGTGGACTCTTCAAATTGTGTGAAGTACCTGTGTCGGACACTTGAGACTTGGACATGGGTATGGGATATGTGTCCGACACATCTCATGGGATATGCCACTAAGGACACTATCTTACAGTGCTTCTTTTAATTTGTTATGTTATTGCTTTCAGATGAGGTAACATTTCGATTAAAAGAATGTGCGTCACAGTAAACACCATGTTACCTAAGGAATAACTAAAAAATAGTAATAAACAGAACTATTTTGTCGTGTTCCCGTGTCTCGGGTTATTGAAAATTAGACGAGTCCGACACTTGGACACGTATCCGAATCGGACACTCGTACCAAGTCCATGTAACATAGCCTCGCAACATAGACCTCTCGTGATGTTCTTTTCCTTCTTCCCATTCCTAAATTTTACCTGTCTATGCAATCCTAACAACTTAATTATTTTCTCCTTCTAATATTCTCTCTGAATTGGCATTGTGTGTGTAGTAGAGGTCTTGCCTTGCGTGAACTTTATGTGACATGCTAATTAGGAAACTAACATGAGTTTACATAAACCAGTGCCTCTCGTAGAAGAACAAGCCAGTAATTCTAACATTGAAGACTCGTGCTATTGGTCAAACATTTAATGCACCGTCTGTTTATGATGAGCACCTTCCAGTGCTGGAATCTATGAGACCACTTTCTTCTTTTCTAATGTTCACTGTCTCGAGCCAAGGAGGCATTATGGCTGGTGCGGGCGTATAGGAAGTATATAAGTAATACTTCCTATACGCCCGCACCAATAAAATAGCTGCAAGTATATTAGTAATACACTTGCCATCCATATCATTAAATGTCATGGTTTTGAATCTAGATTATGGTCACATTTGTTAGCTATGGCAAAAAGGGAACAAATTAGCTTTCTTTCTAATAAATGGTGACAATGGGGTACAAACCATGTACAGAAAGATATAAAACCAAGTAGCTATAAAATTTCCAATAATGACCAAAGCATGAGAACCACTGAACAGATAAAAATTAAATAATATAGGTGTAAAAAGATCAGATTTTAACACAAGCCAAGCAATAGATATGCCACCAGAGACTAGCAATCATGTGTGAAGCTCTTCGTATGGGACCCATACCAGGACTGGAAAGAACAAGGACAACCAACAATGCAAGATAGTGGACGCAAATAGCAACATGGGCATGGCCTCTCTAAAAAGAAAGGATCACCCACACGGGAAGATGAAGAATATTTGTTTTTAAATATACTAAAAGTACATGTGACTTTCATCATTGCTTTCAAATTAGCGAACATAACATAACACAAATATTAGTGACTAAATGGGACATTACACCATTCAACCTAATGCATCTTAGTTCCAAGTTGCCAATAATCCACATACCACCATCATGTTAAACATGAAAGTGAATAAGTAAAATTTATTATTCTGATAAAGGAACACCTGAAAGAGAAAACAGCTCTCAGTTCAAGCATCTAACGGGTGTCAGGGCCACATAGGTTTGTCCAATACGCAGCCGATAACTAAAATATACAGATGCGCCGCAGCCATACAGCCAATAGATATATGGCGGGGCTTGGCCGGGCCGTGGTCCGTATGACACTTTTCCATGTTTGAGTTGTCAATGTTCCGTATTTGGCTTGTGAACTTATTGAACACAACACCCTTTTAATTGTCAATGTGTCATAGTTGGAAGTGAACATAGCAGTCTCCATACTAAGAGTTCTTCACAAGGGCATCAAAAGCTTTAGGCGCGAACATGAGTGACGTGATTGAGAGCAATTAATGGCTTGTTCAGGCCTAAATCGTTCTATTTCCCCTGATGGAGGGTTGCTGATTGGTTTCACAGGAAGGTCATCCAAGCTTGGAAGCTACTAGAGGATGATATATGTAGATAGTATTAGAAGACCACCTTATATGGGGGATGTGCTTTTTCCACATTTGGAGTCACTTGGTCTATGCTGAGGGAGGTTGGAAGTGCCATTGTGAGTTGGCAAAAGAATCAAAAGAGGAAAAGATTAATTATTTGGTCATGACGCCTTTGAGTACTGTGCAGAGGGCGTTTAGTGTTGATGTTAGTACCCCTCACTTTTGGCCCAACAAGTCAATTCCATTCTCAAAAGTCGCTTTTTAGATTTTTGGATATATGAGTAGGTTACTTTTGGCAAAGAAATTTTATCGGCTCTGGCACAATGCTTTGTCCCCCCTGAGACATTTAGATTATTAGTACTGCACCGAGTATCAATAGAAA
Organism: Escallonia herrerae; assembly: GCA_033070095.1. Lineage (NCBI taxonomy): Eukaryota > Viridiplantae > Streptophyta > Magnoliopsida > Escalloniales > Escalloniaceae > Escallonia > Escallonia herrerae. The sequence goes on along the minus strand of JAVXUP010000921.1, from coordinate 192,773 downwards.
ATTAGGGACACAAAAGAAAAATATCAATAGCAAAATGTTCAAACATGAAAAAGCCAAAAAAGACGAAAATGGAACAGCAACACAATACCTTCTGGAGGGCAATAGGAACTGCTGGCCCTTTTGCTTTTGCAAAACCAACAACACCATGATAGTTCCCACAAGCCAACATTGCAGTGTACTTGATTACTTGTCCACCCTATATATGATAAAAAGCGAGTTAATTTATGAAGAGGTTCATATACATCAAAGTGAAAAACAGGTGCAATGGAGAGACCCAATCACCTTTGTAACCTTACAGGTTCGGTTGACGTTGATCAGTTTTACATCAAAACCCTGCCATCATTTGACGAAAATGTATATAAGAGATCAACTACACACCATAAAAGCCTCTACAAAAAGAATGAAGGACAAAAGGATATAGACTAGCAAAGATAATGATTACACTGGTTAAAACAGTGAGTATTTATCGCCTGTAGTCATCTATAAAGAGAAGAGTGACGTTAACAGTAATTTGCCCGCTGGAAATGGCAGTTATTGGGACGGCAAAAACCATATTGCATGTAGTACATTAGTGATAAAAGGGAGATGCACTTCAAATGAGGTTTTCATCATAGACTGACTAGGTGACAATAATAATCCAAGTTGGCTTTGCTTCTATTTTAGCCGTCTTCCTGATGACTGACTCAGATTTTAGTCGATGGCTTTGGTCTTTGATTGTCGAGCTTGTATATTTGACCTCTTTCTAGCTAGGCTGTTCACCCTCTATGTTTCTACACTATGTCTTCTAAATGTCCTGACCAAGAACTGATTTACCAGCCAAAGAAAAACCCCTTAGAACCCAACATCCGTAGCAGAAGTGAACTTTCAGAATCTGATTTTCCTCGTATCTTTTTATACAAATTATGACCGGACGAAATATAAAAACAGTCACTTGACTCTCAAGAAAATCAACTCTTTAGAGTTCACCTTGACACAGTGCGCCAAATTATGTAATCTTCTCAGTCTATATCTAGTTGCCAAAGGGACATGGGCGATGTTAAATTTTTCGATAAGGTGGCAATTGCCTCCCTGACTTTAGGGAAAAAAATGTTTTTTTCTCTTTAAAAGTGGTGCCATACAACCTTGCTTCACCTTCAGTTTTAAGTTTTAAGATTTTTTTTCCCATGTTCATTCTCAGTAGTACTGAATTCCTCTCAGCCTCAAAAGAACCTAGCCGTGCCTCCAATCAATTGAAATGACAGCATATGCCACTTAATGTGGAGCTATAGCCCAAAGTTAGTAATCCCAGTGCTAACATGTTTAAATTATTGCAACAAATCCAAGTAAGGAAGACTAAAATAAATCCTATCAGCTGCAAGCCTGCAATGGTGAAAATAAGGTACAATTCGTTAAGAAGCCGATTAGTCGCTCTTGCACGTGTTCAATATCCAACGAAATCAGAAAAACATTAGCATGCAAGCCAATCAAAGGAGGAAAGAAAGCAAATGGGTAAATCAAACACAATGAACTCCAAAGACTGAAGAACAGTTGCATGACAATTAGAATAAGACAGAGAGAGGAAAACCAGAGAACATTTATCTTGAATTGATAAAGAAAGTCAAGACTGGGAAGGAACAACGTTCAATGCCTGACTTGGTCGTAGCAGTAAATTGTAGAGTTGTTCAACATTAAGATGTCATTTTGTGTTCTAAACAACATGTGTTATTCTCCGTGAAGAAATCATCACCAAATTGAAAGGACAGCAGGCTAATGGGTTTACTTACTTTCCTGTAAAGAGGCCTCCTCTTCTTCTCTGTCAAAGAGTTCCTCTCTTCGGCAAGATCTCTAATTTCCTCCTCCAGCACCTTACCCTTCTTCCCAAAGGTATGATCCAAGGCCGCTAGCTTCTCTTCGAGTTTCTTGTCGATAGCATTAAGCTGCTCCAACAGCATATCATCTTTCTCTTTCATGTCATCAAATTCCACCTCGCCATCCTCGTCCAACCCTTGAATCATCGGTTTTTCCTTTTCGTCCCCAGCCTCTTCAAGAAGATCAACAGAGGGCCCCACCTGCTCGTGTTGAATGAGCCCATAATTGGCGGGATTGTTGGGATCGTAAGCTTCCTTCCAGTCCACCAACCTCATGGCCCTGTTCAGCTTTTGCTGGAGAAGGAATTTGTCCTTCCCAGTGGCTACTTTCAAGCGGTTCATCAAGTCACCGATGACCCGGTACTCAGGACGAAGCTGGAAATGCTTTTGCTCAAATTTGTCAATTTTGGCCATCCACTTGAATGCATCGTCAAGGTTCTCTGTCCACGACTTTTTAGATCTTTAGTAGGAAACTTTGGCACAGAAATGCAACATACCAGGCAAAGAGAATGCAAGAGAAATTAAGCAGTAACTCCTTATATTTCCATCATTTTTTACTCCTTTGAGTTTTTCCGAAGTTAAAGTATACAGTTCTCGCATAGACACATTGAATTCAGCTGATCAAATATCCATCGTTTGATAAGTCACATAATTTGCAAAAATACTGAGTCGATTCAATGGTTACACGTTCAAATTCAAAGCTACAGACTTGCCAAAAGGGAACAGAAATTACAAGGTTTTGTAGAAGAAAAGTAGTAGTGATTACCGGCATCAGTGAAGTTGTTGAGGAGCACTTCATGGCGCTTGAACTTCCTCTCAAAGACATCTGCACGCTTCTTGACAGCGTCGGGGGCGAACATCTCGTCGTCGTCGCTGCTGTCAGAGTCGGTGGGCTCTTCGTAACGGTTGAGGTTGCTGCCCGGGTCTTTGAGCTTCTCCTTCTCCAGCTTCTCCAGCACGGGCCCAATGCCCAGGTAGTCCTCTTCCTCCTCGGCCTCGATGTCGGCAGTGCCTAGGCCGGCCCTCTTGCGCTCGTCAATCTCGCGCTGCCTGTCTCTGTAAATCTCGGCCAGACCCTCTTGAATCGCCTGAATCTCCTGTGAGTCCAGAAAGCCTTCGCCAGCGCCGGTCGAGTAGAATCGAAGGCGAGTGAGTCCATGGGAATGGGGAACTGGAAGGGTTTGGAAGTGAAGGAGATTAGTGTTGGTAGTAGTAGTGGTATGAAATGTTGTTGACGGGGAAGGATGTGATGGGAAGGTCGAAAATGATGATAGCTGGGAGGAGGTGAGTCGTAAGAGTCGAGACCATTTTGATGCTCTTGATCTACTCCAGACGATGGCTGCAGCAGCCATTACTACTGATGATGGAGATTCATTCACTTCCTCTGTTCCTTTCACAATTTGGGACTTCCAGGGGATCGTGTGTGAGTTGGGGCTAGCTAGGGTTTAACACTTTCTTCCAGGTACCCGACCCATCTACCAAAGTGGGTCATAGCAGCTCACTCTTTTTACTTCTTCTGCTTCTTTTCTTTTTAGTCCAAAATAATATTTTCATTTAACCCTTGATATTTCGAAATTTGATCAAGTTCATTAGAGTTATCACTAACCCGAGTTACATGTATTACATAACGTTTAAATCATACAAATTTTTATTTGAAACAGAAACTGATAAATTTTCGATGTGAGCTATTGATCTAAAGCTCTCGCATTCTTAAATCGACAACCATTAAAGTCTCAAAACCTTGTCTATCAAAGATATTAGCACATCAACATGACCTAACTTTGCAAATCCCCCTTGGTTAGAATGTTAAAAAGCAAATTAGTATATAAGAAGCTTCCACAACAAAAGTCATCTCCAAGGCAAGTGCGCATTGGCCTTGCAGGTCAATCGTTTCTCACGAAGGGGACTTCATACATTAGACACCTTTCTAGGGCCCCCATTATCACTGCGACTTCTACCTTCTCGGGAAGGGAAGCACTGATTGCTTGATCCTTTTTTGACCAACTTTTACCCTACAGATTTCGCTTTAGACAACCCGTGCAAAGATTAACTTAGATATCTCTCTCCCTCCATAAGGTAAAATACACGTACATTATATATTTTTCGTCCGTCGGTCTTTTGTACCCGTAAAATAAATAGAGACACCATCTCCAATCGCTCAAGATATGTTCTATTGGTGATCGACGCTTCAAATGCTTCTACAAAGGTGCCAGCAGGTCCTCGCTCACATCCCTCCGACAATCCCGAAGATCTCAAATTACATGACATGAAGCACAACCAAATATTCATTGCAATGCTGAATTTACGGGTCCCAAAGAGCAGAGACTAACAAATATCAATTACCTCCATTTCTATCCCCTTTCCTGTAATAACCGCACATACAATCAAGAGCAGAGGGGCAGGGAACTGTCCCCACTTTAATATCCATGTGAACCTGATAAATTACACAGTACAGTGATGCCATAGTTCTTGCATTAATCAGCAGCTCATACATGCTATCTCAATTCCCACATAATCACCACCGTTTCTCCCAAAAGCTCCTCATGGGCTTGAAAGCAGGACCGACAGATACAAGTACTAGTTGCGGTGTCTGGCAAGAACTGGCATCTTAATGAGTTCAGGTAAAAATGGTTTCAATCCGCAAGTGCAGCCAGGGCAGCTTGTCAACTCGATATCGTATAAGCACCGTCTCGGAGGAAGGTATAAGCACTGAGCGAGTAAAATTAAGACCCCAAAAACAACTCCTTCAAAGACATCAACGGTGAACTGTACCCGTAAACCTTGGTGTCGCTCCAGAGAGCGATTCCTGAAAAACAGAGAAAAGCCATTTATGTCAATGTTTGAGGTGAGGGTAGGAAAGTATATGCGTCTTGGAAAAAAGATCAAGTGATGGCACTAGTTGGAAGTGGAGATATGGATCGAGAAACAACCTATCCATGTCAACAAGCCAACCAGTTGATGCCAAGAAGAATTCCTTTCTAATACTGTTAAAACTGAATAAGAGGACGATTTTTGAGTAACAAGATGTCGGACCATTACAGAGAAGAATCCTCTAAGAAATTTAAATATGGCTTAGGTCCGCCATAAAACACCTTACCAGTACATGCAGATGAGGTTGCCCCATCCCTAGAAGACTGATGCCCAACTTGAACCTGTAAACCTGCGATCAATTGCTGTTAAGCATATCCATTCTTATTGTTTATCACGACTCATCAGCAGTACAGCTTTAGATATTGACTTAAACCAAACATAACCAGATGTAGTCCTTGTTAAAAATCCACACCCCCCTTGAAATATACAGTACATAGAAACATATGTATATGGGAGGCCATCACCACCTAGCACTAGGATGGGCTCCAGTTTGCCAACCCACCTATAGCCGTCCACCAAGACAAAACAAAAGGCATAGGTACCCGAACAAATTAAAAGGTGGGAGTGGTACACTGTGCTTGCACAGTTGTACCACGTAGCTATGGGGTATCGTGCAATTATCATAAAATGCTGAAACTTTACAGAAATATTCTCAGGACAATTCTAGAATTGCTGTTAAAATTTCAGATTTTTCTGATATCATTTAATATTTTCAATATTTTCTGAAAGTTCAGTTACTCTAAAATTAGTTTGGAGCCCTTAAAATTCTTAATGAATTCTGGAAAATTTACTGTAATTATTTTATGATGTAAATAAGTGTCTGTTTAAGTATCATAATTTTTAGAGTTGATTTGATACTAATTTCATATCGTATTTGATTTAGCAAAACAAATGATTTTAAAATGGTTTCGTTACTTTTTAAATTCTATTTTCTGTTTCACGTGAAGCTATCATGAAAATTATGGGACTTTGATTTGCGCTAGAAGCATTAATTGCTCTTTTTGGGTTTTTTTCCTGGTATTTAAGAAAATTGTTTTTAATTTGAAAATATTCAAAAATTTAGAAAATTTATATTGTAACTTGTTATGCTATTTTAAGGTACAAAAGCATTTTATAAGAATTTATTATCATTCTAGAGTGTTTTAATGCGTTACAGAGTGTGCAAGGTTATCGGTTAGCTAGATTTAGTTGTTCGAGAAATCCGGTTCGTTTTCGTTTACGTTAAGAGTGTCGGAGTGAGCAATGATTAAGATTAAGCATTATATTAATAGTTTGTGAGGCTAAGCTGAATTCTAATAATTAATTTTTCCATTTAGGTTAATTCGAGGTTTGAAAAAGGTTGAATAACAGCGAGCGCATAACCTGGATCGAGGTAAGGGATTTTTATCTGAACCAAACTCTTCATATTTGAGTGAGGGTACATGGGTTGATATAGGACAAAAAATACTATGATCTCGGACTCTTGTGCCAATCAATGTGCGTATTTTGATGAATGTCATTTTTTCATCAATTGACCTCATATTAATTAAGCATTAGAACTTCAGTTAGCAAAATGAACCATGTTTTCTTTTGTAATGAAAAGCACCGCGTTTTGTCACGTCTCAATTAGGCCGTATTTTTTTGGCCCAAATATACATGTAGGTGCTGAGGAGAAAATGATCCACTTCGGAGTGTGTTTACCATCAATTATAGAAGAACGGTATAGAAGCACGGTCCGGGTGAAACTAGTCACTTTCTGCAGAAACACAAGTCATTTTATGCAAAAAGTGCATGTCGGATTCTGCCGATGCCTCAGTCTTTTTATGTAGAAATTATGGGCAGCACAAGCGTTATTTTTGTTTCGGTGGGACTCCTAAAAAAAAGAGGACCTTGCTAAGGGGGTTGGGATTGAAGAAACGGATGCGGTTTAGCCATTTTGTGATGAAAAGTGCCGCGTTTTGTCACCTCTCAATTAGGCCGCATTTTTTCGGCCCAAATATACACGTTGGTGCCAAGGAGAAAATGATCCGCTTCCGAGTGTGTTTACCGATCAATCATAGAAGATTGGTATAGAAGCACGGTCTGGCTGAAACTAGTCCTATTCTGCCGAAACACAAGTCCTTTTTATGCAAACATGCATGTCGATTCTGCCAATGCCCCAATCTTTTTATGCAGAAATTACGGGGACACAAGCGCTGCTTTTGCTTCGGTGAGACTCCTAAAATAAGAAGAACTTTACATGCTAATGCACTTTCCCTTGCTAAGGGGGTTGGGATTGAGAGGTGACAAAACGCGGCCTGATTGAGAGGTGACAAATTTAAAATGCAGCGCTTTTCATTACAAAATGGCTAAATCGCATCCGTTTCTTCAATCCCAACCCCCTTAGCAATGTCCTCTTTTTTTTTAGGAGTCCCACCGAAACAAAAGCAACGCTTGTGCCCCCCGTAATTTCTACATAAAAGACTGGAGTATCGGCAGAATCCGACATGCACTTTTGCATAAAATGACTTGTGTTTCTGCAGAAAGTGACTAGTTTCACCCAGACCGTGCTTCTACACCGTTCTTCTATAATTGATCGGTAAACACACTCCGAAGCGGATCATTTTCTCCTCAGCACCTACATGTATATTTGGGCCAAAAAATGCGGCCTAATTGAGACGTGACAAAACGCGGTGCTTTTCATTACAAAAGAAAACATGGTTCATTTTGCTAACTGAAGTTCTAATGCTTAATTAATATAAGGTCAATTGATGGAAAAATGACATTCATCAAAATACGCACATTGATTGGCACAAGAGTCCGAGATCATAGTATTTTTTGTCCTGTATCAACCCATGCACCCTCACTCTCGATGCCCAATTTTTAAGTGGCACATGTACTCTGATTCTCATCGATACATGACATTAATGGCGTGATGAAGAATCTCTAAGCATATTGATAGTACAATGATTAAATCGATGCACAACGAAAAATAAACACAGAGCATCGAATATGATTTTTAATAAACGTGTAAGGCTCAAAACAGAATTTTCAAGACAAACAATGCGACTTTATGAAAATAACAGAATCCAAAAGAATAGCGATAACAAATCAAGAGAACATACGAAATCAAATATGAAGAGTTTGGTTCGGATAAAAATCCCTTACCTCGATCCAGGTTATGCGCTCGCTGTTATTCAACCTTGTTCAAACCTCGAATTAACCTAAATGGGAAAATTAATTATTAGAATTCAGCCTAGCCTCACAAACTATTAATATAATGCTTAATCTTAATCATTGCTCACTCCGACACTCTTAACGTAAACGAAAACGAACCGGATACCTCGAACAGCTAAACATAGCTAACCGATAACCTTGCACACTCTGTAACGCATTAAAACACTCTAGAATGATAATAAATTCTTATAAAATGCTTTTGTACCTTAAAACAGCATAACAAGTTACAATATAAATTTTTTGAATATTTTCAAATTAAAAACGATTTTCTTAAATACCAGGAAAAAAAACCCAAAAAGAGCAATTAATGCTTCTAGCGCAAATCAAAGTCCCATAATTTTCATGATAGCTTCACGTGAAACAAAAAATACAATTTAAAAAATAACGAAACCATTTTAAAATCATATGGTTTTGCTAAATCAAATACGATATGAAATTAGTATCAAATCAACTCTAAAAATTACGAAACTTAATTAGAAACTTATTTACATCATAAAATAATTAAAGTAATTTTTCCAGAATTCATTAATAATTTTAAGGGCTCCAAACTAATTTTAGAGTAACTGAATTTTCAGAAAATATTGAAAATATTAAACGATATCAGAAAAATCTGAAATTTTAACAGTAATTTTAGAATTGTCCTGAGAATATTCCTGTAAAGTTTCAGCATTTTATGATAATTGCACAATGCCCCATAGCTACGTGGTACAACTGTGCAAGCACAGTGTACCACTTCCACCTTTTAATTTGTTTGGGTACTTATGCCTTTTGTTTTCTCTTGGTGACATTTTTCACCAACGCATCTTCCATCAAGAAAGGGACTAAACAAGGGGATAGTTTGGGAAATGGAAAGTCATCATTAGAAAAAAAAAATATTTTTTCACAGGTCATCCCCTTTTTCAGAAATTTCTAAAAGTTACCCCACTTTTTCACAAGTTTTCAAAACAAACCCACCTTCCCCAAAAATTTTACCCCAAAACCCACTTTTTACTAATTTTTCCTAAAAAAAAAAAACCAGATCCGTCCCTCCCTCCCCCTCCCCCTCTCTCTCCCCCTCCCTCCTTCTACTCTTCCCCCTCCATTCGTGGCAGCCACCGTCGTTTCTGTCAACCATCACTTGCCGCTGCCGCTTCCTCAGTGTACACACTGTGCATGCCGATTTGAGCACCATCAACCATGTCGACTACGGCAAGACCACCTTCACCGCCGCCCTCACCATGGCCCTAGCCTCCACCAACGGAACGTTGCAAACTAACTATCCACCACCCACCACCGTGTACCATTCTCACCATTAACGCCTCTCCATCACAATCCACAATCGCATTTAAACACCACCACACCACTGCCGCACGCCACCGTGTCCCATCACCACCAAGCGACAGTCCCACCCGACACCTCAGCCCCCAGCCGTTCGTCTCACCCACCACCATTCTCACCTAATCAAAATCAAAATTGCTACATCCACACCTTATGCTGAAAATTCGATATTCTTGGACCGGCTGCTCTATTTTTATTTATTGAAAGTAAAAATATATACCAAGATCAGGAACAGAGAGTTACAAAAGCATAGCTTTATGGATGAGGACTGCTCCATTAGATCAAGCTATTTTGCGACCTTGCACGGATGCCCCAGTTTATCGGCCCCATCAAGGCGGTTTTCGCTGGCTTGGGCTTGTAGGTGTTGAGGGTATGTGGACTGGGCCTACTGGATACTTCTTGTCGTCCCAAAATTTGAGTCCCCTATCATTTTCTCAAGAGTGACCCGTGTGACACGGTGAGCGAAAAACTGAACTTTGCACTCAAAGCCCGACCCACACTCAAATGACTTAGCTTAAATTGAAATCGATACCAAGTAGACCCGGTCCAAGGATCCTTCCGGAACTAGGGCTCTTCAAACTATATAAGTTGCCTGGCCTCCTCCCCACTTCAGAGTTCCTGCTCAGTCAAAGCCCGGTCCACACTCAAATGACTTAGCTTAAATTGAAATCGATACCAAGTAGACCCAGTCCAAGGATCCTTCCGGAACTAGGGCTCTTCAAACTATATAAGTTGCCTGGCCTCCTCCCACTTCAGAGTTCCTGCTCAGTCAAAGCCCAGTCCACACTCAAATGACTTAGCTTAAATTGAAATCGATACCAAGTAGACCCAGTCCAAGGATCCTTCCAGAACTAGGGCTCTTCAAACTATATAAGTTGTCTGGCCTCCTCTCCTCTCCACTTCAGAGTTCCTACTCAGCCAACTCCCTGTAAGTTAAATCAAACTCTCAGATCTGTTCAATTCCGGCCTCCTGATCTCACTCTGTCTACGTTCCATTCATCTATTTGTTCATGTGCATGATGTTAATTAGCAGTATAACCTAGGGCTTATTTGATACCAATGGGTAGGGTAGGTCTGTAACCAAACATGATTACGTTAAAAAGAAGTATGCCTTAGTTTTCTGTTGAATCTCTGCAACGAAACATGGGTCAATGTGTTTGTGTTGTTACTCTTACCCCATAGAATTCTAGGTTGTTTGGTTTGAGAATATTGGGTTTCTGTCAAAATCGGTATGCCATTGCTTATCTTCTTTGCTTTTTTTTTTCAAGCCGATTTACTGTGATATTGGGTTTTTTGTTAACGATTTGTGATTTTTTTTATTAGTTATTGAGATTTCCTTGTTGAGATTTTTATCTCACAGGGTGGAGTGGATGTTAGTTCAGTTTTCTTTGTCAATGAGCAATTTCGTGTTGGTTTTCTTGAGCCTCGTATTTGGAAAAACTGGTGATATTAGTGATTTCTCTAGTGTAGTTTAACAATGAAATCTGTTTGTCTTGCAAAAATCAGTTGTTTCTTGGGGGGTCATCTGAAGTGGAGCTATAATATTTATGTGTATGCAGGGATGTGGAACTGTGAGTAGGCAAGGAAGGCTGGTTTTTCAAAAGATTGGAGAGAAGGAACTTCTACGTTTTGACCGGATGATTTCTCGTTCCCTTTGTCATTCTTCGTGATTCAGTCTATTTCTTTTCTTTCATCTTTTATGTTTGACATGTGATAATTTTGACTTGATCTGTCACTTTTTTTTGTGAAGTGGAGTTTGTATGTCATTGAGTCTATTATTCTTGGAAAGTTTGGGAAATTGCTAACATTTTGATCTATCATTTTCCATCCTTAGATTTAGCTGTGTACAATGTGTCTCCTTATTTGTGCCTTGATAGTTATACCTGTAGTGGCGATACTTGCCCCAACCATTGGCATCTCCGTTAATCATCATTGCAGGAAACTTTTTCAAGAGGAGAGATGGCCAAATTAGTTGCCTTCCCCAAGCGTGCCCGCAAGTTCAAGGTAACGTTTGCTGGTTGTTTTAATGTATTCATTACCAATGGTTGTATATGTCTTGAAACACCTAATTCAATGCAGGCTAGCAATTCTACTCCTGAGGAATTGGCTGGCAACAGCCACACAAGTCCAAGGTATTTTCATGCCTACCGTACGTGAGAAGCCATCTGTGGAGTTTGTTAAGATTACCGATGAGATGAGGGCATTCAATGCTTATGCCAAATTGCGTCTGGAGAGGATGAAGAGACACCATGTTAGTACTAGAATGAAGAGGGTTGCAGAGGCTGAGAAGAGAAGTAGTGAGCTCTAGCCATTCTGATATGCTAATGCCTTCAACTTTTTTGAACCAGACGTAGTATTAGGCTTGCTTTGAACATAAAATCGTTGGCCTTTACAGTATCAGTTAGCTTAAAGATTTTGGTTATGTTGTTGCTCTGGTTTTAGGTTATTTTTGAATCCTTTCTCCACTAGAAAAAATGAATTCCAATCCAGGCCATGTTTCTAGACCCAAATTTTTTGCTTCAATTTAAGCAAATGAAATTTGGCTAGGTGCTATTTTCTAAATATTGGCGAATACTGTTTTATCAGAAACTACATGATGAAGCATCGCGAGGAACGCACCCAAATCATATATAGCAACTATTAATTGATCTTATGTGGTGGACTACCCTTATTTTTTTAACATTCTGGACGATATTCAAAATTTTCTTTTGTCAAAATTATGTGATCTTGAATTTCTCTCTCAATGCCATTAGAGTGGCGTGATGACCTGTGTGAGTCCTTATGGTTGACCAGCTTAAAAAATTATGGAGTTCTCCAAGTGTTTAAATCCAAGGGAACAATATTCTGTCTGAGCATAATATATGCACAGAGTTCTCTTCTCTCTCAAAAAACAAAAAAACAAAAACCTAGCTCTCAAAAAAAATTAAAAAAAATCGCGTATAAATCCTAAGAACTCGGCTACCTCCGTCGGTTTCTTCTGTTGTGTGGTGGCGTGCTGTGAGTTCATTTTATTTTATTTGTATTTCTGGAGATATGTATGTGCTTTCGAACATCGATTATTGGTAGGTCTGTCGATTGAGGGTGGCTCTTTGCGTTGGTAGTTGGTATGAGAGTATGTGTGCATGATACTCTGTTGGGGATTGGTGTGGTTGTAGCCGTTGGTCAGTTGTGGTAAGGGGTTGTGGCTAGGTTCGCAGATCTGGTGTTGGCTTGTGGGCAATGGGTTGATGGTTGGTTGGAGGTGCGTGTGTGATTTACTGTTTGATATTATGGTAGGCTAGTTGTTTGGACATGTCAACTAGGGATGAACATTTAAAACGTTGAAATCGATCCAACCGTGAAAACCGAACTGGCCAATCCGTCTAATTTCAAATCGATCTAAAAATCAATCGGTTTAGTTTTTTTTTTTCAATTCGTACATGTAATCTGTTCGGTTCAAATTTTTCTGAAACTGAACAAACAGAACCGACCGTTTATAGTATAACATATATATATATATATATATATATATATATATATATATATATATATATATATATATTTACTTAACCCCAGTTATCTAACCACTCATATAAACTGGGAGTAACCCTAAATCCTTTGACCGCAACACGTATTTTTCGTCGTGCTATTAGTTATGATATAAATTTTAGTTTTTTTTTTTTGGAGCTTATTAGCATGTATGAATTATTAATTTTTTAGTCTAAATTTACCCATAATTGGGTTTGGCTGAAACCGATTAAACCGTCCAAACCGACCCCGTTCAACCCACCGAAATCGAACCATTCAACGAGGGTTGGTTTTTTTTTTTCTTTTCCAAAAAGAGGTTGGTCAGTTCAGTTTGGTATTCAGCCACCAAACCGAACTGACTGAAACGTGCTCGGCCCTAATGTCCACAATGTTGTGCTATGTTTTATTGTTAATGTATTTGCCATTTGGAGGGTTTTTATCCATTTCAAAATAATAACAAAAATAATAGTAATGGTAATAGTATTAGCCTGAAATTAAAATGGGTACCAAGTAGGCCCAGTCCAAGGACCCCCCAATATTAGGGTTCTCAACCTATAAATTGCCAGCCGCCCCTCCAGTTTAGAGTTCCTGGTCAGCTCCCTCAGTTGGCGTCGTAAGTTTAAACCCTCGGATCTTTTCAATTTTGGCCTCCTTATCTCACTATATTTACTTTGTATTCATCTATTTGTTCATGTGCATGATGTTAATTAGCAGTTTAACCTAGGGTCTATCTAATAGCAATAGGGTTTCTGTAATCAAACATGATTACGTTAAAAAGCACTATGTGTTAGGGTTCAGTTCAATCTCTGTAACGAAACATCGGTTAATGTATTCAAGTTGTGTTGTCTTTGTTACACCATAGGCTTGTAGGTTGTTTGGTTAGTAATTACTGTGTTTCTGTCAAAATCGGTTTGCTTTTACTTATCTTCTTTGTTTGTTCTCAAGCCGATTTCATGTACGATTTTTGATTTTTTTTATTCATTATCGGGATTTCCTTGTTGAGATTTTTATCTCATAGGGTGGAGTGCATGTTAGTTCAATTTTCTTTGTCAATGAAAAACTTGGTGTTGGTTTTCTTAAGCCTCGTAAAAACTGGTGACTTAGTGATTGCGCTAGTGTAGTTTAACTATGAAATCTGTTTTTCTTGAGAAAATTAGACGGTTTGTGGGGGTCATCTGAAGTGGAGCTATAATATTTATGTGTATGCATAGATATGATGAGCGTGGAACTGAGAGTTGGCAAGGAAACCTGGTTTTTCAAAAGATTGGAGAAAAGATACTTCTACGTTTTGACTGCATGATTTCTCGTTCCCTTTGTCATTCTTCGTGATTCAGTCTATTTCTTGTCTTTCATCTTTTATGTTTGACATGTGATAATTTTGACTTGATCCGTCACTTTTTTTTTTGTGATGGGGAATTTGTATGTCATTGAGTCTATTATTCTTGTAAAGTTTGGGAACTTGCCAGCATTTTGATGTCTCATTTTCCATCCTTTTATTTAGCTGTGTACAATGTGTCTCCTTATTTGTGCCTTGATAGTTATACCTGGTAGTGGCTTTGAATCGATACTTTTTGCATCTTTCACTTACTGACTTTTATGTATCATAGTATCATCTAAGCGCGAGGTTTTAACCATGTACGTCTTTTGGTATCAACCAGGCTGTAGGACTCTTTAGAATACTTGCCCCAACCATTGGCATCTTAGTTAATCAGCATTACAGGAAACTTTCTCAACAGGACAGATGGCCAAATTTGTTGCCTTCCCCAAGCGTGCCCGCAAGTTCAATGTAACATTAGCTGGTTGTTTTAATGTATTCATTAGCAATGCTTGTATCTGTCTTGCAACACATGTTTCAATGCAGGCTGGCAATTCTACTCCTGAGGAACTTGCAACAGCCACATAAGTCCAAGGTATTTTCATGCCTATCGTACGTGAGAAGCCATCTGTGGAGCTTGTTAAGATTATCGATGAGAAAAGGGCATTCAATGCTTATGCCAAACTGCGTCTCGAGAGGATGAAGAGATGCCATGTCGGTACTAGAATGAAGAGGGCTGCAGAGGCTGAGAAGAGAAGTAGTGACCTCTAGACATTCTGAAATGCTAATGCCTTCAACTTTTTGGAACCAGACGTAGTATTAGGCTTGCTTTGAACATAAAACCGTTGGCCTTTATAGTATCAGTTAGCTTAAAGATTTTGGTTATGTTGTTGCTCTGGTTTCAGGTTATTTTTGAATCCTTTCTCCACTAGAAAAAATGAATTCCAATCTAGGCCATGTTTCTAGACCCAAATTTTTGGCTTCAATTTAAGCAAATGAAATTCGGCTAGGTGCTATTTTCTAAATATTGGCGAATATTGTTTTATCAGTAACTACATGATGAAGCATCGCGAGGAACGCACCCAAATCATATACAGCAACTATTAATTGATCTTATTTGGTGGACTGCCCTTACTTTTTTAACATTCTGGACGACATTCAAAATTTTCTTTTGTCAAAATTATGTGATCTTGAATTTCTCTCTCAATGCCATTAGATTGGCGTGATGACCTGTGCGAGTCCTTATGGCTGACCAGCTTAAAAAATTATGGAGTTCTCCAAGTGTTTAAATCCAAGGGAACAATATTCTGTCTGAGCATAATATATGCACAGAGTTCCCTTCTCTCTCCAAAAACAAAAACAAAAACAAAAGCCTACCTCTCAAAAAAAAATTAAAAAAAATCGCGTATAAATGCTAAGAACTCGGCTACCTCTATCGGTTTCTTCAGTTGTGTGAGGCGTGCTCTGAGTTCATTTTATTTTATTTGTATTTCTGGGGATGTGTTTGTGCTTTCGTACATCGATTATTGGTAGGTCTATCGATTGAGGGTGGCTCTTTGCATTGGTAGTCGATATGAGAGTATGTGTGCATGATACTCTGTTGGGGATTGGTGTGGTTGTAGCCGCCGGTCAGTTGTGGTAAGGGGTTGTGGGTAGGTTCCCAGATCTGGTGTTGGGTTGTGGGCAATGGGTTGATGGTTGGTCGGGGGTGCATGTGTTATTTACTGTTTGATATATATGGTAGGCTAGTTGTTTGGACATGTCAACTAGGGATGAACATTAAAAACGTTAAAATCGATCCAACCGTGAAAATCGAACCAGCCAATCTGTCTAATTTCAAATCGATCTAAAAATCAATCGGTTTAGATTTTTTTTTTCAAATCGTACATTTGGTTCGATCTGTTCGATTCAAAATTTTTCTGAAACTGAACAAACCGAACCGACCGTTTATAGTATTACATATATATATATATATATATATATATATAATACTTAACCTCAGTTATCTAACCACTCATATAAATGGGAGTAACCTTAAATCCTTGGACCCCAACACATTTTTTGTCGTGTTATCAGTTATGATATAAATTTTAGTTTTTTTTTTGAGCTCATTAGCATGTATGAATTATTAATTTTTGAGCCTAAACTTACACATTATTGATCGCGTATAAATCCTAAGAACTCGGCTACCTCCGTCGGTTTCTTCCGTTGTGTGGTGGCGTGTAGTGAGTACATTTTATTTTATTTGTATTTATGGGGATTTGTATGTTCTTTCGGACATCGATTATTTGTAGGTCTATCGATTGAGGGTGGCTCTTTGCATTGGTAGTCGATATAAGAGTATGTGTGCATGATACTCTGTTGGGGATTGGTTTGGTTGTAGCCGCCGGTCAGTTGTGGTAAGGGGTTATAGGTAGGTTCGCAGATCTGGTGTTGGGTGTTGGGCAATGGGTTGATGGTTGGTCGGGGGTGCATGTGTTATTTACTGTATGATATATATATGGTAGGCTAGTTATTTGGACATGTCGACCAGGGATGAACATTTAAAACGTTGAAACCGATCCAACTGTGAAAACCGAACTGGCCAATATGTCTAATTTCAAATAGATCTAAAAATCAATCAGTTTAGTTTTTTTTTTTAAATCGTACATTTGGTTCGATCTGTTGGTTTCAAGGTTTTCTGAAACTGAACAAACCGAACGGACCATTTATAGTATATATATATATATATATATATATATATATATATATATATATATATATATATATATATATATATATATATTTGGTTAACCCAAGTTATCTAACCACTCATATAAAATGGGAGTAACCCTAAATCCTTTGACCGTAACACATATTTTTTATTTTTTTTATTCGTTATTGGGATTTCCTTGTTGAGATTTTTATCTCATAGGGTGGAGTGCATGTTAGTTCAATTTTCTTTGTCAATAAGCAACTTGGTGTTGGTTTTCTTAAGCCTCGTAAAAACTGGTGACATTAGTGACTGCTCTAGTGTAGTTTAACTATGAAATATGTATGTCTTGAGAAAATTAGTTGGCTCGTGGGGCATAGATGTGACGAGCGTGGAACTGAGAGTTGGCAAGGAAGCCTGGTTTTTCAAAAGGTTGGAGAAAAGGAACTTCTACGTTGTGACTGGATGATTTCTCGTTCCCTTTGTCATTCTTCGTGATTCAGTCTATTTCTTGTCTTTCATCTTTTATGTTTGACTCGTGATAATTTTGACTTGATCTGTCACTTATTTTTTGCGAAGGGGAATTTGTATGTCATTGAGTCTATTATTCTTGTTAAGTTTGGGAACTTGCCAGCATTTTGATCTCTCATTTTTCATCCTTTGATTTAGCTGTGTACAATGTGTCTCCTTATTTGTGCCTTGATAGTTATACCTGGTAGTGGCTTTGAACTGATACTTTTCGCATCTTTCACTTACTGACTTTTATGTATCATAGTATTATCTAAGCACGTGGTTTTAACCATTTACATCTTTTGGTATCAACCAGGCTGTAGGACTTTTCAGAAAACTTGCCCCAACCATTGGCATCTCAATTAATCATCATTGCAGGAAACTTTCTCAAGAGGAGAGATGGCCAAATTAGTTGCCTTCCCCAAGCGTGCCCGCAAGTTCAAGGTAACGTTAGCTGGCTGTTTTAATGTATTCATTACCAATGGTTGTATCTGTCTTGAAACACCTGTTTCAATGCAGGCAGGCAATCTACTCCTGAGGAACTCGCAACAGCCACACAAGTCTAAGGTATTTTCATGCCTATCGTACGTAAGAAGCCGTCTATGGAGTTTGTTAAGATTACCGATGAGATGAGGGCATTCAATGCTTATGCCAAACTGCGTCTGGAGAGGATGAAGAGACGCCATGTGGGTACTAGAATGAAGAGGGTTGCAGAGGCTAAGAAGAGAAGTAGTGAGCTCTAGCCATTCTGATATGCTAATGCCTTCAACTTTTTTGAACCAGACGTAGTATTAGGCTTGCTTTGAACATATAACTGTTGGCCTTTATAGTATCAGTTAGCTTAAAGATTTTGGTTATGTTGTTGCTCTGGTTTCAGGTTATTTTTGAATCCTTTCTCCACTAGAAAAAATGAATTCCAATCCAGGCCATGTTTCTAGACCCAAATTTTTTGCTTCAATTTAAGCAAATGAAATTTGACTGGGTGCTATTTTCTAAAGATTGGCGAATACTGTTTTATCAGTAACTGCATGATGAAGCATCGCGAGGAACGCACCCAAATCATATATAGCAACTATTAATTGATCTTATGTTGTGGATTGCCCTTATTTTTTTAACAATCTGGACGACATTCAAAATTTTCTTTTGTCAAACTTATGTGATCTTGAATTTCTCTCTCAATGCCATTACAATGGCGTGATGACCTGTGCGAGTCCTTATGGTTCACCAGCTTAAAAAATTATGGAGTTCTCCAAGTGTTTAAATCCAAGGGAACAATATTCTGTCTGAGCATAATATATGCATAGAGTTCCCTTCTGTCTCCAAAAAAAAAAACAAGATTATAACACTTCGAACGAGGACTATAAACAAGATTATAACACGACTCCGAAAAAAAATTCAACAGACGATGATTTTCAAAACACTTCAAACGATCAAAATTCAATAATTACCCAAACTGAGCAAAGTTTATCAGAAATAAATGCCAAAATAAATATTAACAATCAGAACAAGATCCAAAACAAGTAATTACTAGTCCACTTGGGTACTAGTCTGCGTTTCATGCAAGATTCAACCAGCCTTATACCGCCTCCCCACTAAACAGGTACCCAGGTCAACGCAGAAATTAATAATATCAATGAGCGTTAACATAATCTTATATCCCCAAAATCAATTCGAGTTCTAATAACAATAATCATACTGACATAAGTCAACATTCAGATTTTTCAGAAGAAATCATAATTTCATAAGAAAAATCACAGATAAACAACAAAAACGACTGTGAATAATTATCGAATATAATCACAACAATTTGAAAGAATGGATACAGATAAATAACAAATTTGCTCAGCACGCAATAACACTCGAGCATCACAAGTTTTCCAAATAACTGATTCAGGTTCAACATTAGGGTTTTCTGGGCAAGAACATGCTGATATCAATACATAACTCAGAGTTCGACATTAGCCGTCAATATATCAAAGGAGTACTTACGAGTACAAGTAATCAAATAAGGGTTCGGACAAAAGTCATTCCCCAAGGTTCAGATAGAATCCCTTACCTGGATCCGCAACTAAATTATCTTAACCGGAAGTCTTTAACTTTAACCTAAACGGAATAATCGAACCATTAGAATACAGCCTACAGAACAAAAGTATAACTTAATACGAACTCACACATGCTCCCAAAATGAACCTCCCCTCACCGGGTATGTAAACTTACTGAAACGCCCCTAGGGTGTAAAATTACCAAAATGCCTCTCTCGGACTTAAATTACCAAAATGGTCTTCCCATAAGTAGAATCACTGAAATAAACTTCTCATATGTAAATTTATGCAAAAATACCTTTCTCAGGTCAAATTACCAAAATACCCCTTCGGGGTGACAAATTACCAAAACACCCCTGGGGGTTCTGGCACCGAAAAAATCTCAAAAATATCTTAAACTAATATTTTAAGCATCGTGATATCATTTTCAATCTAAAAAGTATTTTAAAGAATTTTCGGCCGAAAATCCCGAACTGGTGTCGGGACCGAGCGCTAAAAGGTCAGTTTCGCGAAAAATACCTATCGGTCTCGGAATGGACCGAAATTTATATAATGAATCATATCTGTAAAAAATCATAAAATTTTCAGGTTAAAATAACTTGCTAAATAAATCGATAATCCTAATTATCTGATACCCTCCTTTAGCGCCCTTCACGGACTCCCAAAATTCCCAAAATTTTTCAGAGCGTATATCTCGTACAATTATCAGGGGTTACTGTTTTGAATTTTGTCTAATTTTGGCTCTAACTATTTATGAAAATTCATTGAAAATTTGCCTAATTAATTTTGGTCTTTAGCGACAATTACACTTACTATTGAGATCCCAAGTTCAGCGTTGGTCTAAGACCCTTGTGAAGAGTTTTTCCTAAATCTATGGTTCAACGTATTGTCAACAACCACTTCTAGCAGTTGCAAGGTTCAGTGGAGGTGAAGACCATAGTAGGTGACGGATGAAATTGATTTGGAATGCTTGCTTATGGAAGGGCCATGGAACATCCACGCCGCCCTACTGGTGGGTGTTAGTCCATTGGCTTCCATTTCAGAGTTTATCCCTATCCCGACTCCCTATCCCATCCCTTCTTCTTTTTTTCCCCCGAACTAGAGTTGTCAATGGGCCGGGCTTGCCGGCCCGGCCCAGGCCCAGCAGGCCTCCAATGAAATCGGGCCAGGGCCGGGCCTAAAACCTGGGATATATGGGCCCAGTCCAAGCCCAGGCCCTAGGCCCAATATTTAGGGCGGGCTTGGGCCGGGCCCAGGCCCAATCCAAATTTTTTTTTCCTTTCTTCCTAACTTTTTATTATAAAGACTTCTTCTTCAACAAAGGGCAAAGTTTTGTAAACGGACTACTGAATATACAATCACTTTTTCACGAATTAACCCCCTTTCGAAAAGGCAAATTGATGTTGATTGACCATTAACCACGGATTAAGTACAAAAACTAGTTGTTCTAGCCCATACATACTGATTTTAAGTGTAAAATTCAATCTCTTTCGTAATATGGTGTAAAACCTATAAATGTCAAAGAAAAATAAAGTAGATCAAACAAAAACAATAACGAGATCGATGAAGATAAAATAACATCTTTTCTTGTTACATTCAAATTCTTTGGTCATTTAAAGAAACATGAGATTATTCTTCAAGGCTCTTTAACACGTCACCTACTTCATGAAATTAAATTTAGAATTCAATTCACCTCTTTTGGTTTGAAACAAAAAGAATACATAATTTTTATTTATGTTTAGAATACATGATAATTGTTTTTATAATTATTCCCTTAACTTGTGATGTAGAACACAAAGCAAATTCTGTAAAATACATTAAATGAAAGCTCACTCAGAAATCATCAAAAACACGTCACAGTCACCACACACCCATACTTCTCTGCGTATGTTAAAGAAAATATTGATCATATGAATTCAATAACACCTTAAAAACTATTAATTTAACTAAAAAGATTCAAAATATCAAAATAATAATAATGCAATAAAATAGACTTCAAAAAAATAGAAAAGAATAAAAATTAGGGGGGGGGGGCTAACGGGGCCGGGCCGGGCCAAACCCGGTCCATTTTAGGGCCGGGCCAGGGCCGTTTTAGGGCTGGGCCAGGCCCGTTTCTCAAAGAATCCGGCCTGGCCCTGGCCCAAGCCCTAAGGGTTAGGGTCAGCCCGGGCCCAAAAATGGGCCGGGCCAGCCCGGGCCAAAAACGGGTCGGGCCGGGCCGCGGGCCACCCGGCCCATTTGACATCTCTACCCCGAACCTTTCAGCAAAGGCTAGTGGTTTGGGAATATTCGGATGTTTTCAAGTCAAGAGGCAGATACGACATAGAGGACAGGGCTCTAGCTCTAGGCAAGTGGACATGATGATGGAGCTGTATCTTATAATAATATATGAAGATATGGTAGATGTTATCTTATATGTCACACTCAATTTGATGATATCATGAGATAACTATCTATCTTCTATGACAATAATAATAAGAGTAACCATCACTATACGCCACCATAGACCCATTATTATTGGAGAAGAGTAGCATTGGCACCCACTTATATATACCATTAATAACTCGACCAACCACCAAGAATCAAAGGTAGGGAAGGCAATAGGACAGGTCGGATGCGGGTTTGATAAGATCCGCACCCACCCCGCTACACAAAATATGTGACTCCGCCCCGCCTCGCCTCTCCCCGCCGTCGAGTTTGGAGATTATGATAACATCCCTATCCGATGGGATTTTTGGTAATCCGACCCCGACCCGCTCCACTCCAAGCTGCCATTGTAAGTCACCAGTCCACTTGCCATTGCCGTTGAATTTGAACATGGCACTTTCCCTTTAATGCTCTCCAAGAATCTAACCACCACCACACACCAAGATCAAAATTTTGCTTCAAAGGTTTTAACACAAACACTACAAACATCTCTCTTTGATTTTTGAAACACTAACAATTTGGGTTTGCTGCTTTCTATTCCTCCAGAGTCATGTCATGAGTGCCCTTTTGCAGAATGGATCTAAATCCTGGATAAGAGAAATGGAAACCACAAAACCCACAACCAATTGAACACACATTGGGAGAAAGAGAGATATAAACAGTTGTCAAGGACATTACGGGCACCAGGCACGATCTTAACACACCACTGCCACAGATGAAAGTGAGTGCCTGCATGCGTTGTGTGTAGAGAGAGAGGGTTATACCTAGTAAGAACTATAAACTATAGGCAACCGGCGACTAGCCGACAACAACTGGCGAATGACGACCAAGGTTGGTTGACATGGTTTGTGGTGCGGCGGCCTGCCTAAGGAGAAGAGAAAACGGGGGAGAAAGATGAAGGGGCTAGGGTTTTAACTTATACATAAGAAGAGATGGACGAGTAAATGTTGTCTAGAATATAAAAGGTAGCAGGTCGGGTCGGGTCAAATAGCAGGGCAAATTTACATAAAACCATACCCGCCTCGTACACAATGCGGGTTATGAAAATAAATACCAATCTCACCCCATGACCCAGTCATAGTAAAAAAAATCCACTCCTATTTGAGCGGGGCGGGACAGATATCCGCCGGGTACGTGTCTAATTGCCATCCCGGTCCAAAGGTGATTCGGTCAGACAAGTTAAACCATCCAAAAAAGGTCCTTGTAATGTGTCACAACCGACGAATTTACCATCATCATACTAATCAAATAAAGACGCACCTTCGTAAATGAAGAAGCAAAGTCGCCTGAATGAACATAAAAGGATAAGGAACCTGTCAGCATCTGTAATTTCGAGCACAAACTTGGGCATCCTTCAACCGACTCCGAGGGATATCCATGGGCAGGAGATGAACAAGAATGCATCAAAATCCTACCCCCCACCTTCTCAAAGCATTCACAGATTATTTTTTGTATTTCCATCAGATACAACAAATATAAAGCTGCTGCAATATTACAAGAACCTAAAATTCTATGACCAAAAAGACGGATGGAGAACTGCCCACTACCCCTATCAGCACTAAATTGAAGTTACAAAAACTGATATACATGGCGGCAAAAAAGGATTATTTGCTGCCGAGGACCTTCTCCAGGAGGCCCTCACCACTTCTACTATCTGCCAAAGTCACCGTTACCCCTCCACGATTCCTCCTCTCTAATGATGCTCCTGCCCTGCCCACCGAACTGTTCATTTTTGGAAAAATGCATTTTGATGGCTGCCACAGGGTCTGAAACACCAGCGCATGGTCCCCCAACTAGAATTCCACCTCCCCTCCCCACAACATTCATCCCGACCATCCCCCTTGCTTGCTGTTGCATACTTGAGACTGCCTCAATCTCACTTCGTCTTTGCATCTCACTGAATATTGCGTCTTGCCGCTGCTTCATATCTACTGAAAAAGGTTGCACCTTCCTACCATCTCGGCTCCCGTACACCTGATAATCAGCCCCTCCATTGCTGCCACAATTTTCTCTTGCTGGAAAAACTGACATGCCATTCACATTGTGGTCATTACTCCTCACAGCTGAATTTAATGGCTGCTGCTCTAGTTTGGGAGCCGACAAAGGAAAATTCCCAAAAGCAGCGGGATATTTGGCGAGTAACAGAGCGGAGTCAGGTAAAGAAGGAAACCCTGTTTGAATTCTGTTCCCATCCCAAAAGCCATAACTCCTCACAGAAAGATTCTCCAGACCAACATGATTACCATGGCCAGCCTTCGCTTGGGCTGAATTTCCATCTACACAGCGATCGCCAATAAATTTCAGGTTGAAGGACTTCGCACTTAGCTTAGCTTGTTGTGCACCCATGTCTTCACTCTCCTGTGTACAAGAATTGGGTTTCTGCTGAGATGCAGGGTGAGTTAAAATCTGACCGAAGAGTTTCACATCACCACTTCTGCATGGTTTCTCCTCATCTGACGAACTGCGTGGCTGGGGTCGAAGACGATCCCTCACCTGTTCTTGGGGAAGGAACTGGAGTTCAGCCACTGGATCGTGATGTTTAGAACTATTACACTTCTGAAGATAACAATCTTGTGACCGGTAACGACTGGAATTAAGATTTCTCTCCAACTTTGAAAGGTTTTGACGTGAAACAGGTTGTCTGTAACTGATATCCCCATTCATCCCATTCTTAGTTGGAACGGATACTGGATAGCCCCTCAGAATCTGGGAAGAATCAGCACGATCCACGAAAGAATGCCCCGAGAGATGCTGGAGCTGATTGGTCCTTTCACAATCAAGTGTTGAAGCATGAAGACACTCATCGGTAAGAAGGGAAGCACTTACAGAACTTGGACCTTGAAAGCTACTCAAGCCACTAATATTGACACCACTGCTGTCAGCTTGTCTATCAGCCAAACTACTCGCAGGCAACAAAGGTTCATGACCCACAATTTCAGCTGTATGACACACGGCAGAAACCTCGCCCACAACATCAGTCTCAACCTTGGTACCTGTTATAGAATGCACGTCCCGCTCATTTGCCTGTTGAACTGATACCGTTTCCTCCGAAGTGACATGTCCATTAATGGTAGCTTTTGTATCCGAGGGTTTTACAGAATTATCAAGGACTTCCACTGCCAAAGAACCACTACTAACACCGTCTTTTTCAGTATTGCAATTACCATCAAAATCTGGTCTTGGCTTATCCTCTGCTTCAGAGTCATCTGATACCAGATTCTCAGTCCTAAGCTCAGTGCCTTTACAGTCCACTTCTGCTGCCCCAATGTTCTCCTCTGATTGATTCAAATCAGGATGCGAATTCAAGGTTCGTGCAGGATCAGATTCATCATGCTTTATTTTGAAATCAGACAAGAGGAGGTCCTCGTCCATCTTGGACGCATAATTGTCACTGCAAACAACAGAGTCGGCCTCCACGATGCAAGCATCCTCATCAGTCCCACCCCCATTTGCATCATCACTCGTGGGTGTTCCTCCATTCTCGTGCCTAGGACGCATTATATCCAAGCCAAGGCACTTGCGAGCTTTGCTAAAAAAGACCTTACACTGATCCCTGGACCTTGTTCTAACAGATTTTGAGATCATTGCAAAATCCTTGCCATAAGATGACACGGCCCGAATGAAAAGAGATTTCTCATTATCTGTCCAGTCAGTAGAATCCAACACCCCACAACTCTCATCAGAACAAGTCTCATCATCGATACTTTGTGTAGCCTCTGGTGTCAAAGGGCGTCTGGTCGAAGAAGCGATTTTCTGGCACTTAAGCTCCTGGTAGCCTTCTCCATGATCAACAGAACTTGTGATGCAAGAACTCATAGCTTCTGATGATAAGGAACCACAGATACCAGCCAAAACATCAGCTGCAGCAGTTTCTCTCTCATCACTGAAGATATCAAGACTGCTCGACCTCTCTAAGATACCATCTTCGTTTCGTGGTTTGTTATAGTCACTGGGCATGCCATAAAAGAACTTTGATGAAGATTTCTGCTGAATACCCACGCCATCATCAACATTAGCTGCTATAGCAGAAGCTGCACCCAACATATCAAGAGAAGCAGCATTCACCTCGCGATGCCATCTTTTACCAGATGTAACCAAGTAGGTATTAGTAGAATAAGACTTCCCTTGCTTCGCAGATTCCGGCTTCTTCTTAATTTTCTGGAAACAATCCGACTTGTGGTTCTTGTAGTAAAACTCAACGCAATCGGCAATTGTTTTGTGATCAAGGAAAGAAGCAATTTTCCTGAAGTCCTTCCCAAAGGTTGCAAGCTTATCCATGAATACTTCCTTCTCTTCTGATGTCCAAGGGTTGACCATAGATCTTTCCTTCTCAATAGCACAGGGATCTTCCACCAAACCATTGCTTGAGATGAACCTTGAAACTATCTTCTCCTTCTCATCCAAAATTAAAGCTGGCATTCTCAGCACACTCCTGAAACTATGGACCTGGGAATCCAAAAGCAGCTTGCTTGTAAAATTAATCATCTCAGTGGTGGGCACCAGGCTCAATTTACCGACTGCAAAAACAAGAAAAAAGAACAACTCCAGAATGAGTAACAAGAGAAAAAATACCTCCATAGTAACTTAGTTGTGCAAGATGGGAAAAAGATAACATACAGCGCAGAAAATGTGCATATTTGCATCAAGCTTTAAATTTTCGAAGCATCCCTTCCCAACCCCAAAAAGATGAAAAGGGAAGGCAAAAAGAGAATAGTCTTGTGTCTACATTCTTTTGCCCAACATAATCTTGAATACAAATATTTTACCAAATAAGTTGCCTTTTTGTGCATCAGACTTCATTAAATATATGACAACGCACGTGTGCATATGAATACAAAACTTCCTAAGCTCCAAAGCTTGGTTGGGGAAACTATACACTTCCACCGCATCAGTTTTGGTTAAAAGCACATCAATATAACTTAATTCGGCATGCACAAACATAAAGGAAGTTCCAAGTTTGGAGACATGCTAATAACCAAAATAGAGACGAAAGTTCTGAATGCAAAACATAAACAACTCACAAATAAACAGCTTGTATTTGACCTTAGTTGCACAAAGAGGGGGCGGGGCAAGGGAGCACTAGGAAGAATTTAAGGTTGGGAGCGGCTTGAAAAAATAAATGCACAAAGAATATAACCATATGTTTAATACATACACATTTTTTTCCTCGAAAATGCGATAAGCAACAACGAATTGTTACTTTGTACTCATCACATCAAAATAGCAAAGGTAAAAGTAGTTCTGTTGCTGCAGGACAGTTCACTGCTAAGTAATGTGCTCAAGAATTGGGTTTGAACCATTATCCCCGGGCGACTTTCCTTTTAGTCGATCGTGATGTAAGTCTATTATTCCAGGAAGAGTAGAAAAAATGTGACTTTTAGGAGTGTCGTACAACAAGGACAAAGCCTGATTCCATTCCTAGCTAGGAATAGAGGCCTTGATCAGCCCAGGTGGACTTATCCAACATTGCTTGTGCAGCAGGCAGATGCATTTAGAAGTCAGTCAAATGCCCGGGGGGGCGCGGAGCGCACTGATTGACAAGCTCTGTTGTCTCGATGAGGGCAGTCAACAATGAACAAGGAGGCCATAAGGACTAGAAGGAAGAGGGAAACCAGGAATTAAGTCGAAAGGGGCTTGATTTTCAGGTACTTTCTCACTTGTTCCATGCATCTATGTCCAGATGACGGAATCGAGTTTCCATGTTAGCTTGGAACAGGTTCCCATGGAGCTCCTAACTTGGGATCGCAAAATTGAGTTTCCAAGAGAGAAGCGTCACTATATGAGGAGTTTTCTGCTACTAAGTATTTGACACTGATAAAGTGACACGACAAAGAACAAACCAGAACAGAAGAAAAGAAGCTGAGATAGCACAAAGAACATGACATGTCTCACATATTTCATCATTAAAAGCCTAAGCATACAAAGACATGTGAAGTGGTTAAATTACTTACCGGGGGTAGAAAAACAAGAACGGATTGAAGACCGATGCTTTTGAGAGCTTGTATGCACGGTTCGAGAGCCTAGTTCAAACCTCTTCTGAGACTTTGCACGATTCCTTTTTATAGAAAGCAAGCGAGTGTCTTCCTTCCAAAGGTGTTGAAATGCCCTAAACTTGAGGGTGATGACTCTCTCTTTGAATTTTAAATAGCGCTTCCTCGCTGCAAACTTTTCGCTAATCAGCGAGTCATGGGAAAGGCCACCACCAACCCTTGAAGTATCAATATGATGGCTAGAAGGCAATAACTTACTAAATACTGCAGAAGCTCGATTGGCCGAATCTTTGTTGGAAGCTAATATTAAACCATATGCTACATCTCTTTTATCGCAATGCACACCGACATCAGTAGAAAGAGTACCACATCTATCCATTGCTGCCAGTTGAATACCATCCGAACCAGATACAACACCTGGGTTTTCCACAGTGACGCAACACGCTGAATATTCAAGTTTAAGGTTTTCAGATACGCTTGCCTCGGCATTCCAGGAACAATTACCGCGTTTCATCAAACCAGGGGCAGCCTTCCCATCAGAGAGTGGTTCGACAAACTTAGAGGTAGCAGTACCTGGACTGTCAACATCATCATCTTTAGATTCACTATGTTCTTCTTCTAGGCAACCAACTGTCTTTTTCACAGTCGTGTCTCCAGAAGAAAGAAGCTCCAAAGGAGCTGGTCTAGGAATCAAACCAGAACTAGGAGCACATAATTTTTCACTGAATCCTGCTGGAAAAGAACTGGAAGCAGCTGGGCAAGGGCATGCACCTCTAGACTTGGGAATTAGTGACTTTAGTTCATTTTCAAGCAAATCAATTTCAGACTCCGTTATCTCTAGTTCCTTCGAAATCTCAGCCTTCCAAACTAGCAATTTGTTCATAGCAGTAGACCGCATAAAACCGGAATCCTTGGAACATAGAGCATCAGATTGAAGCAGGTCACTAAGTGAAGATCTCAAATCAGCAACCGGAGTACATTCCGAGGTCTCTAGATGAAAAGGAAAACCCTCGGAATGATTCTGAGACACAGGACCGGGAGAAGCACTTAAGTTACTAGTATCAGTATCGACATTTTCTGCCTTGACAAATGATTTGTCCTCCACACCTGTCACAAGAAGGAAAAGTAAAAATCCAGAGGCATTTCTCAGGTATACAAAATAGGAATAAAAACCAACTACATACGAGCTTAAAATTAAGTACGTTAATGCTATAGTATGCCACAGAGATACAGGGGCCTATATGTACAAAATACAGAACACGACAAGTCCAAGACTATCCTGTTAGAGCCAAAAGGGAAAAGATTGGTAACATAAATTGAAGAAGTGCAGCCCTGAATGACCGAGACATATTACTACCATATAACAATGGTGACATGACCGGCTTCCTAAACAACCATTAATAAAATTTGGCAATTCATACTCCCATGTACAATATTTTCAGGGGCACATTATTTTTCTAGTCCATGTGACCCGGTAAAACATATATAATGCATTTGTCCAAGAGAGTAATATCACTTTGTAAACTCCAGGCTCGCTATTTCTGTTGATGTAAGCACCGCTGGGATGGTTTGCGAACTAAGCATAGAGTTTTTCCTCAAAAAGTGGAAGGCAAGACGTTGTGATACTCCAACATGATTCCATGTTTTTCTACGAGGCCAGTACCATTCTTCATCATTTCCCCATCGGAAACCCACAGGCTAAGCTTTGGTCGGCCAGATAGGGTAGGCCAAGGGGATCGGACATGATGGGAAAAGGCAGAATTTTGTATCCAGTGAGACAAGGCTGGACACGTCTATAATCATATCGATATTTAGGACAAGACTGGATAGCAAACTTCCTTGTTGCTAAGAAAATTCAAATGAAGTAAAGCTGCTCACCTCATAACCATCTACAAAATAGTGCATTTAAAGCAGTAGGCCAAGAAATAAGAACATGTAAGGTGAGGAAATGCTGTTCAACAATTCTTTCGGCAAGAAGAAGTGAGAAATGGCAGGGGGAAGATCAAGAAAAGAAATCATAATCACTGAAATTTGAGATCTTCTAAATTAAACCAGTCAGACAAGGGAAAATGAGAAACCCAACAAAAATTCTTAAAACTTCCTCCAGTGACATTGAACGGCTTAATGGCTAGATAGAGGGGGCTACAAGACAACCAGATTGATGATGACGAGTTGGCTGCTAGGTGGTGGTTGGGAGGTCATTCCTCGGTACTAGCACGCCACTTTAGCTTGCAAAATGGTGGTAAGTGGTCGGTGGTGGGTCGATCTGCATATGAAGAACAAATGCTCATTTTTCTTAACCTCTTCTCATCCCACCTGATGGGATGGAATGGTAGGAAGGGGGTAAAAGGTATCCCCCGGATTTCACATCCTGTCCTCATTTATAGAGACGGATTATCCCTCTCTACCAGGGTCTTTTAACTGGCCAACCAAATGCAGCCAAAAAATTTGGAATTACCTCCTCAACCTCGTTTCATGTTCCACCTGTAACCTTCAACATAGCAGAGAATTCAAGACATTTCGAATGGTCTTTTCTCAGCCTGATAAAGATGTTCTTGGCTATGTTATGCTATTTACGAGCTTGCAAAAACTCCTGAAATTAGCATTTCAAATACATAATCATATTTACACCGGAAGCTGATTATATATAAACTCTCAGTCGACCTGAAAGTTTTCTTCCACGCCAATTGTGTGGTTTCCCTCTAATACTCCATGCAAGTGTGTATTTTTTTGTTGGAATAAAACCTATGAAGCATGGCTGCAGCAATTTGGGTGAAAAAACCAGCAAGGGGTGCGCCTTGGGTGCGGTACGTTTGCGCATTGGGTGCGTGTCCAAAGTTGTTTATTTATAAGATTAATATTTTGAACTTAGGGTGCGCTGGGACGCGACAGCGACGCAGCCGAGACTTCATTTTCAAAATCAAATCTCAAAAGATTTTCTCAACTCAAAAAGAGATTGCATATTAGGGTTTTCTGGCAAGGAGGAGACTCGGGAGGAAGCGAGAGAGATAAAAGAACTAATCACCAGCAGCAGTATGCCGCGATGGCAAGCAGCGTGTCCGTGATGCTAAAGATGAAGAAGAAGAAGAAGACACAACCTTTTATTGAAATTATTAATGTAGCCTTGAGGTTTTCAATCCATAAAGATAAATTCTCCAATAGTTCAATCTTGACAGTCGTATCCTGTATCCAATCAATCTTCATTTTATTTAGTTACGCACTTATCAACTTATCACTTAACTAGCCCCAATACTTCAAAGAAATAAGAGCAATACAGCTTATACACTTCATTGTTTTCAGCTATAGACTTCAATATTTATTAAACAGCCCATAAAACTTAACAAATTCTCACTAATTTGGTTGGAAATATTAATAGTTTTTTCACTTATATATAATGTATATCTTTATACCTACCGTATCCCCGCCGCACCCATATACTGTAATTTCAAAAATGGCATATCAGCGTGTAATATATGCACCCACAATGGAGTCTGTGCTTCCTGTTCAAGGGGCTATCCAGTTGCTGGAGTGGCTTGTGAAATCTGCTAAATACGAGCTTTGTGAGGCTGACACTACATTGGTTCTGAGGTTTCTGCAGGAGTCGTATGTGTAAGCATGGAAATGTGTGGTGCAAAGTACAAGTATGTTGTTTGCATATTCATGCTGGGGCAAGCTGTTAGGTGCCTTAATGTCAGCTATCAACTCAAGCAATTTCTGATGAGATTCGGATCATGCAAGAAAAAACTATCTGTAATTTGTGGCAATACTGATTTAATAGTCAACTTTTTATTTTTCCTTTTGTTTTAAGGAGTTTTTGAACCAAATTTCCATTACAATCAATTGGTTGTTTAACAATTATTGTGTTTATTTAACATTGTATAATATTGTACTTATTACACAAGGTGCGTTTCTCTTGAAATCCAATATGGCTAGAAAACTCATTCGCAAGACAAAGTAGAAAGTTGTATACTATGAAGCATCGGTGCGGCACTTAGGGTGAAGCACCGGCACCGGATACGCGTCGGGTGCGGCACCGGTGCGTGTTAGGTGCGTGTCCACCATTTTTTTTATTTTTTTTATTTCTTAAATCCCGGGTGCGGATCCGCTCAGATCTATCACCACCGGCGACCATCGGGAACTCCGACGGCTACCGAAAATCTGAGAGGAGACACTGGAGAGAAGAAGGAAGAAGGAGGAGGGGACTTACCGGCGACCCACTGCGGCGTCCCCGTGCGCCAAGTCCCGGCGACCCACTGCGGCGAGCGTCGTGCGCTTGCTTCTAGAGAGTCGGTGTACTGCGTCGACGTGCTTCTCTTCTTCTGACTTTTCTTTGTTATTATGTTATATTATTTACATATTATTATTTAAGGACCTTAGTTTTGTTATATTATGTAAGGACCCCAATGTTAAGTTATTATATAAACCAACCCCACTATTTCATAGAAATAGAAGTGATACCACATAAAAGCTTTATTATGTTCAGTTTTAAAATTTAAATATTTATAGAACAACCCATTAAACTTAACTAATTTGGTCGAAAGCTTTAAAATTTACAAAAGAGCCCATGAAACTTAAAAACTCACTACTGTGGTTGGAATATTAATATCTTTTCACGTATATCAAACACATATATTATGATTATAAAGATTTAAATTGTTTAAAAATTAAATACTAAGCATATATAATTTAAAAAATATTTATAAAATATGTCGTATCCCAGCCGCACCCGTATCCTAAAATTTTTAAAAATGCCGTATCCGCGTATCCGCACCCGTGTCGTATCCGCACCCTTGTCCGTGCTTCTTAGGTTGTATACCGATTAAACTTGAAGTTGTCGCATTAAGCATATAGATTACCTCAATAAGATATTAAAGTAACTAACCAACGCAATCAATATATAATACAGGACATTAACAGGAGGTTCTTTGGCAAGTTCAAAAAAGGTTTTGGCCACCAACCATACAAAGAGAAGAATAATAGCAAACAGAAGTAAAATCAAAGCACTCCAATGTACCTGGTGAGGAACTACAAGCAACTGAGGAAGGAGTGGCTGGCGATGCACAATCTGAAAATCCTATGACTCTAGGACTTTTATCAGCCATAACTGAGACCTGAGAAGGCATAGATTCTGCATTATTAATACAGATGACCACTTCATTTTTGGCAGAAGTGTCATCAGGGCCCTCAACTTTCTTCTTCTCATATTTTGCAAGCCCCTCACCCCATCCAAGGCGTGGCTTCTTCCGCGAACCCATCTCTTCAGGCGGAGCGGCAGATGTCACACAGGCAGCAGCATCCCCTGAAGGGGACTGTGTAGGTGTTGCGCTCCTGCGATGCGGTACCTCCACCTTTGCTTCAATCAGATCTACTCCCATGCTCTTGGAGCTACTTGAATGGCTAAAACCAGATCCCCGTGATGACAAGCTTCCAGAACGTGTCCACTTAAGAGGCTTCCAATCAACTGACCCCAATGAAGTCTCTCTCTCAAATCTCTGAACTGAACCCAACCCCTCCACACATCCGGACTTATCATGCTGGTCTTTAAATTGAAATTGATCCGATGTGTTTACAAATTCAGAATGGGGGTGAGAATTGTATGTTACCATATGATCAACGGACCTCTCACCGTTCACTCCAAAGGGCCTGCCAGGACCATTTGGCGATCCGGCTGTTTCGCAGGAGTGTCCTTTCCAATCCTTCTGCCCAACAGACCCCCTATTCTCCCTGTCATTCCTGCAATACTTTCCATCTCCACGGGACCCAGATGGCCGATCTTCATCCACAGTCTTGTCAACGGACCTAGCCGGCATGAACCCACGACCAGATTCTTCAGAAAACATATGCCAGCCGCCCTGCTTTACATGACCTTCAGTAGAAAACATTCAACCAAGAAAGGAACATAACAAATCATTAAAATTCCCACATGCAAGGTATACTGCCTACAACAAAATAATGATAATTTCTTTGCACAAAAACTAAACGCATTAAAGGGAACCCCAGATCTAACAATAGCAAACTCACAATAAACATCATACAGATTGTCCCAACCACACACATTTTGTGTCTGTGTGACTGATAAACAGAGATAGAGAGAGAGAGAGAGAGGTGAATAGCTACCAATTCATGCCCTTGAAAATTCTGATAGGGACATCAACTGCAAACCAAAACTACTTCGATAAAACCATGGTACGCCTAAAATCACCACTATCAACAAAAGAAAACCCTAGATCCGACCAAACCCAACACACAACTACATGCGTGAGTAAAAAAGAGCAGTTAACCAATTCATGCCCTTGAAAGCCGTTTGGCGCTTTAACTTAAAACCTAACATCAAAAAAGAAAAAAACAAAACCTAGATTTAGGAAAAGGGGCCGCCCATAGGATTCATACCTATTTGGTAGCCAACTCACGTCCTAACTCCTCGTAAAAACCCTTTTGGCCGCTTGTACTCATACAAGGGCCTAACATAAAAATTAAAAAGAAAAACACCAGATTTTAAAAAAGGGGGTGCCCATCAGATCCATATGTATAGACGAGCCAATTCATGCCTCTTGGGAATCTAATTGAAAAACTAGCAACAAAACCCTAGATAGAATCAAATACAAAGAGAGGTAGAAATTGAAAATGCTAACCAGGAGGCCTGGGGCGGGAGTCGGATCCCAAGTTCCGGTACGATCCGTGCCCGTTCCCGTGGTGGTGCGGGGCGGTATCCCGGTGGTCCCGCCACCTGCTTGACCCGCCCAAAAACTCCGCCGCCGACGCCGACGACGACGGCCTCTTCCGATCGAACGGCAATGGCTCCGGCGGCATCAAAGCAGTCGCATCGGCACACGCCGCCGCATCTAGGGTTTCGAATCGGTGGATACACAGAGGCGTGGCCCCACGAGGTGATGAATTAGTGTTCGGTGGTGAACAAGAAGGAGAGGGGTTTCTCTCTCTTAGGGCTAATGGAAAATCTGATTTGAGGCGATAAGGGACGAACAGAGCCTGTAGACTTCAATAGGGGGGAGAGAGAGAGAGAGATGAGAGAGAAAACTGAGTTGCTTTGTTATACTTTGTGTGTGTGCTTGAGCGTATCTCAACGGCGCAATTATACTACAATTTATTCTCCTTTCGCGTCCGCTGAATATTTAATCCTCTATTTTTTGTATTTTTGACAAATTAAAAACGCACACTTATTCATTTAGCAGATCTTTATTATATACTCTGTATATATAATAATAATGAATTAATAATCATCACTCGTAGAAAAACAGACAGGCAGTGACAGGCTCAGAGCACCAAACTTGTTCGAGTTTTTGCCCTAAATATTTTTTTTATTATTTAATTACTCATATATCTCATTTTTAATTTTATTTACTTATCCAACTTATTTTTAGAAATCTGACTTTCAAAAAGAGATTTCAAGCTGAAAAATCACGTTTTCAATATATTTGTTTAATCATAATAACGTTTGTTTGAAAACGTGGTTTGGAACCACGTTTTCTTAACTTGAAATCTCTCTTTGAAAGTGAGATTTTAAAAAATAGATTAGATAGGTAAATAAAGTTGAAAATGAGGTAAATGAGTAATTAAGTATTAAAAACAGAATTATTTAGGACAAAAACTCAAACTTGTTCGGCTTAGTTTTTTAGCCTACTCATTTGAGTGTTACAAACTCAAACAACTTTCCAAACATGTTCTAAAGGCGACTTGATTAATTGCTAAATTTGCACGTTGCTTCCCAAATTCTTGACCCTTCGAGTTCATGCCTAAACTCAAAGGTTTTTATCACTAACTTATGTAGGTTCAATATTCGTTGATAATACATTTCTTTCCGCTTCCACTTCCTATGTTAATAGGGGTGGGATGCTGCTGCTTCTTTTTCTTTTTTTCCTTAACAAAATATCTTCGTCATATGTGAATTTTTCAGAGTATTTTATTGTTACTTGTCATCATGATTTTGTTGGCTGCATTTAGCAACGGCATCGTCGTTTTGTGTAGGTCTTTTTTTATTTTTCTTTTCGTTAATAAAGTTTTCAAAGTTGCTAAAAAATGATGACTTACCCTATACATAGACAATGACATTTACTTAGAAAAACCATAAAATGATACTCTCTCCGTTCCACAAAAAATTATCATATTTTTTTTTTGGGTCGTTCCATAAAAGTTGCTCATTTTTCAAATTATGAAAGGTTATGTAGGTATTGCTACTTGTTTACCCTTTTAAATTTTTTTTATTTTATTTCTCTCTACATTTAACTATACACCAACTCATTTTCTCTTTCATGGCCCGTTTTCTTTACTTTTTTTATTTTTATTTGTGTCTTCATATTTAACACTCCACTAATACATCTTCTCTTTCCATGTCCACTTTCTTCCCTCCCCTCTCTTAAGAGCAGAATGAAAAATAGACAATATATGACTTAAACTCTTAATCTGTATGTAAAAAAAAAAAAACGATCAATCAATTTATATAGGACGAAAGTAGTATGAAAGTTTTTTTTGTGTAGGCTTGTATTCATATTCTGCTTTTCCTCAATGAAATTCTTAAAGTTAATTCAAAAGAATTAACAAACACTAATATAACAGCGGCGTTAACTTGGAGACACTAAAAATGCCACGAAAATTCTTTCCGTAAAAGTTTTGTCGCTGCTACGAAGAGTTAGGCCCGGGAATGCACAGCCATAAATGATCCAACTGTCTGTGCCCAATTTTCGTGACATTCCGAGAATGCCCCTGGTATGGATTGTGAATTCGTAGATCCCGGACTCTTGTGTCATTTGACTTATTTCATGAGCTCTGCTTTTGGTAACGTAGCTGATTTGGCATCCGGATTTTGG
This sequence comes from Escallonia herrerae, assembly GCA_033070095.1. Taxonomy (NCBI): domain Eukaryota; kingdom Viridiplantae; phylum Streptophyta; class Magnoliopsida; order Escalloniales; family Escalloniaceae; genus Escallonia; species Escallonia herrerae. Next base: position 156,238 of record JAVXUP010000921.1, on the reverse strand, counting down.
TGACGTCATTTTCCTTTTGGGTGCATTAGTTAATTAAAATTAACAAAATATTAACAGGGGACGGGAAAAGGATATTCTTCTGGGCCTACGGGATGGGCTTAAATTTGACTAGCAGGAAGGGAAGGCGCCAAGATTCTGGGTTTCGTGCTTCTTTTTCTTCTCCTGGAGGGTTTTGTGCTTTATATTTGGAAAAGATCATGCAACAATGACATATTTAAATTACCAGGTGGGAGCGCGAGAGAGACCGGAAGCAACAGCATGAAGAATGAACAAAATCGTCGTATATCATCTAGTAATTAGAGCGAGAAAGTGCGAATCGAATGCGAGAGTTAAAGATTAAGAGTAAGAATGCTGTCCACTTTAAAAGAATTCGGTGACTTAATTTTATATATAAGATTTTAATTAAAATTATGATTTACACTGTCTTTTGTGTGGACCCTGGACCCACATGGGCGTTTTTTCAAAAAAAGGTTATAGGTGATTGTCAACTTTTACATTTTTTTTATCTCCAAATTATCCAATTTAATGTGTTTTTTAATAGCTCACTCAATATTTTTGTTACATGTTTGTTTTTACTGGCTGCTCACAGGTTTTTTGTATCAAAAAAAGGGGGGATCGTTATTATTTTAGCAATAATGTTTCTTTTTGCAAAAATAGATTTATTGATGGCATTTTTATTGATTCCTTGCGAGCATTTTTCAGTTGAAAATATGGCATATTTAATGATGTATTCCATAAACCAAAAGATAAAAACCAAGTTGTTCTCAAATTCACATTAGATACAGAGTGCAACATTGGTCTCGTAGTATTACACGGAACTTTTCCTACTAGCCCTTGACCAGACTCATTGTGCCTTGTTAGATGACTGGGCAGTCCAAATTCAAGATTTGGTGGGGATGATACCACTCGGCAATGACTTGCAGGGTTGTGAAGTTTCAAAGTGATAGTGATTAGTGATGTTGGTAGATTGCTTTATTCCACAATTTCTTCTGTTCAAGTGTAAGCAGGAAGAAGTAGAAAACAAAGAGTTATTGGAACTGCAAATTATTTGTGGGAGCTGTAAATTCAATATATATATATATGATCGACTTTACGAAATATACGTACTCAATTATATATATATATATATATATATATATATATATATATATATATATGGTAGCATTTTTTAGGTATTGTGTATAAGAGATACTACAAGTGTGCAATTTTCCCTACAAATAATTGTTGAGATGCATATCTCAAAGGCTTTCTCGTCTATCTACACTGGCTCTCAAATTTCAACATTACTCACTTACATCTTTTTACCGACAATAAATTATTTATTTCTAAATTACAGCTACCTAGCAGAGGGAGTGGTATCATCGATGCTAGTCTCATGGAGGATATTTATTTTGTCATCACGGATTTCCACCATCTCCGGCTTAAAAAGTGTGCAATAGTTAAAAAAAAAAACTTGTAGCTTGAAAGCACGTTTAGGATAGATTATGTGATGGTAAAATCTGACTAAATTTGAATTAAATCAGTTTGCTATGCATTAGGTAAAGATACAAAATTGATTAAATCAGCTTTCAAAAGGTAAAAAAACTAATTAAATCATTATTCAAGATTAATCACTTTTTCATGTTTCACGAAGTAAAATGTCAAAATATCCTTCTTAATTATAAAGACCTTTAGCAATTAGCATCCTTTATCGAAACACTAAATGGTTCATTGATTTTGCCACATTGAAACCCATTCTAGTGTACTTTATCCAGACGTCTTTCACAACTTAAACCTAATTTTACTAAAATTAGATTAAAGTTAATTTCGAGAAGTGATTATGAGTTAATCTAAAACTTGCTTTTTATAATCAATGCCAAACAGGTTTGCATCTGAAATACAAAAGGAAAAAAAAAGTCGTGATAGAACATAAGCATGTGACGTGCGTTGTATAAGAAAAGAAAATATCATAAAAGCCGAGAGGGAAACAAGTAAACAAATCGTAGACTTTAAGGGCTCCGATACCTTTTTTTTTTTAAAACAAAATCTCATCAAACAGCCCCTACAATGGGCAATCTATCCTTTTAACAAAAACCCCAGCCCTCTTTTTGTGGCAAAAAAAAAACCTATCCTTGCTAACTGCCTATTGCAGGGGCAATTTGCTAAGGAACCTTTTTTTTTGTTTTTTCTTTTCTTGTTTTAGAAATTATCACTGAACCCCTTGAAGTCAGGGTATACTTATAATCAAATCTATTGACTTCCAAAATCTTACATGTCATACTAGAATCTTAAAAATAACGCATATATCCTTCTGTTATAACACGATTTGTATTTACGACAAATTACACATATGTCCCTGAGGTTATGGTATAATTACAGGTAAGAACAATAGTTTGAATAAATTACACTTATGTCCGTTGACCAGACGAAATACAAAAATACATAACGGTTTTGACGAAAAGACTTAATTGTCCCTAAATAAAAGTTGAAATCATGATTTGCCCCTGGGAGTCAAAAAGCTCAAAAGTGGAAGATTGTGCAACGGTTTCTTTATTATCCATTTTCTCTCTCTCTCTCTCTCTCTCTCTCTCCTCGTTTCCCGTTTGTTCATCTCTCAGACACAAAAAAACCTAGTTCGTAGAAGATTGAAGTCGTGGTTCGCGTGAGAAGGCAGCACAAGAAACAGGTTAGTATTCACGAACCCATTTGCAAGCCATTTATGATCTTTTGTATGAATGTTAATACACTGTGTTTGGGTTTTTGGTTTTCAATTTTGGTTTTTTATTTAAGATCTCGCCTTTAAACTTTAGAACCCATTTTCTTTTTTCTTTTTTTTCATTTTATCACTCCCACCAGCTACCCCTAATCCCCAACCACCATTGTACAACAAAGTTGTCGACATTCGTTGCCACCGTACTGTTGCCACCGACATTCGTCGACAACCCTAACATCGAGGCCAGCGTCACCACCCCACCGTCGATCGTCGTCGACAACCTTGACATCGAGACCAGCACCGTCGCCCCCCCCCCCCATACCGTCGCCACTCACATCACTGCCCCACCTTTGCCACCGCACTGATAAATCTATCCTACTGTCATAGATCTATCCACCCAATGCCACTACGTATTGCGACTCACCTTCCCAACCATCGCCACCATACTAGAGATTTGCCCACCGTTGCAGCCCCACCATTACAAATATGTTCTACCTACCTTCGTAATTTCTACTCCACCCACCGTCACTACAGTCGCCCCACTGTCACCACTCAAATCAGATACTACAGGCACTGAAAATGAAGAAGAAGCAGGGCATCGAGACCAACACCACCGACTCCAAGACGGTGACAAACGACCACACCATCGAGTCCACGATTGAGAAGTCCAGCACCTTCCACGATCAAGAAGTCTAACTAGATTTAAGTAGAGTTAGTTGTTAATAGTGGGGGTGTGATTTGATAGAGGGAGGGGTGGTGCGAGTTTGGTGGTGGTGCTTGTTTGGAGGGTTCTTTTACAGAAGAAGAGAAAATTTAAGGAGAAATAGAAAAAAGAATGTAGAAAGAAAACTCGAAAACAAAAACTGCTTTTACCAAATATCCATCTATTTTTTCTCCAAAAAAAACCACAACTAGTTTTGGTTTTTATTTTTTAGAAAACTACAACTTTGTCAAACTGACCCTAAGTTTAAGACCATAATGTAGAATGATTCACGGAGGACCAAAGTTGAACTACATTGATTTCGATTCCAGTTTGTCTGACCGAATACGTAGACAATTCGAACCCTGATGTTGAGTACAAGCCAAAAAATATAAAAATAAACTTAGGGTTAGTCTTATTATATGTTTTACATGCATGTTGTGTATTTTAAAGGCAAAAAATAAATAGAAATAAAGTAAAGATTGAAAGGGTGTGATGGGTGCCTAACACTTTTTCGCTACATAACAGTCTACGAACCCATGTAACAACCCGAAAATCGGAAGCTCAGTCGTCCTGAACTCCAGGAGTATTAACCTGTCACGTTACATCAAACTCTGTTTACTGTCACATATATCAGAGCATCTAACTAAACATCAACTCAAATTCTTCAAAATACAAGATTACAAAAAGACTGCTTAAACTTAAACTAGTAAAGCTTAGGTTCCTTACAAACTCAAGTTCTTCTTAGAACGAGTTAACCGTACCGACCCACGTAGGAGTCTTACTACATAGTAGTGGTGGGCTCATCAAAATCTCATACAGACTCTAAACGCATTCCCGAGCATTTTACATCTGATCATTACCTGCAGAAGGGAATCAAATGAATGGTGGGATTTTAAGAGCTCAATAAGGTCGTTCAAGGAACAACCGAAGGAATTACAAAACGATTCAAAAGTCCATTCGATGAAAATGTTTCAAAACATTTCGACAATCATAAACAGACACCAAAACAAACATTAACAATCATCCTAGATTCTAAAATGAAGATTAACAATCATAACCATATACCAAAACAATCATTTGAAGATCATTTTGAAAGTCATCATTCTAAAATGCAATGATGATTTTCCAAATAATTTCAGATGAACACAGATAGTTCAAAGACAATATGGAAAAGGTCTCAGATAATCACAAACAGTTTAATCACAATATGGGAAAAAGTTTCAACTCAATCCCCTTCAATTGAATATCAAGACATTCATTTCTAATTATTTTTCAAAACATTCATTGTAAGATACAATCTAAGCAATTTAGAAGATATTGATTCTAAGCAAAGGCAATGCCATTTAGGCAATGCACATAAAGTGTATACATGCATGATGAACAATAACTAGCTATTTCCATTGATTAAGGGACTAGCCTGCCTTCCCCGCTGGACGCAGGAACATACCTTCCTTATAACGCCTCCCTCAGAATAGACCCCCAGGTCAACACAAAAGACAAGAATCATAGAATCAACAAGAAATTCAATGCTTGATATGCAATAAAATCGAGCATTAACATGAATTCAAGTAACCGATATCAATTAGATTTTTAGTGACAATCAAACATTTTGATACCAATTCATCATTCAGAACTCAATAATAGCCACAAACAAATAGCAAGATCAAATACGAATAGTTATCGAACTTGGGCACAACCATTCAAAAGAAAGAATGTAAACAGTTATCGAATTTGTTCAACATGCAATAAAAAGCGAGTATCGATAAGATTTCTATATAACCAATTCAGGTTCAATGTTAGAGTATACTTGGCAATAACATGCTGATATCAATGCTTATCTCTGTGTTTGACAATAACCATAAGTGAAATGAAAAGATACTTATGAACACAAGTTATTGAAATTAGGGTTTGGATATAAATCTTTACCCAGGGTTCAGATATAAACATTTACCTGGATCCAAAGCTAAATTATTCTAACCGAAAAGTTTTTTGCTTTAACCTAAACGGAACAATCATATGATCAGGATATAGTATAAACTACAATATCAATAACTTAATACTGACTCACGCATACCCCCAGAATGAACCCCCTCACCGGTAGGTAAAATTATCAAAATGCCCCTTATGAGTAAAATTATTGAAAACACCCCTCTCATACTTAAATAACTAAAACAGCTTTCCCGTAAAAAAAATTACTAAAATATTCCTACCGTATGTGAATTTACCCAAAAGTACCTTTTACAGGTAAAATTACCAAAATACCCCTTTTGGATGGCAAATTACCAAAACGTCCCTAGGGATTCCTGTACCGGAAAAATCTCAAAAACATTTCAAAATACCCTTTTTGACATCCTGAAATAATTTTTGGGCTAAAAAGTGTCTCAAAAAATTTTGACCCCAAAATTCCGAATCAATGTCCGGATCGAGTACTCAGAAGTCCGCTCTGCTAAAAATAGCTATCAGCATCAAAATGGCACAAAATTTTAGAAAGAAAATGAAGCATCTCAATGATATAAGGTTTCACTAAAATTTTTAGATTAAAATAACTTGATCAATATTAAATAATTCAAAATTTTCTTTTGATTGATATCCTAATTTAACGTCATTCGCAGACACCAAAGAACCCCAAAAATTTTCACAGCATACTCCTCGTAAAAATATTAGGGGTCACTGTTTTAAACTTTGTTAAAATCTAATCCGAACTATTTATAAAAATTCATATAAAACTGTTTAACCTAACCCTTCTTTTAGTGACAATTACAGTCACTATTCAAATCACAACCTACAATATTTTACCTTAACACTCATACTTGTCTTTTACCTTTCTACCGCGCGCGCACACACATACATCTATACACCTAACTAAACACCTAAATACACCTCAAACACATCTAATACACATAAATTACACACACATACGCACATTATTACACACACACACAGTCCACACCAGAAACACACGCACACACATTGTCACTCAAGAACACGCACTGAACACACACCTCCCCCCACACACACCAAGCAGCACCCTGAAATACCTCGCCAATTACACCAGAACACATACACGTATCTGTTTACACACGCAGAACACACATGCTCAACACTGAAACACACACCACATACGCACACACATGGCATACACTTGTTACACACACTTCACTCTCTTTTCTCACATAGGCTTACACTGAAACACCCCCATACACTGCACCAACACCTAGACACACATACACATACACACACTCACTGAAATTTACACGCATACACTGAAAACACACATATTCACCCACATACTCAGGCACACTCAATGAACGCGCACGTGCGCGCACACGCACACACACACACACACATACATACACAAGAACACATAGTAAACACACCCATGGTCACTCTCCCCTACCCTTACACACACTGAATACACACACATGCCAAAAACACACACAATTGCACCCCTTAACTGCATACTCGAAGCACCTATACACTTAAAATCACATACAACACACAGTGAAAAAAACACACACTGAACAGTGGAATTACACACATATGCAATGAAATTACATACACAAGAGAGATTACCCTTGAGAAATCTCTCAACTTCTCTACTCTGATTTTCTGCCCGAGTTGCCTCTCTTTATACTTCCTCTATTTTTCTTCTCTGTTCTTGTTCTGTTGCTATTTTTTTCTTTTGTTTATTTCTTTTCCCGAATCCCTTTTCTTTTCTATTTTCTTTTGATTTAATTTCCTAAAGATTTAAATAATTCATTAGTTTAAAATTAAATTCATTAGCCATCACATAACCAAGTAGGCGGTGGCAATAGTATATGACACTTTTTCTAAACTCTTGACACATGACATGCCATTTTTTAGAATTGCACAATGGCTCCCAAAGTTTTTCAAAGTTATAAAATGGCCCCAAAAGTTTTTAAAATTATATTTTGACCCTAAAATCGTTTTAAGCTTTTATACTCTACTAATACTCAAACATTGCTCGAAATTATCGCCCGTTTATTTTTCATACAACAATTGATTATTTTAAACAGCTCAAAAAAGTACCAAGTATTACAACCCATTTCCCTATTTTCGATAGGTTAGTTGTCCTTTTGGATATTTTAAAGTCACTTCTTGGTTTTTCTTAGTTTTATATTTTAAATTAAATAAGATGGTGATTCCCTAAAATATTTTTGAGGATTTTTCCAAAACGATTTGCTATAGTGGCGACTCTACTGGGACTGAAAAATAAGAGTAGACTTTGAAATTTTTTTTATTGATTTTCTTGGCCTTGTTGTATTATCTTTGTATTTTAAAACAAGTGCAATGAGATAAAACTGTGATATTTGTGATTTTATTTCATGCCTCACACATGCCTACATCTATCTCTAACCCACCCATTTGAAGGCAATAGTTGAAGCCTTTGAACTTTGTGGTTACGAGGCGATCTTTTAACTGTACCCTCAACTCCATAGCCTTATACTAAAAGGAACTCTTGGTTTCTTAGTATATTAAACGACTTGTACACATATTGATGATCACCCATTATTAACTACCTCAGTTACGGATGAGAGGTATATAGTACAGTCGAGCAGAATGAGTGACTTTATACTGGCATTAAGAGAGAAACCACAAGCCCAGACCATTAAGTGTTCTACCCTTTAGAGAATACCTATTTTGGCCTAAGGCATATTGATAGGGAAACAAACTAATATTCTATAAGCTAACTGGTAGTCTCGGAAGGGAGGAACACTGACTAACCGGCCGATTTATCGAGCTTCTAACCAAACAATTAGTCTGTAAGTGAATTACTTGAAAAACTAGAAAATAGTTGGCCTATACCTAACCCTAACCTCACCGACCAACCGACCAGTTCATCCACTTGGAGGATTAGACGGTTAGTCAAAATTTGTTCTTTTCCAAAAAAAAATTCAGAAACAAACCCTAACCTCACTACTTAACCGGCCGATTCATCCATCTGAATGACTGGATGTTTAGTTAGAATCTATCCTCTCCCATAAAATTTTTTAGAGCAAAATCAATCTGCCGGTTCATCCACCTGGATGACTAGACGGTTAGTCATAACCAATCATGTGCCAAACTATTTTCCAAAAATAAAGCCTAACAAGACTGACCAACCGGCTGGTTCTTCACTTCGTATAACTAGACGGTTAGTCAGTCTAATCCTATACTTTTGAAAATCCAAAAAATAATACCTCGTTGACCAGACCTACCTTCCCCTTTCCCATAACGTATAAGCTAATCAGCTCAATCTATGTGGTCTGTGTGATTAAATTTTTAAAAAATTTCTATATACAGTTAAGGCTAAGCATGGTTAGTATCGGGACTCTTCCGGGAAGCTCACACAAACCACAATGGCCAAAGAATTCCCATATATGGCATATTTGGTTCATATTATTAGTGAATTACAGAAGGATTTTTTATACTGGTTTTGCGAACTCGGCAGATTAGCAATCCCAAAATCTGAAAAAATAGACTACCTCAAGAGGAAGGGTAGGAAAGAATAAGAGGATGAGATGAGGATGGAGAAAAAGAATGACAAGAATTAAGGTCCTGAGTTTGATTGGCAATATGAATTCGAGGATGAAAAGATGAAACCCACAATTTTGGAATGGAAAGACAAACTGACAGAACTTGAATCTTAAATTGCCCAAATAAAGAGAGCCAATGACCCCCTAGACCTCAGCGCCTTGACCATGAATCCCGAAGATAGGTTGTCCTCTAAGGAGATGGGACAAATTCGATGGGACCACAAATCCTAAAATCCACATTAAGATGTACATACGTGAACTAACCCGCTATGAAGTGAACTAGAACCAGTTGATATAGCTTTTCCACCATACCCTCACAGGAGTTGCCTTGTGTCGGTTCCTCACTTTGGACAAAGCTCAAGTCTGAACTTGGGAGGATGTAATGAGAGAGTTCATGAACCAGCACTAGTACAATGCCAACTTGGACATTACCCGGAGAGACCTAGGAGCCACCAAACAGGAATCAAGACAGTCAGTTTGCTTTTATCATGAGATGGAGAAACAAGGCTGCCCAGATGGTGAACCGCCCTATGCAACAGGTAAACATAGTTAGGAACAATATGCTCGTTTATATCATAACTATAACTTGGGTCACTACCACACTTCATTTAATGCATTGATGGGATTCCACATACTGATCGAAGATGCCATCAATAACGGAACCATTTCCCGTGATTTCAAGTCAGGGGTGTATTGAGCAGGTCCAAAGAGCTCTAATGTACAACCGAAGCCAGCTGCTGTGGCCAACAATGTCAACAATATGCAAGCACCCCAGATAGTGTCATGGGAGGCCATTACAGAGCCTAGGAGGAAGTTCACACCGTTGAATGCACTGCTGCGCAAAGTATTCAAACAATTATTGAGGAGGGGCATAATATCCAAGCTACCGCCAGCCCCATACCAGCAGTGATATCGAAAGGATATGACATTCAGGCTTTTTGTGCCTATCACCAAGGGAGAGGAAACCTTACAGAGAGATGCATAACGTTCAGGCACACCATCCATGTAATACCCTGAATTTTGGGAGCTGGTTAACTAACCATCCAAGCTCCAAAAAATAAACGGGCGTTAAATTTGAGTAATGCTCAGGTATTGGTAGTGCGTAGGAGCTTAAAAAGATTTTGGGGCAAAAATGTAAATTGTAAAATTTTTAGGGCATTTTCGTAATTTAAAAAACTTTGTGGGCATAAATGTAAAATTTTGGTTTTAGTGATGAAAAATAACTGAATAAATACTAGTACGTATTTTTAGTGATGTTTAATCAAATTGAGAATGATTAGCATGATTTTAGGGGCTTGAATGCAATTATACAAAATTTGGGATTATTTTGTAATTACGTAAAGTTGGGGGCCATTTGTGCAATTTCTATAAAAAATGTTTCGATGCTATTTTTTTTAGAATGTGCCACCACCTCACACTAGCTTAGGTGACTAAGCTAAGCTAATTATAGAAGTGTAATAATGGGTCTTGGGTGGATAAGGGAGCTTCAGGAAAAGAAAGGAAGAAAGAAAAGGGAAAAGAAAAAGAAAAAGAAGAGAAGAAAAAAAGCAGACCAAAACAGGAAATAGAAACAGAGAAAGAAACGGAATATTGTGCTCGACAAGAAGAAAGGAAAACAGGGGAGAAAGAGAGGAGAGAGTGGGAAAGGGAAAAGTGGAGAAAATTGAAGGATTCTTTCTCAATGGTAATCCATGTTTTCTTAGTGTGATTTGGATTATGTATGTGTGTTTGCTCACTGTACAGTGGATGTGTGTGTGTGTTCATCATATATTCATATGTGTGTAATTGTGAGATCATAAGGTGCATAGGTGTGTGTCTTGTTGTGTATTAATATGAATTTTGGACATATACACATTTATGTATATGTAAAGGAAAATGAAGGAGGGTGTAATAGTGAGTGGCTTTGTGGATTTGTGAGTGTGTTACCTGGGAATTGCACTGCCGAAGGACATGGACCTTCAGCTGGGTTTTAATAATTTTTAACCTAAAAGTGTCGCTAAAGATTATTTATTCCAGTAATTTCTTTATGAATTTTTAAAACATATTTAGAAATTTATTTGTAAAAAACACCAAACTGTAACCCCTAATATTTTTACGAGACCTATGCTCTAGAATGTTTTGGAAATTTTTGGGGTCCGTAAAGGGCGCTAAATTGGGGTATCAATTAAAGACATTTATCGAATTATTTAGCATAGTAAACCAAGTTATTTTAATCTGAAAATTTTATAGAAACCTTATTTTACTGATATCATTCATTGTCTAAAATTTCATGCCATTCTAAGGCTGATAGAAATTTTTTGTCAAACTGGCCTTTAGCGCTCGTTCCGGACACCGGTTCGAGATTTTCAGCCAAAAATTTCTTAAAATTATTTATAGTTCAGAAATAATATCAGGGTACTTAAAATAGCATTTTAAGATATTTTGGGATTTTATCAATGTCGAAAACCCCAGGGGCATTTTGGTAATTTATTACCCCGAAGGGGTGTTTTGGTAATTTGACTTAAGAAAGGTATTTTTGCATAAATCACATATGGGAAGATTATTTTAGTGATTCTACTTACAGGAAGGCCGTTTGAGTGATTTAAGTCCGAGAGGGGCTTTTTGGTAATTTTACACCTCAGGGGCGTTTTGGTAATTTTACATACGCGGTGAGGGAGGTTCATTTTGGGAGCATGTGTGAGTCCGTAATAAGTTATAATATTGTGTTTTAGACTATGTTCTGATGATTTGATCATTGCGGTTAGGATAAGCTAGCTGCGGATCCAGGTAAGAGATTATATCTGAACCCAGGGTAAGGACTTTTGCCCGAATCCTTATTTTGATAGCTCAGACTCGTAAGTACTCATTTGATCTACTTATGACTAATGCCAAACTCTGAACTGTGTATTGATATCAGTATGTTATTGCCCAAAAAACTCCAATATTGAACCTGAAACGATTATTTGGAAATCTTGTGATGCTCGCATGTATATCATGATGAGCAAATCTAATCATTGTTTGTTTCCGTTCTTCCGAATTTTTGTTGTGCCTAAATTCGATAATTATTCTCAATCTTTTTGTTGTTTATTTGTGATTTTCTTCTGAAATTTTGAATGATGACTTATACGGTATGTTATGGTTATTAAAATCTGATCTGATTCTGGTGAATGGAGCTTATGTTAAAGCTCATTGATATTGTTGATTTTTTTTTCTGTGTTGACCTGGGAATCTATTCTGTTATGAGGCGGGTATTATAAGGCTGGTCTGAATCCTGCATGGAATGCAAGCTAGTACCTAAATGGACTAGTAATTAATCTGGTACATCATGCATGTGTACACTTCTGTGTTTTGCCAGAATGGCATCGCGATCGCCCAAGATCAATATTGATTTTTGATTTTATCTGCTCTGTGTATTGTCGTGACTGTTACAGAAATAACTGAAAAGTATTCTCCGAAATAATTTGTGCTCGTGTTGAACTCTTTTTGGGAAATCTTTAGTGTATTTTGGAAAGAACTGTCTCAGATGATTTGTGTACGTTTTGAAATCTTTTGGAAAATCATCATCGTATCTTAGAATTGATGACCTTGAAAAGAATCTTTTGTTAATCGTTTTGGAACCCATCGTGATTGTATTTGGCGATTTGGTATCGTATTTCTGATGAATTTTGATTCTTTCGAAAATCATTGAATTTTGATCTTTCGAAGTGTATTGGAAATCATCGTTGCTTGGATTCTTGGAAATCATGTTGTAATCTCTTTTGTAGTCTTTGTACGACCTTCCTGGGCTCTCAAAATCTCACTCTTCGTTTGGCTCCCTTCTGCAGGTAATGGTAAGCTGTAGCAGGTTCGGGAATGAGTTAGAGTATGTGTGAGATTCCGATAAGCCCATCAACACTGTATAGTAAGACCCCTGCGTGGGTCGGTACTGTTAATTTGTTCTTAGGAATTTGAATTACGAAGAACCTAATAGTTTAAGCTAAGCCGTTGTGACCTAGTGTCTTGAGAAATTTGAGTTGATGCTGAGTTAGATGATTTGGAATATGTGTTAGTGAACAGATTTGACAGGTTTGATGTGATCCGGTAGGTTAACTACCCGGGAGTTCAGGGCGGCGAAGCTCCGAATTTTCTGGGGAGTTACAATCCAGGACCTCACCGACAAGGGCAAATTTGTTATTTTATTACATGGGAAGAGTTGATTCACTACGGAAGAGGAATATGATGAAGAGATGGGCTTTATGTTCAAGCCCAATGCCAAAGTATCCCAAGTAACCAGATCTGGCCGAGTTTATCAGACCATCCTCCAACCAGCCACATCCGACCCACTGTTTTCTCAAGATTCCCCGGCGATTGAATATTGAGATAGTTGAAGAAAATCCACGCAAACATCTCTATTTGGGGGGTGCTATCTGCTTCATACTCCCACCGACACTGCCCTGATCAAACTACTTAGCAAGGTCCCGATACCCATTCTGACCCAGCTTGAAGACCTATCCCAAGTGCTAGCGACTATTCATTACGAGAATGTCCATACTTTTTTAGAATCAAATTTGATAAAATCAGGCCCTAGCCACAAACGACCCACTCCACATCATAATGCAAACACTTGATAAGAGGGTTCTTTTATTCCTCATAGAAAATGTTCTGTTATGTTGAAGCTTAATTGTTTTATTTTAGATTGTGGGTGGGGAATGGGGTTGAGCTTGGTATTGTTGTATTTTACTTGATATGACTTTTAATTTTTGCTAAATTGATAATAGTTTTAACAACTACAAAAAATAAGAAGGGTACTAGCTGAAAAAAGCAAAAGAAACAAAAAGGAAAAAAATATGCCTAACTAGTAAGTAGTCTATCAAACTGTGGTTGATAAATTCTATTTATTAAAAAAAATTAAAAATTTAATCATTTACTAGCAGATAATACCCGACCCGCATGGGTTGTTTAGGAGCATTGAAAAAGACTACCAGGAAAAACTCGGATATAATTTACCCGACCTGGCTATACCTGGACTCAACTGGGTATTTACCCGAACGCGGCGGCGGATATACCCGTTTGCCAGGTCTATTGACCAAGTCTGATACCATTGACTCTGCTGATATTATAGAATATTCTCCTCATATTAACCATTTTACCCATCTACCTAAAGACAGCTCTAAATTTAATTAACACTTTTACTCTCAATCACTTTTTTTTCTCCAACACATCTTTACCACCATCACCACAACAAAAAAAATTCCCTTGTCATTTCATTCCTCACCACTTATATACACATATGACCTGTGATGCCATCATTAAGCCACCATTTTCTACTACCACCGTCAAACCCACTGAGCAACAACCATCATCGCCACACTGTTGGAAAATAAACTAAAATTAGTCCTCTAGAGTGGTGATTTAGTATGGCATATTAGTGGGTTATTAAAGCGTGTTAGTGGTGCATATTTTAGGTGCAAGTAGCAGGTTAGTGGTAGTATAATTGCATGTCTAGGAGTTACTTAAAAGTACTATAAAAGGTGTATAGTGTAAAAAGGTGTAAGAATGGTGCAATGTAGGAAGTAGGAGACAAAATTTTAAGTGTTATTATGTGTTTTCGTCAAGATCTCTCCATGTCCTGTCATCTTTGTGAGTGTGTGTAATCATTTGTCTCCAACATTTATTTGGTATAATGAAAAATAATCATGAGCATTTTCAGAATAATTCGAATCAATCAGTTGCATTCTGATCAATTAAAAATTAGTTTAGTCTTTAGTTTTGCGGTTAAGTCACCTAGTGGATTAGTCTTTATGGAGGAGAAAAGGAGAAAGAAAGATGGTAATGGTGGGTGTGCGGTGATGTTTGTGGGCTGGTGGCAACTATAAAGAGGCAGTAGTGAGCTAGTGGCAATTTAAAAAAGCGATGGTGTTTTGGCAACTATAAAGAGGCAGTAGTGAGCTAGTGGCAATTTAAAAACGCGATGGTGTTTGAGACCTTGGGTATCGGCAATGGTGGTGGGACTTTGGGAATAGGCAGTGGGTTGGTCGGGTTTTTGCTTGAGGCACCGCGAAGGTGGTGGTTTATATAATGGGTAATGGACTAATGGTGGTTGTGCAGTGGTGGAGCTGGTGATGACAATTGCAAAGTGGTGGTAATGATATTTTCTTCCTATAGTTCAACTGAGTAGTATTCAAATTTAAGGTAAAGGAGTCTTGACATAAGTGTGTATAAGATAAATATTCTGTGTACAAATTTTTGTAAACTAAAAATGTTAAGAAAGTAATCTACTGACCTAAAACTTGTTTCACCCGACAAAAGTGACGTGGGAGAAAGGTATTTACCGGCCTAAGTCCTTGTATATTCATTTGGAGACATGATAAATGACCTCTCCCGTGTATCTTGGGTTTACAGGTCAACTTCCTTAGGTATAAAGTTTGACAATTGACCCCTCTTATCTATCAATTTGGTGCAACTGAGTATAATTGGCAAATTTTAGACAATTAATTGATGAATTGACCATGAAAAAAGACATAAATGCCCCTTTATCCGATAATTCCCTTTATTATCTCTTTCTTCCTCAAATTTTCATCACCAACTCAAGCATCAACACCATCACCGCCACACCCACAACCACCTTAACTCAAGCACTACCACCACCAACTTCTATCATACCCACAACAATTACACTCAAACACCCCAACTCAAGCACAACCACCACCAACTTGAACTGCTGCCATAAAATCCATCAGTATCACCGCCAATCACCAAACCCACCACCAACCAGCAAACCACCATCGTGCTCGAACGCCACAAAAAACCCCATAAGTATCACCACCAACCATCAAACCCACCACTGACCCTAACCAACAGACTTCCACCATACTCAAACTGCCGCCAGAAACCTATTAGCACCACCACTAACCACTAACCACTAACCACTAAACCTACCACCAACACTACCATACTGCCATTGTTACCAAACCAACACCATTGGACCCACAATTATCCTCAACGACAATGCCACAAATACCCACATGTTTGTAATCAACCACCAACCTCACCACTACATGCCTCTACCACAACCAATCACCAGAATAATAGTCCACAGCCACCAAATCTAGCATTGCATGCCGCCACTACAACAGATTACCACAAAAAACAACCCACATCTCAAATAGCTACCAAAGTGCAAATCGACAGGGTGAGGGCGGAACGCGGGAAGGGGGAGGGGGTTTCGTTTTGTGTTTTATAGGGCTTTTGGCTTTTTTATTTTCCATTTCATAGGTATACTTTGGCATTTTAGTGAATGTTAAGGGCACTTTTGGAGTTTCATGTTAAGATTTAACAGGGTGTAGTTATTAGTAGACGAAGGGTCTGTTAACCCTACGGTTATTTAACCTAGGATTATATTTGATTTTGATGATAACTAATATTAATGATTATTTTGTCTTAACATGAATTGAGTTGATGAAGCAATAGGTACAACCTCATACTCATGCAAACGGACTATTAGACGAGCAAATCGTTCAAAAACTCTCAACGGAACGCATCAAAGAAGGAATTCGTCGATTAAGTTTTACAATACTTTTATTTCCTTCTTTGTAAACTAGACATAGAGAGATGATCGTATCAATGACTGTAAACCTAGAACTTGCCCATAGGTTTTCCTTGCATGTATAAAAGTTTTTCATTCTTTGAAAACAAAAAAACTGCATTTTCAGGAATGCAGTCGACTGCAAGTTAGGCTGTGAGGTATTACAGTCGACTGCATTGGAATTCAGTTGACTGCAATACTTCCAGTAGCCTATTACAGTCGACTACATTGGAATATAGTCGACTACATTGGAATACAGTCGACTGCAAGTTGGAAAATTTGAATTTCCAATGGCTACTTTGGGAATACAGTATAATGCATTTACCGTTTGGCGTATTTAATGCTCCACCTAACTTCAAACGGTCATATTTATTCCCACTCCTATAAATACTCATCTTGGGCATAGTTTTCATTCATCAATTGCATTCAAAGCTCTCTTATCTTTCATATTCTCAAAGATCAAAAGCAATTGTTCAATCTCTCTTGGTTTTTATTGTTTTCTCATCCATTTCAAGAGAGCATTTATTGTGAGCTTACATTTGAGAGATATACACTTTCATAAGTCATCATACACTTATCTCTCTTGTTCTAGAGTTTAAATTTGTACTCATGTACTTCTTGAGAGTGAATTCTTGTACACAATTCTTCATCTAAAGTTTCTTGTATCAAAGCTTGGGGTTGTCAAGCTTGAGAGCTTTGGGATTGTCAAAGCTTGTTCTTGATGTGGGTATAGCATCAAGGGATTGTAAGTGGTTCGATCTTGACTAGTAAGGAAGATCATACTAGTGGATTCTATGGCCTTTTAAGGGACTTCCTTGAAGGAGTGGACGTAAGCTTAAGGGTATTTCAAGCCGAACCATTTAAATCTCAAGTGTCAAGTATCTCTAAACCCTTATCTCTTTACATTATTGTATTATACCTGTGTTTACATTATTGTATTACACGTGTGTTGAGATTGGTTAGTTTGCTTATTTGAGATATTGTGTTTGACGTTTGTTGTTTGTAACTTTTCAAGTATTTTTTATAGCTTCTCTAAGTTTGTAGTAATTTATTGTTAATTTTTAAAGTAGTCTTAAAACCCTATTCACCCCCTCTAGGGTTATCTTTTTGGTTTCAGGGTCAATTGTCAAAACTAATATTCAAAGGGGTCACCTTACAAAACCAAAATACACAAGGGATCATTTGTCATTTTTCCTATTCATTTTACCTAGGGGAGGTCACTGCAGTTAACCATAAATCTATATTGAGTTTTTAAAAGTGGTTTTAAACCATAATTTTACAATGCAAAAGAAAGTTTCTAAAAAATTCTACATAGTAAATTAAAGGGACAAGTATAAAAACGTACCTAAACTATAAGCGTTTTGCTAGCATAGTCGTTGAACTATTTTAGTTTCTAAAACCTAATATAAGTGTGCTAAACAAGTCCCTCCATAAGTCGATGTTACAAGTAGTCGTTTAAGGGCCCAAAATGAGAGGCAAGAACACCAGATTTGCTTATTCTGAAAATAAAATAAGAGACAACTACCAAAAAAATGTCTATATCCTATTAGCTCTTGGCCAGCAAGTCCTTGAACTTCGTTTCCCATTCATTTAATTCTTGGTGTATTTCCTC
The DNA here is from genome assembly GCA_033070095.1 of Escallonia herrerae. NCBI lineage: Eukaryota > Viridiplantae > Streptophyta > Magnoliopsida > Escalloniales > Escalloniaceae > Escallonia > Escallonia herrerae. Next base: position 138,151 of record JAVXUP010000921.1, on the reverse strand, counting down.
TTTATTTTCTTATTCAGTTTTTATCTTCTTTACTTCCATCTTCTTCCTTCCTCACTAGAACAAAATTTGAATTTTCTTCTTAATTTTTTGCTAATCAATGAAACAGAGGAATAAAAAAAAGAAAGTAAACGAGAAGACGATAGAAACATAAGATAAATTAAATGAGAGAAAAAGAAAACCAAAGATAATATCAGGTTTCAGCTTTATATTTCTAGTTCAGTATGGTTGTATAATTTGATTTTTTTTTCTCAATTTTAATTAGTTGCACAGTGACCTTTCGTTTTCAGTATTTTTTTTTTTTGGTTTGAAAACCCAAGTTTTTTTGTCCATTAGGTAATCATCTAGTTTCTAGAAACCAAAAATTCCTTTGATACCAAATAAATTTTCAATTTTTTGGCCTTCTTTTAAAATTCCAAGATATTTTGTAAATTTTGCTTTTCCCACCGGTTCACCACTACCCACACATCAACCACCTTCATCACTCAACTAGACCTGGCAAATGGGTATACCCACTGGGTACGGGTAAAACCCGGCCGGATACGGGTAAAAATGGGCAGGGTAAATTTTACCCGATTTTTTTCGGGTAGGATTTTTCTAAATCCGTACCCTACCCTTACGGGTCGGTTGTTACCCGCGGGTAAATCATTAATTTTTAATTTTTTTAATAAAACATAATTTCTCTCTCTTTAGGCATTTTTTTTCTTGTTCTTGCTTTTCCAGCTAGTATGTTATTTATTTATTTTTTGGTTGTTAGAACTAATTCCAATTTCACAAAAATCAAAAACTACAAACTAAAAATAAAATCAGTTGCTTGCTAGCGTATTGAATAAAATGACCCAATTTCCCAACCACAATCTAAAATAAAATAAATAAATGTCAACAAAAATACAATCCCATGACCCCATCCTCCACCATTACCAACAACCAAAATACAATTAAATCAAAAAATCCCATAAACAATCCAAAATACAACGCATTTTTCACACATATAACATCACATCTTCGCGATCGGCGGTGGAATGAAAGATTGGCAGAAGATCCATGGAGTAGTTCGGCAGATTCGCAGTTGTCGCCGTCACAGATCTGTGGTAGTCGCCGACTATGGTAGTTGCCGTTTGCCATCGACGACAGATCTATGATTGAGAGAGAGAGAGAGACCGACAAGAAGGAACTTACTACGGCAGATCTGGTGGTGGTGGTGGTGGATCTATGAGAGAGAGAGGCAAAGAAGTGATCGGCGACAGATTCGAGGCCATGAGTAGAGTGGATCATTTTGCGGTGGTGTGGACTGTGGATGTATGAGTGTGTGTGAGAGAGAGTGAGAGAGAGTGAGAGAGAGAGACGTGTCTCTGGTGAGTTATCAGCTATGTGGAGAGAGAGCAAGGGGGAGGAAGAGACGACGGACAGAGTGCCAAAATGAGGAGAGAAATAGAAGTGCTGGGTTGAGGGTTGTTGTGTAAATGAGGAGAATGCCAAGATGGTCATATATATAGGTAAGATTTACGGGTATACCCGGGTACCCGCCACCCGACCCGGTCCAACCGGTAAAATACGGTCCGGTCCGGGTACGGGTCTACTTTTCACGGGCAGTACATATATGTACCCGTACCCGGGGTTTTTGACCAGGTACGGTTCGACCCGCGGGTCCGGGTAGAAAATTGCCAGGTCTAAACTCAACTACCACCTTAGGGTGTCAGAAATCTCCGACAACACCATGGCCATCACAACTACCATCTCTCACTAGAGGTGTCAAATGGGCCGGGCTTGGGCCCGCCCAGCCCAAGCCCATCGGGCCTCCAGTAAAACGGGCTGGGGCCAGGCTGGGCCAGAATGGGTAGAAATCTGGGCCCAGTCCAAGCCCAGGCCCTAGGCCCAACATCTAGGGCAGGGCTAGGGCCTAATTTTTTTGTTGTTGCATTTTCTTATTATTCAAATTAAAGGCTTTAATTACGGTAATTTGTGTTCATAGGCCCTCCTCCTTTTATCCGGGCTTGGGACCGGCTGCTTGTAAACAAACAGGCGAAGTTACCTATTTTTTTATATATACGGAAAAATATCTATCTTGCTTGTAAAAACTTATTATATAATATATATGAAAAAAACTATATTTTGTGAGAAATTTTATTCTTAAAACTTAAGAGAAGGAAAATAAAAAGAAATTACCTAATCATCCGGAAGTACTTCAACATCCGAGTCACTGCTCTTCCTATCATCAATCGGTTTATCTTGCTCGCGGTATTTCGCATCAAGATAATCCTTCCAACATACACATAGCTCGAGCGACTCGGGGTTAAGACGACTCCTCCTGTCATCCAAAACCCTCCCGCTCGCTGAAAATGCCGACTCTGAAGCAACCGTGGAGGCTTGCACTGGCAGTACATCCCGTGCAATTTGGGCTAAAGTTTTATACATGTTTTGATTTTGTTTCCAAAAATTTAACAAATTAAAATTAACCTGTTCTTGCATTGATAAATCAAATAATGATCAGTATTTGAATATACACCAATCTCATTAAAAGAGAAAAAAGTAGACGAACCTGCCGAATTAGAAGTACCTTCACCTGGTAGTTGTCTTGCTACTAGATGTTCAAAGCCCTTAAGGTATGGCGCATAATACCTCTCAGCAGTCGATGATGAAGCTCGCCCGCGCACGTCAGCAGAATTACGATAGAGGTTGAACAATTCCTCAAATGTCTTGCTCACTTTCGCTTGAGTGCGGTTGTGTCCTCTAGTGGGTAGCACATTAATATCGATATCTCTTGTATCGAGACGTTCACGCCATGCAACTTTAACCTAGGATCTAAACAAGTAGCCACAGCAAAAATAACAGGCAGTTCACTCCAATATTTATTAAACTTTTTATCCATCACTTTTACTATTTCCTTAAAGGGTCCTATATATCTCCATTTTGTTAACATTGTAGCCATCTTGAGAATTTCTATTACAGCGAGAGGAGAGGTGGGATAGTACGTACCAGACAATAAATTGGTAGACGTGTAAAATACCTCCAAAAATTCAGCTAGGTATGTGGCCATCTGCCATTCCTCTTGAGTTGGCAAGCCGGCTGGGAACAAGGTTAGTAGAAAATGCGTATAGACTTCTCTGTATGCCAGAATGTGTAAAAGCATATGGTATGTAGAGTTCCACCTGTGGACCACATCTGTAACTGCTCTCCTGCGAGGCATATTATATTCAACACACAACGTTTTAAATTGTTGTGTTCTCGGACTCGAACTATTAACATACGCTGTCATACCCCTCATTTTGACAAGAATATCTCCTGCAGCAGCTAAACCATCTTGAACAATTAAATTAATTATATGACAAACACAACGAACATGAAATAATTTACCAGAAAGTACAGGTTTGAGGCTCTCCTCTAAAGCATCAACAGCAGTTGTATTGTTAGAAGCATTATCAAAACTAATACTCATAATCTTATCCTTTAATTTAAACGTGGTACATGCTTTTAATATAATAGTAGCAATGTTCATTCCATCATGCGGAAAAGGAAAGAGCTCGAAAGCGATGATTCTCTTGTGCATAATCCAATCTGCATCAATCCAATGGGCCGTCACACAAGTATAACTAACAAAAGTAAACGGAGATTGCCAAATATCAGAAGTAAGACTAACTTTACCGTCAAATTTATCGAAATAATCGATCAGGCGTGCTTTAGCAGCATTATACTGTCGGAGTGCATCGGATCTAGTTGTGTTTCTATGAACCTTTTTGTACAAAGGTTGAACGTATGTGTTCATATATCTAGAGTGCTTAGCATTATCGGCAAAAGAAAAGGCTTGTTCATCGTGAATAACAAATTCAGCGAGACCGTCTCTTTGCTCTCGCTGATTATAAACAAATAACTTACCGTCAAAAGATAACTGCGTTTGGGTAGGTTCGACGTGGCCTTGTCGAGGTGCACACAGAGGGTAATGCCTGTTAAGATGTCCATTACCACTACCAGACGAAAATAATTTAGCACAGTACTTACATCGAGCTTTTCGGATGCCGTCCACCATAACTTCATCAAAATGATTCCAACACTCGGCTTTCTTTTTTTCCCCTTTTGGACTTCTGGCTCATTACCGGAGGCATTGCTCGGCCCTTCTTCATCATGACCAGGCATAGGGTTAAGATTATGCCACGGAGTAGTAGCTTCGCCAACCGAGCTGCGTCCTTGACTATAATGCGGGGGGTCTTGATCAGGCGTGTATTCAAAATCTGGAATGTTTTGATTGAACTCCCAATTGGCTTGGGTATCTATCATACAGCCTGTACTCATTCGTCCAGGAACGAATGGTTGTGGTGGTGCTTGGATTGGTGTTTGTGATGGCCGTGGTGCTGGCGCTTGTGCTGGTGGTGGTGCTTGTGATGATGATGATGTTTTTCGTGATGATGATCCACGCTTCAGTTTCTTCAGTAATCCAGCCATATTTGACGCTAAACTTTTTTACTAGATTGGAAAATAAAATTAGTAAGAGTAACTAAATACACAAGTATAAGAGTAGTAATTAGTAATTAGAAATAACAATTAAAAGAATTAAAGAGTAACAAATGAATCACTGAGGGTAATTCAAAATTGGAGAGAGTTAGTAATTAAAAAGAATTTAGTAATAGTAATTGATAAATATAAATTCACTAATTACTAATTACTAGACAAAAGAATTAGAGAGTAACAAATTAATAAGAGGAGTGATTAGTAATTAGAATTTAGCAAGAGTAGTAATTAGTAAACAAGAGTAATAATTAGCAAGAGTACTAATTAGTAAATAAGAGTAGTAATTAGCAAGAGTAGTAATTGGAGAGGGAAATAGTAGCAAAGCTTGTAGAAATGTAGAATGTTTATATAAGAGAGAGTAAGAAGATTGGTGTGAAAAATTAGAGAGAAATGGTGTGAATTTATAGATTTTTGAAACTTCACAAAAGACCAAAATACCCCTAAAAACTATCCGTTTATAGTTGTTGGGAGGGTAAGAGTGTAAAAATCTTAAAAGAGTTGAAAAAATTAAGTTGGACCAAAATACCCCCCAAACTAGCCGTTATTTTGCTGTTGGGGGGTAAAAGTGGAATTTAGGGGGGAAAATGGGAATAAAACCGTTGGGGGAAAGGGGGGAAAAGCTGATTTTGAAAAGGGTAGGACCAGGCCAAACCCGGGTCAATTTCGGGCTTCGATTCAGGCCGGGCCTAGCCCAGGCTTTTTTCTTGGATTTTCTGCCCTGGTTCAAGCTCAGGCCCTAAGCCCTAAAATGGCGAGCTGCCACTGTTCATACACGGGGCCAGGCCAGCCCGCGGGCCATCCGACCCTTTTGACAACTCTATCTCCCACCTCACCGTACCACCTCCCACCAACATCCATTATCATCACCATCAATACCTACTGCCACCATCATAGCTTCAACCACCACGACCGTCACAACCTGTTACCACTACTGTAATCACAACCTAACATCAACCACCACTTACCATGAAAGCAAACGACCACTGCAACTACACTACCACCCTAATTATGGTTAGGCCACCACCATGCTTATGATCACTGCCCATCGTCATACCAATCAACATTGTCGCTACCACCACCATTACCACTGCTAAGCAAAACTACCGCACATCTTATTACACCATTGTTGCCATAGCACCATTTCTCACGAACTTACACCACTATTTGTGAAACCACACCATCCTTGCAATTGAACCATAGGCCACTAATCAAACACAAATCCATCACCATTTGGTCTTATTGACCATCATCACTATCAAATCTCCAAATTTGTGGTTTCTGGAAGTGGCTGGAAAAGGAAAGATGGTGTTAAAAGGGATCTGCGGTGGTGGGGTAGAGTCGTAGTGTGCGCCACAGTAGTGTTGATCGTATGGCACCAAATGTTGTCTTGAACCTTTCCAATCTGCATTGCTTGGAACCCGAAGACTATGTTGAAACAGGTGGCCAACGCCATGACGGAGGAGATGAACGCGAGCATGGCCTTGAAAGGTGGTAGCTATATCGATTTGCGTTGAAGGTCTGGTGAGGAATATGATTGAGGAAGAAAGAAGATGCAAAATTAAAAGGGAAATAATACAAAATTATAAGAAATAAAGAGGAAAACAACGAAAACTTTAAACTAATGAAAATACGAAGTTCAAGGACTATGATGGTGAAATACTAATAGTTTAAGGATGTTTTTGATGGTTGTTCCTCAGTTCATTTTTAGGAGAGCTAATATGGCATTTTTTTGGACTCTAAAACAAGTAGTTGGTAACAACAATTGACAAAAGGACTTTATTGTCGCACTTATGTTAGTTTAGGGGCCAAAAATGGCTAGAATTATAGTTATGCTAACGAAACGCTTATAGTTTAGGGACGTTTTTCATAATTGTCCCTGTTGCTGCTAAAAATATGTTCTAGGATCTTACCCGAAAATGATGACCTGCAAGATAGAAAACGAGTGACTGTCGGGTGGGGTTCCCGATGGAGAACTCTCTGATGCTTAAGTCAGAGCGCAACTACAAAATAATAACTTTGAAAAAGCATTAAAGACCGTGTCTTTGTGTGTGTGATTTTTCGAGTACCAGGGGGGCCCCCTTTATATAGCTATAGGGAGAAGACTCCTAGTAGGATTGGATTGCGGGCCAGAGGTGTTAAGATCGCATTAGGATCCTTGAGGATCATGTCACGATCTTTGAGGACTCTTTTAAAATCCTAATTATCAATCTTGTAGATTGACTCAGTTTGACTAGGAATGTCGGGTATCCCTCAATTATTGGGAGTTCTATTTGAGTTATATCATTTGGCCTCACATTCCTTAGCCAAAAATATTTGGCTGAGGAAGTTATATTAGGTGTCTTGAGATACGCATCAGGTTTGTAAGGGATTCTCCATCATTTGTAGGGATAAATAATATTTCTCTATTCCATGTGCTCGGACCTAAGCTCTTGGGAGCTTAAGCCATGGAACTGTGCCCAAGTAGGGTGCTAGAACTCTAGCTCTTGAGAGCTAGGTCTTAGAATGTTCGCCCAAGTATTGTCTTTAGAAAAGACAAATCATGAAACTTGAGATCCTTTAGAGGTTATGCCCTATGGCAGCCTCTCTGGGGAGAGGACACAAAGCTGTGCATGCAAGTTATTGCATGTGCTCGTGCATATTTGCCTAAGTGTTTGAATGTCCCCTTGAGGGGTTTCACTTGACAATGTAATTTTTATCTCTACGTTTGAGGGTGTTTGTTGCAAGTATGTGTTCTTTAGCTTCGGCTGACCACAATAGGCGTTTGTACAACGACTAGACCCAGATTCGTATGGCGTATTTTATTATACATTTATGTGACACGCCCTTACGGGTTATGCCATAGCACACAAATCATACTGCATGTGCTAAATGCAGACCGACAGTGGGAGTGACGAATGAATCCTTGCTTTGTCACTGTGTGAGTCACTTGGATCGAAATATTTTTGATCCGATATGGTATCCTTTTCACCTTAGACTATGTCATGAAGAGGATACTCAATGTCGCTACTTTAGCATGTACCCTTGGATCATGGATGATGCGGTCTCGCGGGGCATGTCTAGGAAAGCGGTTGGGTCTAATTGGAATGATATGAGGGCTTTGGGAAGAAAGTTCAATATTACACCATGTTGTGTGATTCATAACCCGGGCGACTTTGTCGATTTTTGTTTCGATATGAGTCATGAATACATAACATATAAGAGGTTTAACACTGCTCACTATGATGGATTTGAGAGTGTTTAATCTGGTGTAGTTGAACTATTTGGGGTACATACGAGATTTTTTGGAGTGATGTATTGTGTTAGTTTGGTGATAACTTAATACAATACTCCTCAACTGAATATCCTTTCTCGTAGGTCGCACGTTCCATTTCCTGTATGAGGAGATGAGTGGACAAGAGATAAGGAGGGATTACATAATTTATTTGCCCTGTGTGTGGGCGAGTGAGAGCTGTTAATAAATTGGGTCAATGGACCCATTATCCGCCCACTCATAAATAATGTGTATTTGTTAGTCTGGATAATTACAGTTCTTTAGAGGATATTTATCTCCTAAGTGTTTGAGATAAATACAATATTTATCTCATAAGTGTTTGAGATTAATACATCATTATCTCCTAAGTGTTTAAGATAAAATTTGACTATAAATACTATCTCAATATAAAGACTAGAGATATCCCAATAAAACAGGGGTGACAGACAATAAGTCACAAGACAATCTCTTTCTCTATAGCACTCTCTCTAGAGCAATCACCAAACTCTAAGATTTGGTTTGTGGACGAAAAACTCGACTCTAGTAGCTGTTTTCGTACCTACGAAAAAGATCATGCGTGTTGGAGGTTCGTAACAATAAGGATCTATCGTCGGAATATTCGGAGACTTTATATGGTATGTTTTCGAACCTATTACGTGTTACGTGGTAGCGCAATAATTTTATTCAACAATACAAATGTTCAGTCGGAAAACAAAACTATTTCAAGTATACATATACCCTTAAAAAAGGTATTTTACGTGCAACCTTTCTTGTACAAGGGTTTGTGTGATATGTCACATGACACCTTTTCCAATGGGTCCGAAGGAGGAAGTCTCCGGGAAGACTTGAGCTAGTATATACTCACCAACTTGGAAGGCATACAGATTCTTGCTGGACGAAACCCAACTACAAAGAGGTGGGCCTTAAGCCTTTCCCATACCATAGAATGTGGAAATCATGAAGAGTCCCTTTCTTTGTCATCACAGTTGAAGACCTTTTCTGCCCGTTGAAGAATATGAGTACGGTGTTAATTGCGCTAAAGTAAGGCAAAGTAAGTTTTTTTCGTGTGTTTGTCTATTTGCTCTGAGGCCCCTCCCACCCGAACAAGGTTTAAACCACAAAATAGAAAGAAAAAAAAAAGAAGAAGAAGAAACCAACAAGAATCTGAAAACTTTGGTACCGTTTAAAATTAGTTGGTTTTCAGTTTTTTCTCTAATTTTGTAAACCAGAAAAAAAACGTGTTTGACACATTTTTTTTCCTCTTCAGGTTTGAAAATCAGTTTTTAAAATATGACTATTTTTTAAAACTCCCATTTTGTAATTTTGGGTTTTAAGTTTTTGTTTTGAGACCCTCCCCCCACCCAACCGCCACAGCCATCGCCCGACACCACCGGCCACCGCTGCCTGCCAGCCACCGCCACGCCCAGCCACTACAACCACAAACCACCAATAAAAAAGATTCAAATAAAGATTGGATAATCAAATACCATTTATTTTTATAAAAAAATAAAAATTAAACTGAATTTTAAACGGACTCTTCAACTTGAACAGAGGAGGTAAGGAGCAAACTAAATGCTAGACCCATGTGTAGGACCCACATGTACAAGATTGATGATACTGATTTTGACTAAACTGAGATGCAAAATGAGGTCTTTAACCAAGTTAGCCATTTTCGACTGATACGGGAAAGAGTTTGGCTTTTGATAAGCCGGTTACATGGTTTTTCACTGGACGCCTTAGAAAGACATAAATTGATGATTCATAATCTTTTGTGCAGCTAACAGAATGTGTTAGCAACAAAAGTTTGTTCTTTAAGCCATAGAAAGACGTAAGTTCAGACCCTCTCAATTTTCGAGCTTATGTTTCATTACCTTTGAAAAGTTTACAATGGAAACTGACATCACAATGACTTATGTCCCCTGTGAGATTGATTTCTTTGACTCGGGAGTGATATGCAATGATTGCAAAAGATGGCACTCTGACTTGATTTTATTTTCATTAGTGTCTTTGTTAATGATGTGTATCACAATATTTAATATTTAATAAATGATAAATGATCAAAACAAAAACAGTTAACTTGAAAATTGACTTTAATCACGATATTTTGTAGGGTTTGTGATGTTGGTGCACAGATTTAATGTTTGTGCGATATTAGTGCATATATTTAGGGCTTGCGCAATATTGGTAATTCGCATATCTAGGGTTCATTTAAGTGGTGTACATGGGTGGTGGTGGTGGGAGGACGAGGCTGAGAAGAGGGGCAGTGGCACTGGGGCTGTGGTGGTGACCAAAGAAAGTGTAAATTTAGAAAAACACATTTAGAACATGATTATTTTTTTTTTGAGAAAATTAAAAAAATAATAATAAATTATTTAAGGATGGAGAGAAAATTATATAAGAAATTACTGGGTATCAAGCATTATGTTGGCAAAATAACTTCCATAAATGGCAACAGAAACACTGGTGCTTATCATCATATTCTTAAAAAGAATTGATAGTCCTGCTCCAAAACTGGATCAGCAGTCGAACCTCTCACATGAATGGTAGCAAAATTTGGCAAAAATTTTTCTTGTTTTTTTTGGGGGGTAATTTGGCCTAGTTTTCGAGGGTGAATTACTTTTTATTTTTCATATCAAATTCAGGATCTACACTGATTCTGGCGCTTAAACACCGACAAGTTACTTACACTATTTTCCATATTAAATTCAGCATCTACACCCCATTATGGCGCTTACTTAAACACCAGACTTCTGCAATCAGGCCTTCTGCAATCATTCTTCCATTGGTTATTAGATTAAGCACCCCTTCACTTTCTCACCAGATTCATGAGATTCCGTTCAATCAAAAGCTGCGGACCTTTAATGCCCCTTTTTTACGTGAATTTTCAACGCTTTCAGCTCCAAAAATATCTGCGGATCTGTTTTTTTTCCTCGGCATGTGTACGTAATCAATGCATTCCCATGTGCGCCCCTTACCTGTTCGGTCAATTGCCTGAAAGAAAAAGACGTAAGAAATGACTTGGCAAGTATTGCATGCTTAACAACTTAGAGATAAATAAAGAAAATTGAATGGCTTAGTCTTCAGTTCAGCCGCACTTGATGACAACTAATCACAATCATCTCACGCATTGTGAGCCGACGTTCATGAAGAAAGTGGTGTGACGGTCAACCACTCTCTCTCCTACGAGTCAATGTCGTAGATTTTTGGCCTTTGTAGATGTGTATTTAAGAAACCCAGAATTAATTTGGTTAGTTTTTGGTCTGGGATAGGCTGTTTTTAGATTTGAATTGGTTCTTGGCATCTTCATCATTTCCATTATTGAGGCCTTTGTAGAATGTATTAAAAAAAACACGGGAATTCTTTTGATATTTCCTTGTCTGGCCATTGGCGGCTGTTTTTGGCTTTATATTGATTCTTCGCATTGGGGTCATTTTCAGCGTCCTTTATTCCATGATCCAGTCATATGCCTGTCTACTCTAGGAATTAAGTCATGTTCGCATAACTTCCTAAGGCACCCAGAAATATCTTGGAAGTTGTGCGACTAGGTACCATTTTCTCGATCTTTTACATAGATTGATTCATGGGTAATTCAGTATTCTGTGTGATTTGCCTGTCCTTTTGTTTTCTGTATAGTTGTTATTCTTTGTCCACTGTAGATCAAGAAAAAGATAGAATTGTGGAGTTGCCTGGGCAGCCAACCAATGTTGGTTTTGCTCAGTACTCTGGCTATGTAAATGTGAATCAGCAGGCTGGGAGGGCATTGTTTTACTGGTTGGTTGAGTCACCTTTAACTAGAAATCCTGCGTCAAGGCCACTTGTTTTGTGGCTCAATGGTGGGCCTGGTTGTTCTTCTGTAGCTTATGGAGCTGCCGAAGAGCTGGGACCTTTTCGCATTCGTTCTGATGGGAAGAATCTTTACTTGAATCCTTATGCTTGGAACCAGTGTAAGTGATTAAGAGATGCATTCTTTTAGTTCTGAAAATATTTTAAAGACCAGCATGATTGTAACTGATATCAATCTCCTAATTGGTTGGCAGTGGCAAATGTGCTTTTTCTTGAATCACCAGCTGGTGTTGGCTTCTCCTATTCGAACACGTCATCAGACTTGTATACTACAGGTGACCAGGTTGCAGGTATTTTCAACAAACTTTGCAACTGCTTGTGTCCCTAAATAGGTTCAGCTAGAAAGTTTGTTGACTCTGACTTCTAATGTACTTCGATCTGGATCTTATGAATTTGTAGCTGAAGATGCATATACATTTCTATTAAATTGGTTTGAACGGTTTCCTCAATACAAGCATCGAGATTTTTATATTGCTGGGGAAAGCTATGCAGGTCGTTGACTCAGTTCCATCATTTATGACTTTCTTTTTGTGAGGTAGCAGATATCACAACGAGCTAACACATCTTTTTGTTCATGTGTTTCAGGTCATTATGTTCCTCAGTTGTCCCAAATTGTTTACCAAAGGAACAAAGGAATGAAGAATCCAGTAATTAATTTCAAGGGTTTTATGGTACGATAGCTGATAAATTCTGCTATCGAGCTCAAATACTGGGATTAACCTGTTAACAAGCAGCCATTTTTATAATTGTTCTTTTTAGGTGGGAAATGCTGTTATTGATGATTATCATGATTACATTGGTACATTTGAATACTGGTGGACCCATGGATTGATTTCAGATTCTACCTATAAAACTCTTCAAGCAGCTTGTGATTTTGGATCCTCTCAGCACCCGTCAAGTGATTGCACCAAGGCTCTCAATCTTGCGGAGGCCGAGCAGGGAAACATCGACCCATATAGCATTTATACACGTCCTTGCAATGATACTTCATCCCTGAGGCGCAACTTAAGGGGTCATTATGTAAGTGTTCTCTAGACCTCCTCAAGTTTTGAAAATGTTTAAAGGGATTAAAAGGCATTAAACTATTGGTAGCTCAATAGTAGTGATTAGACCAAAATCTTGTGGTTGTAACCTCTCCTCATAGTGCCTAAATGGTGATTTGAAACATCAGGTATGAATATGTCTTTGAACTATATCGAGGAAGGGTAAGAAAAGCTCATAGTTTCTAAGGAAAGACAAAGGAAAGGCATGTAGACATATTGCTTGAAGAAAAGAATATTCTGCCTTTTTTTATTATGCCGAGTAACAAGGGAATGCATGGAAACTCCTAATATGGTGACGTTTCTCTCTCGGAAACTCGCTTTTGCGATCCCAAGTTAGGAGCTCCATGGGATCTCGTCCCAAGCTAAGATGGGAACTCGATCCCGCTTGTTGGATAGAGATGCATGGAACAAGTGATAGAATACATGAAAATCAAGCTCTTTTCAACTCAATTCCTTGTTTCTCTCTTCCTTTAAGTCCTTAAAGTCTCCTTGTCTGTTGTTGTTATCTATGTAAACTATGCTAAACAAATGATAATACTCTTTACGCATTTATTTATTCAAGCCGCTCCCAACCTCAGATTCTTCTTGGTGCTTACGCTTCCCCGCCCCCGCCCCCGCTCCCGCACCCGCCCCCGTCCCCGCTCTGTGCAACTAAGGTTGAGAGTCCGACAGAAATAATGCAGAAAGCTTTGCACTGGGAAATTACCCAATCTTTATGGTTTCTCCCATTGCAGTATGCAAATTTGCTTTTTGGCATTTGATAATTGCAACAGGTAATAACATGATCAGAAAATTCAGTATGTTCCTCTTCGTTGACAGTAAGTCTGTAACCATGCTGGATACTTTTACATGGTTATTTGATTTTCAAAGTTTTGACAATATGGTCATTTCATTTTCTCGAAATACGGAAGAACAAGACAAATTTTATAGCATCTCTACTTCACTTCTTGATGATCACCACAGCGTTTGTTATCATGTAGCCTTCCCGAGTAGCTCGTATATCACATGGTTGGAGCGTTTTGAACTAGTTAAAAGTCAAGGTCGGCTGTAGTCCGTTTATCTATTTTCAAGATAAACCTAGTTTTTACATTTGTTCTTTACGGTGCTTCTAACAAGTTTGAGTCCATGTCTTTCTACTTTGGATATGGATGTGCTTACTGAGAGCATTCAGGACTAGGTCCCACGATGTTGTTATGGGTGGATGATTAAGTCAGAACAATGAGGAAGTACTTTAGAAAACAAAGGCTTTAGGTTCCACCTTACTAGACAGAGTATCTGGAATGCAATTCATGTGGGTGAGGTAATTATGGATGGGCACTAACCTAAGAAGAGCAAGCACTCTCTCCTACCCTTCGACTTGTAAATGCATGGTTTTTGGACTTGGTTACTTCTTCAGTTAGGTATCTTGCGTCGATATCGCACAAGGAGGGAGAGGTTGATGAGGATGTTGCCCATAGTATAAGAGCAAGTAGAAGTGTGAGTTCTGTGCGATTGTGATATTCCTCTCAAGATGAAGAGAAATTTTACAGGAAGGCAGTGAGGCCACATATGTTGTTTGATACCAAATCTTGTGCAGCTATGAAGCACCATACACATAAAATGAGTGTAGCTGCACTGGGCATGCTCAGCTGGATGAGCGGCCACACAAGGAGGGGGTAGAGTAAGAAATTAGTAACTAGTAGAAGTTTCTTGACCGGACATCGTTTTTTTTACTAACTGAGGAAAATATGAGGGAATTTTGCTTCTGATGGTTTGCTCATATTCATCAAAGGCATTTAGTTGCCCCTGGACCAAAAAGCATCTCGTGTCAAGTTGATGGGGTAAGAGTCAGATGAGCGAAGGGTAGAGCAAGAGTAACTTGGAAAGAGGTCATGAAAAGGACTTGATTGCTTGGAATGCTTGGATAGGGGAGAATGGAAGAGAAGGATTCTTGCAGCAACTTTTACTAGTTTTTGACAAAGGCTAGATGATGATGATGAGAAGTTTTGACAAGGTCCAAATTTTTTGGATATTGCCCGGTGTGCTTTAATTCTTCAAATTGAAACTGAGTTGTTTTTAAGTTTCTTTAACAGAGAGTCCTTGTTGGGTTAACATTGTTGCTTTTAATCTTAGCCATGGATGTCCAGAGCGTATGACCCATGCACTGAGAGGTATTCGCAACTGTACTTCAATCATCCGGAAGTTCAGAAGGCTTTACATGCCAACACAACCGGGATTCCGTATTCCTGGAAAACATGCAGGTGCATTTTCATATTTTGGAAGTTTTCTGTTTCACATGTTTACTTTGCAGTAACATTTTTTGTTACATTTTAATTGCAGTGATATTGTTGGGGAGTACTGGGCAGATTCTCCAGTATCCATGCTTCCTATCTATCGGGAACTGATAGCTGCTGGCCTCAGGATATGGGTATTCAGGTGCATCACTATTGTAGTTTTCACTTTTCTCCTTTCATATTATCTGGTTAATAAGTGCATTTTGAGCTTTTAGTATTTTATTGGTACATTGGATGCCCTAAACCCAAAAGGATCGAAGTTGTCCGACTCTTTGAGCAGTCTTCTTTACGATATGTGAATCGGAATTCCTGGGGCATTCTCCAGAATTCTGTAACTCCTCAAACTGCTGCTTCAGTAGTCTTGCATAGTTCAGCCGTGCACACTCCTGAATCTAGATGTTTGTAATTTTGCCATAACCTCCTGAATCCCAAGTTTTCCATTAACGGTTTTGGGCAGTTATGGCGTCAGTGAATTTGAATCTGATAATACTTTTTGGAGGCCTTTTCTGTTCAAAAGCCTGCCATATTTCTACTGTTCTCCTTTGATATTGTCCACCATAAAATGCAGACAGGTAGATACGTGTGCTTGCAAAAGGAATTGACAAGTCAATCCTTGTGGCGTTAGTATGGCTGAAATTTCGGCTAGAAATACTTGACGGCAGTTGTTTTATTGGCTGGAAGGTTATACCGAGTTGCAAAAGTTGTGCTTTCTTGTTGAATACGGCAATCTGAACCACAATTGTTATATTTGACAGTTATCAATTCGCATCACTTCATTGGTACTTCACTACCGGATGCTAAAAAGTTCAATATGAACCATCTTTCACGAGATCCCTTTTTTTGCCATAATTTTGACATTATGCTGAAGTACTCATTCAATACGAGAAGTTTAGATGTCCTGATTATATGACACGACTAATTTCTGCCAGTGGTGATACTGATTCGGTGGTCCCCCTGACTGCAACCCGATACTCCATTGATGCTTTGAAGCTTCCAACTGTTACGAACTGGTACCCGTGGTATGACAATGGAAAGGTAACTTGTCCCAAACGCAAGATTATAACTTATTTGCAGTCTTGAATGAGAAATACTCTTTCAAAACAGTAATTGTCAATGTCTTTTTGTTTCCTCCTGCAGTCCTCTACATTGCATAAATTCTTTCCTAATGGTTGGGAGGTTCAACGATGAGGAAATCGAGCTAAAATTCAAGAAAAATGTGAAAAAATTATAGATTGTTGAAAGCAGAAGTGACATTTTTATCTTTTTCATCAGAGACCATTGTAGAATACTTAAAGGGTGTCAAGCTAGGTGACCAATATTGCAGTGCTTCAACGCAGAAGCAAATCTCTTGATTATCTCCTTAATTGATTTTCTCTTTTTCCGTTTGTGATATATAGGTTGGTGGGTGGAGCCAAGTTTACAAAGGGCTGACCCTTGTAACGGTAACCGGAGCAGGCCACGAGGTTCCGCTCCATCGACCTCGACAAGCTTACATTCTTTTTAGATCATTTTTGGAGAACAAGCCTATGCCAAGGTGAACTATCTTGATGTGATTCATTCAGGCCGCAAAATCTTCATGGAAATTTTGATTTTTGGGGCGCTGGAGAAGAAAAGAATAAGAGCTCCCTTTCATTCTTGCCCGCACGAGTGGCACAGCTTTCAGGTATAGTTTCCATTCATTGTAGAAGTTGCAATTTACAAAACTTGCAGGAAGATGTGGGCATCTAAACTGAATTAGTCCCTCTTGCTTGTAATTAATTTGACTCTTGAGGTTATAGTCATTATATTGCAAAGGTTCTGTTGTCAATTTTTTTGGTTATCTATATTCTTTACGCAAGATATGAGATAATTTTATTATTTTCCTCTTTTTTCCTTTTTTTTTGTTTCCAAAGCAGATAATTTTACTTAGCTGTTGGCGTTTTGAATATTTATCCATATTTGAATATAACTAACTAGGTGGTAACATATAATTGGATTCGATTGACACCTACTTTGCCTTCAAAACCTCAAATTCTTTTTTTTTCTAGAGTTTTTCAATTTTAGAAATACAATTAACTAGGTGGTAGCATATAATTGGCTAGAAAGTTTTTTTTTATAAATACAATTGAATAGATGTTAGGATATAATTTGACACACACACACACACACACGATAGCGTTTATTTTGTTTAGAATAAAAGTAACACGCTCTTTCTCTTTTGTAATCTACGATGAAACTCTCGCTCAAGCAAGATGTGAGTTCCATGCATACTTAATTTTCTTATATAAACCTTAAATTTTTTATTAATTCTTTTGATAAAGGTTTTTTTTTTATTTTCAGAGCAGATTGAATATTTGTCCATATTTGAAATTTGAATATAGTCAAAAACAGATATAAAGTCTTCAAAACTTAAGAAATGGTTAAGGTTGCATACATCTCACTCTAATACGGCTATGTGGTGGCACGTGTCTCAAGCGACCACTTTTGTAAACGGTGATTTCTTCCAATCAATTAAGTTATCGTCAAGGGCCTAAGTTTCTGTCCTATATGTTCTATAATAATCCAAAGTTTTCCCCATTAATTCTTCCCCTTAACTTAGTCAAAACATAATAAACGATAAAATGTCGGCTATAGAGTAATAATTTATGTAGCATAAACGTTGACTAGGGACTATAGGTTTCTTTTACTCAATATATATATACTCCCTCCCTCTCTCAAAAGAAAAAAAAAAATGAAAGAAGAATTTTTTTTTTTCAATTCTGTCACTTGGCTTCTTTTGTAATTCATAAAGTTTTTCTTGTAAGTGGAAACAAGTGATTTTATCAACTTCAAGACAGTACGTCTCAGTTTCTACATGTGATGGAGTGGAAAGGACTGATGGTGGAACCAAAATTTTATGGCAAAACCTTCACAAAAATCTTTGATTTCTTTTTATTTTAGGTTTTGGAGGGTAATAAGAGGTATTTTCGGGTCAGATTGTGCATCAATCAAGAATGAGTTTACTCTCTAAACCATTTTAACGGTGCATCCTAACATTAGCCTGACGCACTACAAACTTTGAAGTACACAAAAAAGTACGTTTACTTTGAACTTGATATTTGACCACAAGAAAGTAACATTTCACCCAATCTTCAAGAAATTACTCTTTTTTATGCACTTATAAGATGCCTAAGAAAAGCAAGGGGAAAAAAAAAAGAAAAACTAATTAACACTCTTTTCTACTAAAAACACAGTCCAATAAGAATATATGTTACTAAGGTTGTAAGACAATTTATAATTAGTAAAACTGTTAAATTATCGATTGCCCTAACAGGTTAAGCTATTACATAATAAAATCAATAATTTACTCCCTTCGTCCAAAATTTTTTTTGATCATATATATATGTATGCATGTATATAGAGAGCTGATAAAATGATAGCGCTAGACTCTTAACCCAAGTTGCTAGCGTGATCTGACCGTCCATGGGAGAGAATGGACGGCCAGATCGCGCGTCACAACCGTAATTTTTTTCACCGTTCGCGACATAATGTAGCGGACGGTAAATTATCGTCCGCTACATTATGTAGCGGACGACCTAACAGCGCTAGCAACTTGTTAGCACTATCAATGGATCACGACCCATGTATATATATACATAATATATATATGTATATGTATATACATGTATATGTATATGTATATACATGTACATCTACAAGTATATTACATCTATGTAGATGTATATGTATATACATGTATATGTAATATACATGTAGATGTAGATGTATATGCATATACATATACATGTATATACATACATCTACATACATACATATATATATATATATATATACATACATATGTATGTATGTATGTATATATATATATATATATATATATATATATATATATATATATATATATATATATATATATATGTATGTATGTAGGGAGCCGATCTCTGTCTACCGCTAGATAAATTGTTATTTCTCCACCATAAATCTAGCCGCCCACGTGTACTAATGGATGGTTCAGATGTGTTTTTTTCTTGAAAAAGTTGTAACCGTTGCTCTTTCCAGCGGTTGCAAAATTTGACAAAAATGCCCCGCTAGCCCGAATAAACCCCAACCGCAAGAAAGACTAGCGGCTTGGGGCCCACGAGAGCACACGTAACCGCAAAAAAGTGCAGCGATTGGGGGCACACCCAACCGCTACAATTTGTTGCGGTTGGTCATCATTGCAATTTTTTTTCCTTTCGTGTAGCACAAAGACACAAGAAAAGGCAAAGGTCCCATAAAAACCCCCCAACTGCCACACTTAGTGGCGGTTGGCATCATTGCAAATTTTTTTTCCATTCGTGTAGCACAAAGACACAAGAAAAGGTAAAGGTGGCACAAAAAACCCCCCAACCGCCACACTCAGTGGCGGTTGGCATCATTGAAATATTTTTTTTCCTGCCTCGTCATGCACAAAGAGAGAAAAGGCAAATGGCCCCACAAAAGCCCCCCAACCGCCACACTTAGTGGCGGTTGACATCATTCTTTTTTTCCCTTTGCCTTGTCTTGTCCCGTGATGTCCTTTTTCCCCCCGTGATGTCCTTTTTCCAGAAATGGCATGTCAATGCAGCTCATAGCTCGGCCGGACAGTCCTCTGCAATTTTTTCTTTTACAGCCTTTGACTACACTGCTCACTCACGGATTTATTTTTTTCTATCTTCTTTCTTCTTTCTTCTCTCTCCCTCACTTTTCTCTCTTTATAATCCGTTCTCCCCAAAGAGTCTTTCTTCCACTCTCCATCATCTTTACCAACTCTCTTCGTACTCCATATCTCACCTACATAATCTCCACGACAATACAGAGGAAAAAATTCTACGCTAGAAGGTCGGTGGATAACCGCTAGAAGATTAGTGAATTTTCTTTAAATATATCAAGTTAAAACAAGTAAGTATTTTGAATTTTCTTATAATTCAATGTTAATTTTAAATTATTCTTACCATAATTGTTCTTACCAATGGATTGTTTAAATTATATTATGTTTAAATTGTTCTTACCATGGTCTCAAATTCGTGTTTTTTGAGAGTTTGAATTTAGGGATTGAACTAGCGTTTATTAGCGAATATTCATTCGATATCCAAAAATAGTCATTGTAGACTCAAATCGAAGAGAACAAAAATACAAATTGAACGAAATAAAAATCAGATCAATCGAAGATCGGATGAGTGAGATATGATTTGGGCAAAATTTTTAGATAAAACTTAATAGCACGAAGATCGATAAAACTTTTTAAAAGAAATAGTCACCCGTAAATGACACGTGGCGTGTCCTTTCTTTATAAATCCTAAAACCAATCCCTCATGAAGGACAATTTATAAATTTAATATAAAAAATGATAATTGTCCTTTTCTTTAGAGAAAAGGCGGTCACTGTTCTTAAAAAAAAAATCGACAGCTCGACTCGACTCTTCATAAGGATTATATATATATATATATTTAAAAAGTCAAAGACCGATTGAGGGATTGGTTGAAGGAAGAAGACACTGTGTGTTCCTAAGGTGTAACACTATGTGTGTTTAATGTGAATACGAAACGTAATTGTCGCTAAAGGTGAAAACTTAATTAGACAGTTTTTCACAAATTTATAAAAAATAGTTAGAGCTATATTTTAACAAAGTGTAAAAAATAGACCCTAGTTATTTTTAAAATATCTATATCAGGGAAACATTTCAGATTTTTCCAAAGGCTAGAAAGGGGTTAACTGATACGGGGAACCTTGTAACTTTGCACTGTAATTTAAAATATCAACATAGCGCGATTTCGCGCGAAACTTTTATGAGAATCCTAGGAAGTTGGAAAGTTATATTTCTCAGGATTTCGGGCCATTTCGAAGTCGTTTGCTATTTTTTTGGCTGAACGGGTTTTAAGCGCTCGATCCGGACACCGATTTGAAATTTTTGGACAAAAATTTTGTAAAATACTTTTTAGATCAAGAATGAATTCAGGAAGCTTAAAATATCATTTTAAAGCACTTATGAAAATTTCTGATGCCAGAGGGCATTTTGGTAATTTGCCACCCGAAGAGGGGTATTTTGGTAATTTTTTTGATAAAATTTTTCAAAGGACTTTTTAGTTCAGAAATGATTGTAAAACACCTAAAATGTTGTTTTGAAGCTGATTTGGGGCGTTAGGATGATAATGAATCCCCGGGGGCATTTCGATAATTTGCCGTCAGCCGGGGTATTTTGGTAATTTTTCTATAAAATTTTTCGAATGACTTTTAGTTTGGGAAGGGGTGTAAGACACCCAAAAAGTTATTTTAAAATTGTTCTGAGATGTTTGTTGAGGCAGCGGCTGCCAGGGGATATTTTGCATAAGTTGGGGGTGTTTTGGTAACTTTCCCCTTTAAAATTTTCTGAGAAAATATTTGATATATAATTCATTTAATACATTTAAAAAGTACTTTTAAAGCGATTTTGAGGTGTTGGTGGTGTAGCGGCCATCAGGGGTTATATTGGTAAATTGTCACGTTGGCGCTAAATTTTAGGGAACGTGCGTAATTAAGCGTTCGGAGTGGTGGGAAGTGAGGAATGTTGTTAATACATTGAAATAATGAGATAATGACTATTGCTAATGCGTTGGTAAGCTAGGTTAAAGATCCAGTGATAGTTTTGGAATGTAAATATTATGGACGCTAAGTTGGTTTACGATTATATTTTGTTCTTAGAGATATGGATTTCAACCCCGGACCTCATGATACATCAATCCTATACGATGACGATGACCACGTCACGAGGCACGTATTTGACGGTGTCGATAGGGGTGTTTTGAAAATAATTCAAAGCACAAGTCACCTCGAAGAGTGGGTACTAAACGAGGAACAAATACAAATATTACACCGTCAAAATTTATCTATGTTCACTGATCTTCGTCATTGGTCTCGGCAAGATGATTGCCTTATATCTGCTCTAGTTGAACGATGGAGGAGCGAGACGAACTCATTTCCGGTTTGGTGAAATGACTATTACATTAGAGGACGTCAGATTTATACTTGGAATCCCATGTCACGGCAGACCCATTACTTTGAGCAAAACATCTGCATCCATAGCGAAGATGGTTAGGCAGTATTTTTTGGGAATTCTAAGGGAAGCTCTTACAACAAACGACATCAAACTTAAATGGCTGAGAGAGCAGTATGGCATGCTACCGGATGAATACACTCCTTACGATTTGGTGACGTATACGAAGGCATTCCTTCTGTCTATTATTTGAGCTATATTACTTTCGACACATTCAAAAAACACGGTGCATCCGAAGTGTATGGTGTTCTTGGAGGATCTTGAGGAGGTATACTCGTATTCGTGGGATTCAGCTGTCCTTGAGCACCTATATCGAGCACTGCACAAAGCTACGAGAAAGAGTGCCAAGTCCATTGCCGCCTGCCTCACTCTATTACAGGTTTGAGCATTTATTTTCTTGGTTGACGTGTCAATATATTCGTGATTAATTACTAATTCCATATACTGTTTGCATTCACAGGTTTGGTCTTACGAGAGGCTACCCACGGGTCGTCCACAGTCGCGGGTAGATTCTGATGAGATGTGACCTAGGGTGTGGGCCTGGGGGCCTACGACCAACTGGAGGAGACGGGTAGACCCTCACCACCATCTAAAGTTCTATTGGGGGGAACTACAGATATTGGATGCATCCTAGGTGACGTGGCAGCCATATGGCAAGGTGATGCATCGGTTGGATGAGTGGTGTTGGCAACTTCTGGTGTCGTATGTGCTGGTAGGTTTGGTTCGGGTGCCGCTTATTCACTTCGAAGTATGTGAGTTTTAGATGCCCGATCGAGCCATAAGGCAAGCTGGCTGTCTACAAGGGATACCAAAACCCGCTGTAGACATGCAGCCATACAGGAGTGGTCGAGGGCCGAACTTTGAGGCGCCTGATGCCTTGAATTTTTTGAGCGACGAGGTGCAACAATAGAATACTTGGCAAGAAACGTATGATAGCCTTGTATCGCTGAAGGACGACATCATCAGTATTGAGGAGTACCTGCAATGGTTTCTCAAGGTGACACGCACGAGGGTGAATCGCCCTTCCCAGGTGAGGAAGACATCGTATGCGCCACGTGAGATCTATGACCAGTTCTGGGCATTGAACACCGTAAGTCATGCTAGTGTTGTTTCTATTTTTATTTGCACACCTTATCGAGCATGCCTGAAATGATTAGCCATATTTCTATGCATGTTTAGGTTGACCAGGGCACTGAGGTGTTCAAGCAGCTGGAGGGGTTTGACTGTTTTATTGCGCAGGCTCCTGACAATCTCAAGAGGTCCATTGAGAGGTACAAGACTGAAGTTCACAACTTTATCTTGCATACCGGGGTTACCAAGGGGAGCCGTCTAGTCGCTTGCCTCTTGACGCGTACGACTCTCAGCCCCAGAGTCAGGTGTGGGAGCCGTCTAGTTGCTTGCCTCCTGACGCGTACGACTCTCAGCGCCAGAGTCAGGTGACCCAAGTAGGAATCCAGGCCTCCGCCCAAGCATCCGGTCTGATAAAGGACAAGCGACGAAGCCATTGAGGCCGGATAAGCAGGATTGGATCGACCGGCATTACTTTGGGCCTCAGCCCATCGATACAACAGACTTTCCTCTTTCGACATTCCTAGGTCATGCAGATATAAGAACGTTGGCGCCGGAGACAAATATTTTTACTTTTGTCATGAACGCTTATATAGATCTGCTCCGGATTAGAGAGCTACGTTATAACCACTGCCTAGATTTGAAGCTTAACATGTATCCTACTTATTTTGTGGGATTAATGGTGATCAGCATAAGGGGTTTCACAGAATGGATGAGGCGAGGGGTAGGCAGGGGTAAGTGAAAACCATCTGGAAACGTGTTAGGCATGTTGGACTCAGACTATCAATGTCACGCTGCTTATGCGAACCTTATCATGCTACCTTGTCATCATGCAAACCACTTTTTCCTATTAGTTCTTCATCCAGCGAATAAAGTGGTCCACATATACGATAGCCTAAGGGAGGATGGACCTGGGCGGCTGCTGGCATAGATGTACAACGAGTACATCACTGCAGTGGTTAGTTTTTATTTGTTAACCTTGGCTCATAGTATATTCTTCTCATTACATAGGCTTGATAACCTTTTTTATTGTTGGATGTAGACTACTATCCTCTCGCTAGCGTGCCAAGATTATTAGGGGGAGACCATCACCAGGAATTCGACGGTAGAGCCTTGGACGGTCGTGATGATACAGGACTGACCAAAGCAATATAATAGTCGCGATTGCGGGATTTACGTCCTCAAGTACATGGACTAGATTGCTCGCTCGGAGGTGCTCAAATATATGTCGTGGACTAGGAGGGATGCCTTGACGTTTAGGTATAAGATAGCCTGAGAGTTGAAAAAGAATGAAGCTAGATGCCTTCATTACCATTATCCTAAGTAACGAGCCTAAGGTGCAATGAGCAAATAAAAGTGAAAAAAATACATAATTTTTTGGAAGTTAAGAATTGGGCGCTAAAGTGTGCGCGAATAGGCACGTCGTAGGAAAACCCAAAACATAATGTATCTCGTTTTTTGCCGAAATTCATAGAAATGGGCTAATTAACGTGCCTAAGGTGCAATGAGCAAAACAAAGTGACAAAAAATTACAATATTCTTGGCAAACTATGAATTGGGTGCTAAAGTGTGCACAAATAGGCCCCTTCAAAAATCAAAAAAATTATTTGTCTCGATTTTTGCCGAAATTCATAAAAATGGGCTAACTAGCGTGCCTAAGGTGTAATGAGCAAAAAAAAAGTGACAAAGAAAATTAATTTTTTTTTAGAACTTATGAATTGGGGCGCTAAAGTATGCGCGAATAGGTCCGAACCATCACCAGCCGCTTCAGATCAGAAAAGAAAGCCGCTATGGACGTCTTTGATTGGACGGAGGGGGCTGGCATTTTTGTGAAAGTCCTTTATAGGAAAATGAAAAAAATTATTTGTTTCGATTTTCACTGAAATTCATAAAGGGTGGGCTAACTAGCGTGCCTAAGGTGCAATGAGCAAAAAAAAAGTGACAAAAAAAATTACAAAATTTTTTAGAACTTATGAATTGGGCGCTAAAGTGTGCGCGAATAGGCCCTTCATAGGAAAATCAAAAAAATTATTTGTCTCAATTTTTGCCAAAATTCATAGAAATGAGCTAACTAGCGTGCCTAAGGTGCAATGAGCAAAAAAAAAGTGACAAAAAATTACAACATTCTTCGCAAGCTATGAATTGAGCGCTAAAGTGTGCGTGAATAGGCCCTTCATAGAAAAACTCAAAAAATTATTTGTCTCGATTTTCACAAAAATTCATAGAAATGAGCTAACTAGCGTGCCTAAGGTGCAATGAGCAAAAAAAGAGTGACAAAAAAATTACAACATTCTTCGCAAGCTATGAATTTTTGCGCTAAAGTGTGTGCGAATAGGCCCTTCATAGGAATATCTAAAAAATTATTTATCTTAATTTTTGTCGAAATTCATAGAAATGGGCTAACTAGTGTGCCTAAGG
The DNA here is from genome assembly GCA_033070095.1 of Escallonia herrerae. NCBI lineage: Eukaryota > Viridiplantae > Streptophyta > Magnoliopsida > Escalloniales > Escalloniaceae > Escallonia > Escallonia herrerae. The sequence continues at coordinate 112,726 of JAVXUP010000921.1, read as the reverse complement.
TGCAATGAGCAAAAAAAAAAGTGACAAAAAATTACAACATTCTTCGCAAGCTATGAATTGAGCGCTAAAGTGTGCGTGAATAGGCCTTTCAAAGAAAAACTTAAAAAATTATTTATCTCAATTTTTACAAAAATTCATAGAAATGAGCTAACTAGCGTGCTTAAGGTGCAATGAGCAAAAAAAGAGTGACAAAAAAATTACAACATTCTTCGCAAGCTATGAATTTTTGTGCTAAAGTGTGTGCGAATATGCCCTTCATAGGAAAACCCAAAAAATTATTTATCTTAATTTTTGTCGAAATTCATAGAAATGGGCTAACTAGTGTGCCTAAGGTGCAATGAGCAAAAAAAGAGTGACAAAAAAATTACAATATTCTTCGCAAGCTATGAATTTTTGCGCTACAGTGTGCGCGAATAGACCCTTCATAGGAATATCAAGAATCTACAAACCAAATCACAAATTAAAGATTCCACAAACCAAATCACAAATTTAAACATTATAAAAGTTCAATTTATACAACTGAAAACATTAACCCTAACACTCTTCCTCATCATCGTCCTCCCCGACCATATTGCCAGGTTCGATACCTAACACTTTATAATGGTTTCTCTTGTCATGATCAGTCATCTTATTACACAACGCACACTTTCACAATTTTTTTGACCCGTTGCTTCTTCAATAGGATTCTTCATATTTATTGCTCGTTTTGGCCCTTTTGTTTGAGAAATAATTGGATCAAAAATATCGTCCTCCTCACCTTACAGGCTAGTGCTGTCAATGACTGGCTGTGAAGCTCGATTGAATCTATCGGCTGGAGTCATCCGAGTAGTCAGAGTGTCTCGTCTTTCTGGTAATGCCATCCCAAACTGTGCAAGGTTAGCCTTATCCCGTGCGGTTGCTTCAACTTGATACCTATACCCATCAAATGTTGACGCTGCATCCAATGATAAACCGTGCATGATGTTACAAAGGTGATTATATCGCAGCGTCTCAGATTGCTCGAAATCAACTGAAACATTGGGCACGTAAGGAATGTGACCGTGGACTCTATTGGCTTCCTTCGTCCACCGATCCAAGATATACTCTAGAGGGATTTCACGAGCATTCTTGGCTCTAAAACACCTCAACGCGTGTCGACAAAGTATACCTTTATGCTCAAACAGTTGACAGTTGCAATTAACAAACTCGGTGTCCATACAAACTGCTACAGTAAAATGTCTTCTGTTCCTCGGAGCCGACAAAGAGCACGGATTGGCAAAATTTGTCACATTTGTCAAAGCATAAACCTTGAGATCTCTGGTGGAATACTCGTGCAACTTTGTCATGCTATATTGATTCGACTTTAGTAGTTCCTCTTGAAACTGTCTAAACATTTCCTTGGTATAGACTTGAGCCGCATGAGCCTCCAAAGGTGAAAAAACTAATATGGCTCTTTCTCTGTAAACTGTAGCCGCGTCGGCTTCTCTCTCAAGGAAAAATTGCTTGTCAAAGGCTTTCTGCATCTCTAGTACGAACTCTTTTATACTTGAAGAATGGCCTACGTACCCATCAAAGAATGCATTCATACCTTCGCTTCTCGAGGTCGTAGTCATTCCGGCTGCAAAAAAACTTCTTGGTGTAGGCACCGACCCACTGTGTCTTGATCTCATACAACGATTGTAACCATTCATGATTGTGCAAATAGTAGTCATCCATTAACTTGGCCCACCTCTCCTCGAACACGTCTACCGTCAACGATTTCTTCACACATGTATTAAAGTCAGTCTTGAATGTCGGATGGTTTGCATATACATTGTGAAGCCGTTCGGGATATTTGTTGCTTATGTGCCATGTGCACAGGCCATGGTGAGTATCTGGAAGGACCTTAGCGATTGCATTTTTCATTGCCAGATCTTGGTCGGTGATGATGGTCTTTGGAGGAATATGATACATTGCTTCAAGCCACGTTTCAAATAACCACGTAAATGACTCCTCCGTCTCATCCCTAAGCAGGGCAAAGCCAAACAGATTGACTGATAGTGGTGGTTCACCCCGGTGAACGGAGCAAAAGGCATAGAGTACTTATTTGTGCGGTATGTGGTGTCAAACGTCACAACATCCCCAAAATTTTGGTAAGCAGCTCTAGAACGGGCATCCGCCCAAAATATAGTACTAATGCGGTTCTCATCATCCAGTTGGAGACTATAAAAAAGCCAGAATTCTCACTCTGAAGGCGCCTGAAGATATCAAGTGTAGCTTGAGAATCACTCTTACCGAAAGACTCTCTCCTCTGAGCACGAAGTTCATTTCGAAGGTCTACTTCGTTGAAACTCAACTTGTCAATCCCCCCAGCCTGGCTTGAGAAAACCCCCATCATTCTAGAAGGTGGAATTTTAGCCTCGGCCATTGTAAATATCAGTTGTCTGTGTGCCGCGCTTATTTCTCGGTGTTGATGAATTTGACCAATCTTACTAGGGGTCATCAACTGATGATTATGGCTCAACTCCACTCCCGTCACAACCCAATGGTTTTCATTTTTCTGGTGTACTGCATACACATGGGCCTTGCAGCCGGTACCCAGAAATGTGTCCCGTTTTCTTTGTCTTGTTGGCCCTTCGTCACTGATCCGAACAACCGAGGGTACATGCGGTGCTCCTCTATGACACTCAAATAGTCGGGAACAAATTTGGTCTGTATTCGCCCGTTTTCTAGTCGTCTTAATTCTAACACCGAAACCTATCATTTTCGAATATGCTCTATAGTTGACATATCACCCTCCATTCATCTTCTTTTTTTTAATGATAAAGCTGTCAATAACTCAAACTACCAAGAAATTTCTCTTGAAAGAGACCGACTTTTGTTGATTTCTCTTACTCCCATCGTTTGGCTCCAAAAGAAAATAAAAAAATTAGGAATTGTTAACCTTGTTAATTGACCACCCTCCTCGAGATACGCTACAGGATGATATGCTTCTTATCTTAACCTATAAACACTGACGTTGAATCGAATTTTTGCAGATTCGAACATGACATGCATTCACATGGCCAACTCGGTTGTTACTTGAAAGAGAATTCATGGGGCCATCAATGCAAGTCAAGATGGTGTAGTAGTTTACAATTTGGCAAGGGAGCTTGCAGATCTTGATCCAGCTCAGTTTCGATCTTCATATTTCCTTCTTCACTCCTGGACTTCTATTCAACCACACCAAAAGTCAACAGATTTGTTATCCTGATTACATTTAGGTAAGAGTAAGGAAAATTGGGTCTACTTGCCTCCTTTTTCATGCATTTCCTTAAGTGTGAGCAGCACTCTCCATTAGATAAATCAAGTGGCTTAGACACTAAGTTAGGGGCATGCCATAATTATAATCTTTGGTCCATAGTAAGTGACGAATCCGGTGTCAACTCGTTCGGCTGGTGAAGTTTTTTGCGAATCGGTTCTCGCCTACACGAGAAGCTTAGAATTGAGAGAAGAAACTTTGAGGGAAGGGGGTGTTAAGCGGAGAGCTATACATTTTATTGTGCAACCCAAATTCAAGTGGCCTCCTCATCTTAAATAACAAAAAGAACTAATAAGGAATTTGTACACCATTTTCATCAAAGGGTAAGTATTGCATGTACCCTACATGCATGCCACAAAAACTGGTAACATACATGTGATTACCACCATTTATTATTGGTTTTTTTAATGAGTAAACTCTGACTTTTTAGAATTTTGAGAGTCATGAAGGTAGACTTTCAGCTCATCTTCTTTCATTTTCTTGGTCTTTACAACAACTCTATAAGTCACACTGTTTCTTGGGTTGCAATACAAATTCACTAGCAAACACAACTCTCTTTAATTCCTGAAGTCCAAACTAAGGTAGCTAGGATTGCTAATAATGAAAGGATTCTCCGAAAGCTCCTATTTCTCTTTGGTATGTGTTATAGCCAGTATCACCCTGTTGCTCTCTTCCACCATTGCCGCCGCCGCTCAGCACCACCATGCTAAACAACAAGAGCTAGATAAGATCATCAAGCTGCCTGGACAACCAACAAATGTCACATTTTCTCAATACTCTGGCTACATTACTGTCGACGAGCAGGCGGGCCGGGCATTGTTCTATTGGCTAATTGAGTCGCAGAAGCCCACATCAAAGCCACTTCTACTGTGGCTCAACGGTGGGCCAGGCTGCTCATCAGTGGCCTACGGGGCCTCCGAGGAAGTGGGCCCCTTTCGAGTACGTCCGGACGGGAAGACTCTCACCCTGAGTCCATATAGTTGGAACAAAGGTAAAAGTACCGCACATCACATGTAGTTCCATGACTTGTAGCAGCTTTATATATAGTCCTTTGGCTTTAAGAGACTTCATCAATTTCATACTTCAATATGCAGAGGCCAACTTGCTCTTTCTTGATTCACCAGCGGGTGTTGGATTTTCCTATTCAAATACTTCTGCTGATCAAATAACTGGTGACAAAAGAACAGGTTGTTATTCTCTTTCTCGATTACTCTATTCACCTCTTTGTTTATCCTCAACTCACTAGCCTGTAAATGCTTTGAATTATAGCCCAAGATGCATATACATTCCTTACTAATTGGTTCAAAAGGTTCCCTCAGTACAAGCAGAGGCCATTCTACATTGCAGGAGAGAGCTACGCAGGTAAAACCAAAAATGCCACCACTATATATTAACTACATCTTCCTGGCTTTCTTAGTCAGATTAGTTGCCTTCTTCTATTTTCAGGTCATTACATTCCTGAGCTATCTCAAATCATAGTCCGGCAGAATAAGGGTGTCAAGAACCCTATTATAGATTTCAGAGGTTTCTTGGTAAGTCAAACATTAAAATTTGGGACTGACGCACAAAATAATTGCGATATTTGGCACCACAATCTTCTTTATGGTGGCGTGTGGAGGGGGCACCAACACCAAGTGAATAAGCTTAGATTTCTGCATCCCAAGAGCCTGTATGATAGTGTGTAAATTGTGCATCATACGACGCCATCTTAGACACAATAATTAGTATCAATCACTAGTCTCGAACCATTTATCCCACTAATCCTGTCAGTCTATACATTGCAAATCCGTACACGAGGTATAACCATGCACAATTCATCATATTTTGCTAGTGTATACACAGCAATTCCGTACACCACCCAGTTATATAACCATGCACAACTCAAAAGTGAAAGAGTCAACATGGTTAGCTATCCAAAAGTTGAAGCAGACTTTTATTTTCAAAACTACCATTTTCTTCTTGGATGAACTTTGCTTTTGGATTTCAGCTAGGCAATCCACTGCTGGATGATTTCCATGATAACGTTGGCACGTTTGAGTTCTGGTGGAACCACGGGTTGATCTCCGGCTCAACGTACCAGGCACTGAACCGGTCCTGCCCAAACGCTTCATTTTTGTTTCCTCGAAACAGGTGTTACCAGGCCCTTGTACGAGGTTACTCGGAAATGGGAAACATCAATCCCTATGACATTTACGGCCCCCCTTGCGACGAAACGGGGACTTCTCGCCACCAACTAAGCCGCCCTCTGGTAAGTAGTGTATTTATCAGTCTTACATTTTTGTTTACTAGTGTGCACTTTCTCCAAGGTCAACACTGCTTCATTCATTTCGTGTAATTTTTAGTTCGAAAGTAGATCTATTTTTGCACGTCCATGTGCTCTAGTACACCTTACTTTATCATTAGAAGACTAGTATGCTTTCTAGCGATAAAAATAATAAGCATGGACAAACACAATAGCGTGTACAATTAGACATTAGCAAAGAATTTGATGACACAATACTGTGTCATTCAAACGGGTATGTTTCGATGCCTAGTGATGACATGTGTAGCTAATTAGTTTATTGACGGGGGTTAAATTTACATTGTTCTGATTTTGGCTTTCCTTACGGTTCTCATTAAAAATGTTTGAATTTCTTGATACCACAAAAAGAAGGCTTTTTGCACTCCTCTGGAAGTTTGTTCTTTCTCGCGACACACAGAGGGAAGAGCATACATTGTCTCAGGCATATATCAATCAATGTATATAGATCATTTACTGTACTATTTTATCGGGACACATCCAATTGAACCTGTAACCCCAACCTCTTATGACTAAAAAATTGGAGAATCACTTAGAGTGCGTTTGGATGAAAAATTTTAAATTACTTTGTATTTCAAAATCCATTCATTTAGAAATTTGTTGATTTACAAATTTATGAAATTACAAATATTGTGTTTGGGCGATTTTTTGTAGATGAAATATTTTATATATGGATTTACATTTGAAAATTTGAACCTAGATAATTTAATTGTGTATAGGTACAAACTAATGAGAGAGAGCATCTCCTTTTTTATGGAAGAAGTTATCTAAAATAACAGAGACTCTTTTCGTATAAGGGATTTGACAAATAACTATTTGTAGAGGAAATTTTAGCATACCAAATTTCCTTTCCAAATCCCTCTTAAAATTTGGTAAATCCATCTTATCAGTATCCAAACAAGAGATTTTATACAATGTATTTCAAAATTCTCTATGAAAGTGAAATTCTCAGTTCAATTAACCGACAAAAAGTTTGTTCATTTTGTAAAAGCAAGATATAAATTTAGACCCCAAAACCTCTCTACTCATCTGAATTTTCATAAATTATGGTTGAAAAAAAATAATAATGATAAAAAAAGATGAAGAACTTAATTTCAGTAGTGCCACACGTATTTGTAGTAGAACCTTCCAAAACATTATGTTTATTTTCAAGGAAAAAAGAAAAAGAATAGAGAAATGAGATTAGAAACTTTTTCTCGACCTTGGAAAGCATTGAAAGCCTTTCGTGACACATTAAGTTTTTGGTAACATTGCTCCGGCTGACGATTCAGATTATTGCTACTGCTATATAGCAACATGGGTTTTGTCGCTAAAGAGGCATTCACTGACAAGATTCTCTTATTTACCGCAGCATGAAAGTACGTAGTTAAACATTTTCTAGTTACAAAGTCTTGTAGGTTTTTGCCACCAAAAAACTAAGTGACGAATTGAAATTACTCTGACACTTTATTGAGAAGGGCAAAGTAAAATTATTGTGTTTTTTGTTGTAAAACTTTTATAAGTAAGTGGGCATTTGAGGGGAGGCCCAAGCCCAACCAGCCCCGGGTTGGTTCCCCCTTGCATGTGATGTTCTACCACAAACAACATTGGATCTAGGTCCACCGCTAATGTTAGGATATACTGTACATAGGGATGCAACTTGAGACAAGTAACCCGTGAACATCCGTGCCGGCCTGTAAAAATATAGACATAGACTTACTTTTGTAGTGACCATGGTGGACGTGGGTTCAAAATTTTGGGCCCGTAAAAACTATGGACTAAACATAGGCAAATGTTTCTACAAGCTCGTCCAGCGCGTGAAAAAATCAGGTTGTCTAACTATTATATATATATATATATATATATATATATATATATATATATATATATATTCTCATTCATATTACAATATATTTATTTTGTTTCCTCTAGTTATTAAAAATTATGGATCACATAAGTTTATACAATCTCAACCGTTAAACTCTTAACCTAATAGAATACTATTTCTTTTTTGTACTTTCTGAACTCTTACCCTCCATTTCAACAAAGTCAACGTCTCAAAGCCAAATGTATGCTCATATTCTTGTCTTATTTTTCTGAATTAGGTTGAGCGACAGTTCCCAACTTTACTTTTTCTACTTTATTTCTTATTATAAAATTAGAGACTCTTATTTTTTTCTCTCATTTTGTCCCAAAAATTTGTTTTCATGCTTATATTTAAGTTCATTTTGAGACTTTAATGTACTTTTTTTTCATTTAAATTGTAGAGTTGGATGGTCAATGATATGTTTCAAAATTGTGTGTTTTTTTTAAAGTAATTTATAACCATGAAAAATCCATGGACAGCCCACGTCCAGCTTGTGTCTACCAAAATTTTGATGGGCTTGGTGTGGACACATTTTTGGCCCGTAGATGGGCTGGGCTGGACATGAGCATGACTTTTAGAGAGTGGACTGATCATGGTCTAACCCTTATTCCCGTCCAGCCCGCTCAACTGTACATGTCAGTGGTACTGTTGATTGCTGAGTTTACTTTATTGACAAAAAACTCGCATATGTTGCTAAAAAGCAGCTAATAATTTTATAGGTAGCAACTAGTTATCGTCTTATATACCGTTTATTATGAGAGGCATGATGCGTGTGTAAAAATAAAATTATTAACATGGTAATTTATAACACAAGCTTGGCCTTAGAATTTATTTTAGCTATAATTTTTTTAAATTTTAAATTGTGAAAACAAACGCGCCCTTATATGTAGTTAATTACTACTCCATCCGTCCTTAAAAAATTGATCATATTTCTTTTTTGGGCCGTCCCACAAAAAGTGATCACTTCTAAATTAGAAAAAATTCTGTAAGTATTTTTACATATTTACCCTTTAAATACTTTTTTTATTCTATTTCTCTCACTAAATTTAATTCTCTACCAACTCATTTTCTCTCTCATGGCCCACTACTTTATATTTTTTTTTATTCAATTTCTCTCTCAACATTTAACACTCTATCGACCAATTTTCTCTCATGGCCCACTCTCTTCCCCCCTCTCTTTAAAGGGTAAAATGAGAAAGACACAATATATAACCTAAATCCTTAATATACGTGAAAAATGAAATGAATCACTCTTTAAGGGATGGAGGAAGTATATAAAATTTAATTTTGTGTCACTTTCTAAAATTTTTCTTAGAATGCCTAGTATCATAATTTTAGATAAGTAATTGTTTAATACTAAAAGAGGCATTACACCAAAAAACGTGTTTTCTTTATAAGTAGCATAGATAATAAAACGAAGTTTATGATGTAAAGTTTATGCCATTTGACATTCAGTCAACCAAATGAATTTCACAATTTTCTCTCTTTAATGTGAACATGTCCCAATTAAAAAATTAATATCTAAGATTATTTCAAATCTCTCTCTCTGTTAAATTTTTGTCTCTCATTAAAAAAATTTGAACGTTCCTAAATTCAGACAAGTCTAATATTTTTTCACAATTTAACAAACCTAATCTTTCTTCTTTTATTTCGTTGTAAGTCATATACACACATGCGCGCGCGTGTGTGTGAACACAAACACAAGTTTCTTTCATATTTTACTTCATGTTATATCTCATATCTTTTTATTTACTTTTCTTGGTGAGCTTTATTGCAAACCGCAACACATGAGTTACAATTATTATTTTATTTTGGGAGAGATTAATTTTACTATTTTATGTTTCACTTCTTCATTTGTTGCTGAAAGACTAACAATAGTTACTTAAATATATATTGGCAAAAAAAGCGGTACAAAACTCATAAAAAGGTAGAAATAACTTTATTATTATTATGAGCTTATAAAAAGATAGAAATAACTTTATTATTATGAGCTTCCTATGAGTATTCTAACAGTTGGTCCCGTTTGCAAAGCACGGGGCCAATACTAGTTGCTACACATATGCCCCTTAAACTTAAATTTGCTTAAAAAATCTGACCAATAAATTTTGCTTAAATATTTTACATGGTATATATGTACGTAGTAACCCTATTTTTGTTTGGATTATGTCAGCCATGGAAGTTCAGAGGGAACGACCAGTGCATCGTCAAGTACACAAAGATGTACATGAATCGCCCGGAGGTGCAAAAGGCTCTTCATGCAAACATTACTCACAGTATATCTCATCCATGGGTTACTTGCAGGTTTGAACAATATTCGATCTCAGGCACTACTTTTTCTTCATTTCTTTTTGGCAAATTCGTGGATTCAACAAATTAACCACTAAAATGGAATAAAATCCAACGCTTAATAGATTTGGTGCAAAGTTAAAACTTATCTGAACCATGTTTGCAGCGACGTTATAAGGGGAGGCTGGACAGATTCACCCAAATCTATGCTTCCCATTTTTAAAGAACTTATAGCAGCTGGCCTCAGGATATGGGTGTATAGGTAAGTTCTGAAGTTTCCGTTAACAAAGATGGTATCTGCTGTTGTCTCGCAATGCCTTAGCATGGAAATTATATTGCTTCCCGTGATACTCAAAATTAAAGAATAAAGCAGGTGCTAAAGAAAAACACGCGCATACCCACATAGTCACACACAGGTATGTGTACTCCATAAAGAGATTTAAGGTGTAGCTCTGTTGGTCTTCGAATTTTGCTTTGAATGACACTCAGGCATTTCTTGTAGAGAGTATGAAGAAGGGGGAGTATAGAATGTAAGCTAAATTACAGTCATCTAATTAGTTTAAATCATAAGCATGAAATTATCAAATATGACGTAGACTTGCCGTAACCACGAGAATAATATCAAGAGACTGGAAAAGTTGGTCATCTATTCTCTTCATTAAGGTATATTGCTAAGTCTAATGGGAAGACTGCAATTCATTAAGGGATAGTAGGGATCAAGTCTTATATTTATAGTTTTAGATAAACCAGGCAAATGGGTACGAGCGAGTAACCTATAGCATGTACGGGTCTGGTGGGTAAGGGTAAGATTATCCGGAGTTTTATGGGTAGTATTTTGTTGGACCAATGCCCAACCCACCTTGGGTCGCATATACCTGCGGGTAACCCAAGCTTACGCCACACAACATAAATAACAGTCTAAAAGATAGAGAATAAACAAAACACAGTCACACTACCACAATCACACAGTCACACAAAACAAATAGTCACACAAATGCAAACACAGTCACACAACCCACAACGACGCATTCATAAACTCTGATTATACATGCAAACGCAAGGATAAACACACACACACACACACACACACACACACACACACACACTCTCTCTCTCTCTCTCTCTCTCTCTCACACACACACACACACACACACACAAAATAGAGTAATAGGCGCAAACACACAAGAATAACAGGCAGAAATGCGCAAACATAGACGCGAGCGTGCACACACAGACGAACATTCGCAGGCAGACAACCAAAAATTAACGCATTTGTACATAGAATAAACACACATCCACACAAGAGACGCACAATAAAGATTTGCACTACCATACAAAATAAGCAATACACACGCAAACACATGTGAGCGCATGCGCACACACAAAACAGACACAACAATATGACAGATGCATACACGCACGTGCGCACACACATAACAACACATAGACGTGCATGGACATGCACACACATACACAAACACACACATAAACACACTCACACGACATATGAAAACATAAACTGATACATACCAGAAAGCGATAGTGGACGATGGCAGGAGGTGGTGGGCTATTTGGTACCCGGACCAAGAGTATTTCTGAAGGCTTGGGTTGTTTTGTCAATTGTGGCATTGTAAAACAGAAAAAGAAGACAGTGAAAGAGATTAAAAGGTAAAAGTTAAAATCCTAAGTAAGATTTAGCTGCGGGTACACCTATGCCTGACCCGCTTTTATCCGGCCCATACAGGTACGGGTAAAAATTACCCGCAAATTTTTGGCTCTACAAAACGAATGCCCATCCCGAGGCCTGGTCTACAGAAGGGTACGAGTAAGCTTTGCGAGGTCTAGTTTTAGATGGAAAGCTCTACCGCATAAAGGTTTCCGTTGAATTAGGCCCACCCTTTATCAAAGTTCATAAAATGCTACGGTGCGATCACACATATAAAGGTGCACCCGACTTAAAGATCCAAACTGATCACGACCATTAAATAACTGGTATCACTACAAGAAATAAGGCTTTTAGCGACGGATTTTTCCGTCGCTAAAAGCCTTATATCCGTCGCTAAAACTTTTAGCGACGGATATACCGTCGCTAAAAGTTCCTCGTATAAAAGCCCGTCGCTAAAAGTTTTACTACGGAGTTTTGAAATTCGTTGTCTAATATTGAACTTTTAGCGACGGAATATTCTGTTGCTAAATTAGATATTTAACGAAGGAATTTTCTGTCGCTAAAATTTTAGAATTAAGTACTCTTTTAGCGACGAAAATAATCCGTCGCTAAAAGTCAATTTTTTTGATGCCCAATCCTTTAATAAAAAAATTCAATCCTGAACAACAACTCATAATCCCGAAGACACAAACAACTATATGTAATCAACTTAAAAAAATGTGCATTATAAAAAAAACTCATAATGTACAAGCCAGGAACCGGATACAGCCGGTTAGGGGAGGGGAGAAGATCGAGTACAAGCCGAGCGGGGGGGGGGGGGGGAAGATGGGACCGGGCAGAAGAAGGGGTTGTCGAGTCCCGGATCTGGATCCTGCTGATCCAGGGTCGGCTCGGCATGTCCAGCAGCGGTACCCTGCTGATCCTGCTCCCTGATCATCCTCAACACCACCGTAGCAATGCGCTGGATCTCCTCGTTGTCCAACTGATGCCGAGGAGCCGGTGTCTGTGGAGGGGTAGCGGGGGGTGAGGACGCTCCTATCACGACACGAGCAGTCATGCTAGGCACGAGCAGTCATGCCAGGCAGGCCGCGTATGCGGCCTTTCGGCCAATTGAGGACCTCCGGCGTATCCAGCCATCGCTTCAACGCCCCAGTACTCGCACCCGTACTAGTGGACGCTGATGGCTGTTTGGATTCCCTAAGCTGTTCATACGAGGCCTGCAAAAACAGTGATTTAAAGATATGTTAAGGCATTAATTAACGCGACAAACATTGAGGATAGAAAGAAAAAATTAATAACTTAATTAAACACATCGACTTACATCGATCCGCCGGGCAATATCTGAAACATAGTTGCCGACCCGGCGTGCCTTGTCCTTGTCCTTCTTCCGCACATGCATCTTATTATACGTCAGAGCTATGACCTTATCCTCCTCCAGATCCGGGTTCTGGACCGCATTCATGTGTCGGACGATGTCGTGTGGAACTGACCCCCCGTGTGCGTCTGATCTCTGTTCTGTCTGTTCTCGGCCCCGCTCTTACTCTTGGCATCCCAGTCTGGATCCGCAGCCCACCGATCTATCATCCCCCCCATATAGTCGGAGATATCCAATGTGGGGGATATGTCTTCATCTCCGTCATTAGGGCACCATTGGGCAGCATCTTCTTCTCCCGGTCCCGTGCGTCGTGGAGTCATTGGCGGTAATTCTTGGCGATGTAAGAAAAGAAGGCCTGTAGCCCCAGTGCCTACTGATCAGCCGAGTCAAACGTGAACCCCTCCTGCAAGGCATTCAATAACACAAATTAATTTAGAAAACAAACTCTAATTAAACAAATACTATCGCAGGAAAAAATACTTCAACGTACCAGCCACTCCTCCCATAGGGACTCCCTCGTAACGGCGTCCCAGTCCTTCCAGTACAGGCGTGGCTCGATGAATCGGTCCTTCACAAGAACGCCGATCTTTGTCCTCGCCTGATTCTCCAGGATCCTGCCAAAGAAGTAAATAAATAAATTAATACAATTCAAATATAAATTAACATCCCAAATGTACAAAATAAGGCATGATGTGAATTTTTTTTACTTACAAGCCTTCATGGGTGAGCGTAACTCTCTATTTACGCTGGGGGTCAATGCGTACCCCGCGTGTCGGGTCACGGCCTCGTCGAGATCCTACAAAACACAGACATTAATACAGTTCAAATATACTTTAAATATAAATTAGTGAAAATGTACTAAATACCGTTATCAACTATACCTGAGGTAGAACTCACGGAAGAAAGAGAATCAACGCGCGTGTGGGATGAATCTGCGTAGGGGCTGGGGCGACAGCTGGGGTGATGTTCGGACACCCATTAAAGAGGTGTCCACAAGTATAAAGCCAAAATATGTTGTTTCGGTGTCGGTATCGATCGGACGTGGTGTCCCTGTCCGTGCTACCTAATGGGGATCTTAATCCAATTGGGTCTCATCCTCCGTCAACAATCTCAATTCTCTATTGTTAAATGCTCAATGCAATAAAAATTAATAAAAATCACACATTCAATCCAATTGGGTCTTATCCTCCGTCAACAATCTCAATGTCTCAAATGCTCAATGCACAATCAAAAATCTAAAATCATCAATTAACAACCTAAAATCATCAATTAATAATCTTGATTCTCAAATGCACAACTAACAACCTAAAATAATCAAAGACTAACAAATGATGGATGTACTTAGGTTTTATTAGGCTAATTCGGATGTAATTCGAGTAATTTGGCTGTACTTAGATTTATTAGGCTTTATTAGGATAGTTAGGGTTTATCCGGGCTAATTATGCTTTAATTAGGGTTTAAGGTTAACTTGTTCAAATAGGTTTAATCGGGGCTAATTACAGTTAATTGGTTCAATTAGGATTAATCAGGGCTTATTGGTTCAATTAGGGTAAATCGGGATTAATTAGGGCTAATTGGTTCAATTAGGTTAAAATCGGGGTTCATTACAATTAATTGGTTCAGTTAGGGTTAATCAGGTTTAATTGGGGTTAATTCGTTCAATTAGGGTTACACGGGGTTAATTATTGTTAATTGGTTAGATTAGAGATAATTACGATTTGATTAGAGTTAATTTGGTTCAATTAGGGTTACTTGGGAACAAATTAGGAATAATTAGGGTTTAATCGTTACAATTACGTTATAACAAATTAAATACAATACAATAAATTACAAAAAATTAAATTTAATTACATTACAACAAATAAAATTCAATTACATTATAACAAATCAAATACAATTACATTACAACAGATTAAATACAATTACATTATAACAATAGATTCAATGCAATAAATAATTTCTAGCATATTTGAACAGATTCAATATGGTAAATAGTTTCTAACCGGGGAAAAAAGTGAGTTCGGGCAGTGGTAGTGCGAGGTGGACGACGACAGTGGCGTACGGAAGGCAGCGGCAGTGGCGCACGAAAGGCGGCAGAGGGTGGTGGTGCGGCGGAGGGGGAGGAACTGTGGCGATGGTGGTACGACTGTGAGGTGGCTGTGGCAGTAGTTGGGTAGCTGCGGGGCGGCGAGGTGGCTATGGGGACGACAGATGTGAGGGGAGAGGGAAGGGCTGTGTGGTGGGTGGCGGGGGCCTGTCGCCGGCGTGGGGGGCTTGTAGGGAGGGACGGAGGCGGGGGCCTTTCACCGGCGTGGTGGTGGGGAGGAACGTTGCGGAGGTGGGTCGTCGTGAGGGGGGATCGCCGGATGTGAGAACGCCAACAGAGAGAGAAACGGCGATAGAGAGAGAAACGTGGGACAGAGAGAGAAACAGGGAGAGAGAGAGAGAAAAATCTGAGTGTATTAAAGAACTTTTAGCGACGGAATTATCCCGTCGCTAAATGTCCGTCGGTAAAAACATTTTAACAGGCAGACATTTTTAGCGACGGTACCATTCCGTTGCTTAAATTTTTTTTAAAAAATCATCGAAAATTATAAAATTCCCTAAAAATATTTAGCAAAAGTTTATACCGTTGTTAAAAGCCTGTCGATAAAAGTCCGTCGGCAATGTTTTTATTGGCGGAATAATCCGGTAAAATATTTTTTTGGACAACAATTTTGCTCACAGAAATTTCGTCGCTGAAATAACCTTTAGCGACGGAATTAGTTCCGTCGCTAAAAGCCTTTTTCCTTATAGTGTATACTCTCATATGTTAAGCATTCTGATCATGACCATTAAATAATCGGTCCACATTTCCATGATGGTCCTTTTGTTCAACAATGAACTTAAGATTGGCATACCTTTTGTCTAAGGAAAATCTACACTGGGAGGTGAAAAAACTTTTATAGCATATATATATATATATATATATATATATATATATATATATATAAGTGAGAATTGCTATATATATATATATAAGTGAGAATTGCCCTGCATAGAGCATAATTACTTTAAGTCTTTATCGTTTCTCTCCTGAGACATAACAAGAATACATATCAACACGCAATAGTATGGTAGTATCATATTACACCCCAAGCGCAAGCGTGCATGCAACCTGTCAACAAGATAATGTGCACAATATAACAATGGAAACGAAGAACAAACAAAGATGTGTGCCATATAAACTTGGCAGGCTAACACTGTCAAGCATAGATGGCTCCCGCTGTTCAAGCATATACATGCAAAATTTCAGTGTCATGAAGTTCATATAAATGAGTGTGTTAAACATAAACATGCCGCCTAATCAACACTAGCTTCGATAAATCAATAATTTTTCAACCTTCTCAGCTAGGAGATAGTCTTCAACCTTCTCAACTTACACCTTTTCAACTTACACCTTTTATGATTCATAGTCTTCTATAAGCTAGTTCTTCAAGAAAAGTAAATAACAAACGCTATGCACACCAGCTGGGAGAACGCCCAAAAACTGAAAATCATAAATTACTGATAACAATTAGAAGTACTACTTAGTGCTTACCGAGCACATTTACAGCTGCCAAAACCTTGGCTCAAATCCATGATCTAAATTAATAAACATTTGTGAGAAAACAAAATATGTCCTTTTGGAGAGAACATGAAACTGTCCACAAAACGTACTCTTAGAATATCTGTCATGTAAACTAGCTAATAAAGCGACATAAGGGATGTGCTTATACATCTAACGAAACATTTATCACGGCCTTTATCGAAATGCGGTTTCAATAAATTGGCCTGCAAGTTACCCATAACATAGGTTTATTAAAAGCTCTGAATCTCATGAGAATTATGTCTTTAGGAGGAGCTGACAAAGAGATTATACATCACGGGATGAAATTCTCGATCGTAAAACATGGTCAATTCTAATCCCGGAGAACTAGATTAATAAACCTAGTGATAATCAACTATTACTGCCAAAGCACATAAGTCATGTTAAGCCTATTATAATTGAGTTTGAAAATCTTCCTTTTTCACACAAACTGCCTTGAAATGTTTCAATTCAAAGTAACCACTACGAAAACAAAACACAATCTTTTGATTCTTCAAATCATAGTTGAAAAGGATCTCCCACTAATACTTTGAACTTTTAAAAGGAATATAAAAATACAAAACTTCAAAGAATTGTTTGGAACCAAACCATTTACTTCAAAAGCTGGTTATTTAGAAAATATCTCAACAAAAAATCTGTTAAGAAAATTGTTTCACATGTCTGGATTCTTTACGAAGCATTCCTAAAGGGACTTACAGGAGACAATTAAGATCCCATGATCGATAAATCAATTACAAACAGAAGTACAAAGAATCCCTTAATGCTAGCTATTTAGTATCCTCTGGCTCATTTAAAATTTGCATCACTATCATCTTATAGGTACAAATAACGTAAATTATCTTTGGAATAAGTTACTCCTGAAAGTAGTCAATATTTAGCATATTGATGCAATATCCCAAGATGATGAGATGTGGTGCAACCAAACAACCACCTAATTTAACCTTTTAATTAATGATCAAGGATATAACATGCAGCAAACTATCAAAGATGAAAAGCTCAAGTGTTAGATGTACACTTCTAAAAATCAGATTATAACAGTAAATGGAATATCTTTTTTAGAATTAAGTCCCAACAAAAAAAACTTCATGGCTGATAACTTAACATTATCAGAGTTACATATCAAACTCTCATACATGCTCATTAAATTTGTGCAACAAATTTCTGTAGCAGGCAAATAACCAAAATACCATGCCATTCATGTGCAACTTCAATCTAATTAACATGGGAAAATTAATTAGATTTCCTCCAAGTTCGCGTTGGTGTGCATTTATAAATCCAAGCAAGCCGGGTGAGAGCCAAGCTCATCATTGTAATCTCAGCTTTAGCCAAAGACTTACGACATGCTATAGGTCATCTACCCAAATGATAATTTTTGATGTACAAAGAACACTAATCTTCAAAAAAATTTCATCGGTCTTTAGGCAAAAGAAATTTCCTAAACTCCGCTACATGTGCATCTATTTACCCCATTAAAGATTCTACGAAGTGATAACCTCCTTTAGGTTGATCACCACCCGTCTGAATAAGCAATCCGTACCAATGTGTTATTTTGTTTAATTGTAAATGTATCTCAAGAGTACTATAAGTTCATAATGACTAGCCCACTATCCGGAAGCACAATTAAAACAAACAAACATAACTCTATAAGATTTGGATGCTACCTTATAATGTGATGTGACAATTTGAGGAGGTTTATAGAATAAAAGCATCACGTAACTTTATTTGTAAGATATTATGAATAAATAGGCATTGGTGTAGGGTTTATATCACTAAAATTGGTTATGTGATTTTGTGACTGCAAAAATTTTTAATTCAGATCTGTACCAATTTACTACTGCTAGGTTTCATAAACCATGGTAAACAAAATATATTAACGTAAAAGTCGACAGAAAGCATAGCTAATGATTCAGACAAGACAACTCTGACACGATGAGTGATATAAGCTGCAGTAATCCAACTTATCTACATTACGCGACTATAGAACAGGATGTAGACATACCTGTAACCACGAGAAGAGAATCAAGAGGCCGGTAAAGGTGGTCTTCCACTCTAGCCTCTAAAGTATATTGCTACGTCTAATGGAGGGACTGGAATTCTTATGGGAGAGTAGAGACCAACCTTTACGTTAATAGATGCTAACTCTAACCCATAAATGGTTCCAATAAATTAGGCCCACAATCATTACAAAGCCCTTAAATGTCAGGTGCAATCACATGTGTATACTCAGCTCAATAGTCCAAACTGATCACAACCATTAAATAAAATTACAACCATTAAATAAAATTACATGTATACTCTCATCTGTTAAGCATTTTATTAATCCCATTTTTTTCGCAACTAACAAATAACGAATTGTGTTAAATCTACAAAAAAATTCTTACGTGGAAAAGTTCCATATATGTTTTTTTATATACCTTGGTGTGAAGATGCTTTCAAATGACACTGCTTAATCATAAAGAATTATCGGAAAGACTAGAAAAAGAGATGACTCGTTAACGTGTTATTCTACCATTACACATGCAGTGAATATATATTTAGAGGAACAAAAAAACTTAAAAGAGCTTGTGACAAAACGTACTTCACTTTTATGTCTTTTTTGGACAAGAAGAGTAGGACAAGCTCGAAAAGAAAGTGCGTTCCTCCTGCCTTGCTTCTTCCCCTTTCCCTCTTCCCTCGTTTGAAAGAAGCAAAGTGCATCCGTTTCTTACATTTTCTTGAGCCGTTTTCATCATTTCATTTCTCCTCGCACACCAAATGATCGCGCTTGGTTTCTGACAAGAAATGTCACTAAGAGTTTTTAGTAGCATATTTGGTGAACCTTTAGAGAGACTTACAAATTGGTGGCAGCGTTTGCCCCTAAAGTTTTTGCTAAAAGAGAGACTAATAAACTTTTGATGACGATCTATTGTTATTGAGTTGGAGAAGAAATGATTCATGCTCTAAATTGATTTGGGTAACTGAAATTATTAAAACAGCGGCGATACAGATGCCGTTCTACCGCTGACTGCGACACGTTATTCCATCAACGCATTGCAGCTGAAGACCATTAACAACTGGTATGCTTGGTATGACAAACAACAGGTGTGTTGCTACTTGTTTGATAAGCTTTCTTTCTAGAAAAGTTTTTTATTTTTTCGTTTTCAGTTTTATGTTTCACCTTAGGAAATAATTTCCTAATTTCAACTTCTTTCTGTCCCATGTTTTGCATTCATGTACAGGTTGGTGGGTGGAGCCAAGTATACGAAGGGCTGAACTATGTGACAGTGAGAGGAGCAGGGCATGAAGTTCCTCTGGGTCGTCCCCGGCTTGCAATGTTATTGCTCAGACATTTTCTGAACAACAAAACCATGGCAGCTTCTCAAAACTAAGGATGTATAGTTGTGCTCGGATTTAAGTTCCTTGAACATTGATGTGTTATATTGTATATCTCTTCCAGCATATACATTGCATAAAACACGTTCTAAAGTTCATATATGTTGAGGCGCACATTTGAAGTTATGTTAATCTCACATCGTGTTAAGTTTGAAGAGAAATTGGACATGTACACATGGATGAACCAACAAGTCTAATTGGTTTAAGATTTTTAGTGGAGTTGAACTCTACCTTCTAAGTGTTTGTTTGGGGGTTAATTTCTTGTATAAAAATTAAAAACTGAAAGGAAGGTGAAGAGGCAAAGGAGCAAGAGTCTCCCATAGAAAAGAAGTGAAAAATTAAGTGGATATATAGTAAAAAGGCCCACTTACATATTTACATACATGGTATGTTAAGACGCATGCAAGTGCACTGAGAATAATAATGATGACATGCACATGTGCACGTGGCAATGGGTTGTGAGACGCAATCGGGGACTTTGATAATGCACTTCGCAGGTGCGCATTCATAGAGAAGTGCTTGGATGCCTTAAAGTTGTTTTCGTGATTGAATCTAAGCCTTCGGTTTTGGATGGGTGCCATTATCAGGTTCTACCCGGTCTTCTCAACGGGTACATAATGAAAGGGTGCAACTTAATTAACTAAACACAAGTGCTCTACAAATAGAGCAGATTAACAGTTAGGTTTTTTACTGCCTCCTTTTTCTCGCCCTTTTCACTTTCGGGCGATCTTCTAAAAAAAACGATTTTTCAGAGAATTCTTTCTTGCAGAAATATCTATATCTATATCTATACATATATAAAAGTACATATTTATATCTATATCTATATCGATACATATATAAAAGTACGTATGGGCTTAAATGGTTAATTTTTTCTTTCCTTAAAGTACCCTTTTCTAATTGATATTTTCATAAAAGATTAATGATGTTTTTGACCTATAACATTTTTTTCCATTAAATACCATTTCTAAGATGGTGTCATTTAAAAATGAGGGTGTTTATGACTTGTCGAACGATATAAAGTCTCTTTTCTTAAAATACCTTTATTGGGATATATGTTTTAATTAGAATTAAAGATTGTTTTCACTTTTAATTTTAAACTTTTTTGTTATTAAATACATATTTTTAATTAGAGTGTTACTAAAAAATAAGAGTGTTTTTGACTTTTCATATTGTAACAAGCCTCTTTCATAAAAATATCTTTATTGAAATATATGCTTTTGTAAGAGTAAAGAGTTGTTTTGAGTTTCTATGGGGTGGCCATTGTTTGTGCGAACTCCGTTCACCATTGTGTTTCCTTGTATCTTAGAGAGTATTTACTTGCAATTCACTACACACAACTTCTAGCGGGGACAAAAGCTTAAGGAAAACGTTACGATGTACATCGAAGCCATTTTTTTAGTCACAAAGCAAATTCCCCAATAAGCTTATATTCGTGAGCTCGGAGAATACTTTGCTTCATGTTTAAGCTGTTTCCAACGAAAATACCTAATACTCAATCTTTTTCATTAGAGGACCGTTGCATTGTGGCTTTCATAAAAAATACACTAAGTCCGGTATTATTTTAGCATTATTTTTGTCTTTTCACTAACAGATTTAATAGATCTGACCATCCACCGCTTGCTCCTCCTCAATTAAAATCTAAAACGCTTGAGAAGTGAGATAACATCCCCTCCATTTAATTTAGGGATAGGTTTATTTAGAGAGAGATTAGATCATGAAATAATTTGCATAAAAATCCTATAGCCAGTAGCCAAGTATGTAACTTCAAACCTCAGTGAACACACTCATTAAACTAATTATACATGCTAACTTAGGGTGTATTTAATAACGCAGTTAAGCACTTAAAACTTAAAGTACTCAATAATTTTTAATTAAGTGTATTTGATATCGCTTGACGTTGTATCACTTAAAAAATTAATTCCTACAAAAAATAGACTAAAATTTTAAGTCAGGATGGACTTACTTAATGTTTATCACTTAATTTTAAGTGACATGGTTAAAATTTATTGAACATTATTTTACATAAAAAGAATAATTACTGCCATAATGCTGCCTCAATTAATTTACTGGGAACACCGCCTCTACCACACTACAACCACCACCACCACAACCATTATTCCCTTTTACTACCACTATCACAATTACCACGATCTAGCCGCCGCCGCTACCACCACCATCGCCACTGCCACCACCCTACCACCGCCGCCACCACAAGCACACACCACCAACTCCACCAGACCTTCGCTACTGTAACCACGTCCATGTCTGCCAAAACCATCTCAATATCCATCACATTACAACCACTATCATGACCGTTATGTCAATCCGCCTATTGCCACCACCACAATTACCAACACCACATTTATGCAGCACTGCCGTCACCATTGACATTTTTTGGTTGTCGCCACTGAATCCACCACCACTATTACTCCATCGCCACTGCTGCTGTTATCATAAACACGATTTTAACACCAAAAAAAAAAGAAAAAAGAAAAAAATTTAGAAAGTTAAATGCATAATTTTGGTAAAATGGATAAATTTGCAAAGAAATTTTTTTGGCTACTACTGTGGTTGAAGAATCTTCCTCCTACCCCCTAGATAGCGATAATTAATGGTCGTTAAATTTTTTAGTGGTTTTTATTTGGTGACGCTAAAAACATGCTGCTAAAAATTATCATTGAAAATGTTAACAGAAAAGTCAATAGAAATATTTAGCGACTATAAATTGTCACTATATACGGGGTTGGAAGAAGATTCTTACAACCTGAGTAATAGCCAAATTTGTTAATTTGTAAATGGAACAATTTTTTAGACATTCGCTTTTGGTTTACCAAATATGTTAACTTTTTTTCAGTGATAAAAATTCAGTCACTTAAAGTATTCAGTTTTACAAATTCAAAATTTAACTTTTCAACACTTTCAGGCTTACTAAACAACCCCTTACTTTTACTTTGCCTCTATAATGCACCTAGGGCTATAAATGAACCGAATTATTCATGAACTGCTTGTAGTTTGTTCCTCAAAGAACTCGTTCATGTTCGTATGTATAACATACGAACAAATATGAAAAAAATATTAGAGCTCGTTTATTAAACGAGCCGAGCATGAACATTCCAAAGTGTTCATGAATGTGTTTGTGAACAGTTCATCTGGATAATAACTTAATTATAATATGTTCTAAACCAAAAAGTCATATAACTTAATTATAATATAAATTAGTTTAAACTCGAAAGTCCTAAATTCAGTTAGACAATTAGATCAAGTAAGGTGTAGTTCTGGTTTGGAAATAATTGTTTTGAATGAGAACACGAGTTTTCAAGTTCGAGTTCGGTTTGTATAAATAAATGAACGAACTCGAGCCGAATACAAGTTTTGTGAAATGAACCGCGAACGAGTTCAAATAAAATTCTGAAGATTAAACGAACACGAACATAAACACGAACATGACCTGAAACTAAACAAACGAGTTTGAACATACATCTGTTCGGCTTGAACTCGGTCGTATACAGCCCTAAATACACCATACTCACACAAGTCTTACTTAAGCATGGATAGACTTATTTCATGGCAACGACCATTGGCAACATCTTATGAAAATTACATTTCCAGTTATCATTATAATCGTACCAGCTTGGATGTACATCCTAAAACCCTCTGAGGTTTACTTGTTCAGAGTACTCGACATTCTAGTTTAGCAAGATCTCGAGCCAGTGCATATACTTCCGTCAAGGACCAAAAACTAGTTTAGCAAGATCTCGAGCCCTCAGGTTTACTTGTTCAGAGTACTCGACATCTTATGAAGAAGAAAGAACTCGCATGAACCCTCACTACTAGTTCTTTCTTCTTCATAGCCAGTGCATATACTTCCGTCAACTTATCCCTTCCATTTTCTAGTAAAAAGATCTGTAAAATTACTTGCTATATCAATTCAAACCACAGCCTTTGTATCTTTACTCAGATGTAAGATGCAACAAACTGCTACCAGTTCTTAAATGTAGTCTTCAAAGGTTCTTCGAATCTTTTTCCACTTTTCCAACCTCCCTTAAAACACTTGCCACCAATAATCTGTTTAACAAAAGCCAGCTTCTTCTCACCAACCTAAAGCTCCTCTGCTATTTTTGAGGTTTAGTATAATGCCTCCCTATATTTGTATAACAAAATCACAATTGAAGAACTAATGATTTAAAGTTTCATACTGGTGTTGGGTGCTCTTATGGTTGTTGATGGTGTTCCATCATTTGTGAAGACACATCCGACTTAGAATACACAAGCGGATAAACCGACAAGGCTAATATATTGAGTTTTTAATTGTAATTTTTTCTATGTGGGGCTATATTCTTAAAGGTTGGTGCCTATCCTTTGTTTTTAAGCTCCCTTTCACATAATAAACAAAGAACGAAGGCACGCTTTGGGATATGGCCAGTAGATCAGACTACATCGTAGCAGCCTAAAGGCCAAGAAGCTATGAAAATTGTATTCCAGAATGATGATATGTAGATTTACCATATGAGTGTACTGTCTACTAAATTTGGTTCTCCATATTAGATATAGGGGGTGGGGGAGGGGGGTTGGATGTGTTGTAGTTCTTTTAGCTCCAAAGACCTGGGATGTTGTAAAGCTTAGTGCACCCTGTCGATCATAGCATCAATTATGGAGTGGACTTCACTGGTTGCATCATATATGATTACAGATCCATACTTTAGGACAAGTGAACCACCTCCAGGAAGCAAGTCGTCCACACAAAAGTAGGTATTTAATATTTTCCTGTTACCCAGCATGGTTTAAGCTTTTTTTGGTTCCGTGATATAACTGCGGTGACACCTACAAATAGGAAACTTGTCTTGGTGTAAGACTAGGTTTCAACGACAAGAAATGTTGATCAATTGCAATCTATATGTGCCCGAAAATTTCACCCATTTCTTTACTGATTATGCTTTTTGGCAAGCTTACGGTAAGCAATTCCAGACCGAGCGATATTGACGCTTTTTTCTTGCGTCAATATCACAATGACGATGATGGTTATTGCTAAATATGCAAAGATGCTACATGACAAGACAATAATCATTATTGTTATTTGATGCTAGACTCATAGGTTTTTTTTTTGGGTAAAGGCTACTTTAGTAAAAATAAAAAGCAGTTGAACTCTTAATCAAAAAGCGGGAAGATATTTCATCTTGATTTTGTAGGGTAATTACATTTTTGGGACTCACATTTGAAAATTTTATAACCTATGACTATTGACCATACGGAATACAAACGACTTTAACATTCTTAATAAATTAAGTATTTTACCCTTGTATATTTAATCATATCTCAATTGTTCCTACAAATACAAGAGACAAAAAAACCGCATAAAGACTCTTAATCTAAGACCTAACCCATCACCACTTCCACCCCTTTTCCATTTCACCATGACACAAGTGGGCCCTTGATGGCACAAGGAAACCATGTGTGGCACTCGTCTTAACACTTATAAGCAGAGTCTGGCGATCAATCTTTACTATTCACAAGGAAAACCACATCAAATTTGTATTCAACAGTGTGTGAAAATAAATTCCAACACGAGGGCATAATGATCCAAAACATTCTCATCACTTCAAAAGGCATTATTACAACTTACAAGAGCTTTGTTTGTAATCACAATGTGCAATATTACTCAACAGAAGAGCTGGAACATAGCATCGGATTCTCGGGTATGAGGGCCTCTAGTACGAAGCTTTGTTACCCCTATAAAGTACCATTAGGTGCAAAACCCATAGTGATAGTAGTGACATACCTATGTTTGATGATTCATGCTGCCCTTTTTTCTGAAGATATTCAACTTGAAATGATTTGGAGTTTTACATGGAAACATAAATATGTATAAAGATGATCTCCACAAAAAATGAGCCAAAAATGCACTCGTGGATCTTGAAATCTTCATGGTTGGCTTACGGTGTGCATGGGCATTATAGTCATGCACGTGGTGCATTGGAAGGGTGCATGGGTGTTGTGCTTGCCATTAGTGGGCATACAGATGCTGTGCTTGTCATGTGGTGCCGAGAGGCAGCCCATGACATTCCCTACTAGAGTTGTTGACGCTCTTGTCAACTTTTTCATTTGGCAGGCTTTAATCTAGTTGTTGTAGGTTGATAAATCTGCTCCTCTTTCTCAGGTGTTCAATGCTTCAGTATAGCCTTGCCACTTGACTAGGTACTCTTGGCGGTAGTTGCGGATGCTGCAATCACTCTATCATCTAGAATGTCTTCGATAACTCATTTTCTTGCTGCTTTCAATTTTAGTCATGGTCTCTTGATCTCACCTCTTGAAAGGTCTGCTATGTCTTTGTAAAATTGCTTCAACATACTGACATGAAATACGGGATAGAGTTGGTGGCTCCACCAATTTGGAGCGTCAACTTTGTAGGCCATCTTGCCTATCTTCTTTACAATCATCAAGGGTCTATCATCTTTATGTAAAAGTATGAGTCTCATCCCCTTAAGAACTTGCGATCTTGTGGCAAGAGATTAACCATAACTTTGTCACCCATGTGAGATCTTCTCTTCTTATTAATATGCTTCTTCTCTTCTTATTAGTATGCTTCTTCTTTCTTCTTGCTGCTTTAGCAAGGTAAGAATGAGTTAGATTTATATTCTGCCTCCAAATTTTGCTAAAACTTATAGCCTTAGAGACTTTCCTGGGTTGGGGACGTTGAAGTGTGGGGGTAGTAATGCCTTTTGCTCGTTACATCTCAAAAGCAATCTTCCTTGTAGAGGAGCTTTGTCGTGAGTTAAAGCATCATTAGGAAATAAACATCCAGAAGCTTCACCCAACTCTTATGGGTTGCACTGGTGGAGGTACTCTTTTAGCACATAACTAAACCACTCCATGTGTCCATCTGATTTAGGGTGATAGCTTAAATTCATGGAAAATTGGGATCCAACCAACTTGATGATTTTGGTCTAAAAGTTTCTAGTGAAGTGGGAATCCTAATCATTGACAATACTTGCGGCACACCATAATACTTACTTGAAAAATAGTGTGCTTTACTTCGACAGAGCAGTTATTTAGTGATGTAATGAAACTTGCACACTTGCTGAATCTGTCTAAAACAGCAACGATTATGCCCATGTGAGATCCCAGATTAGATGTTAGATAGTATGAGATTTCCCTTATAAGACCTTGTCTATGATCTTAGAAGTATCTACTTGCCCTTTTGAGAGAGACATCCCCTAAAGTAGGGCTATGGATTGGGTAGTTAAAACAGCAGCAAAGCTAACACTCGAAAGCTCTAGTTGGGTTACCGATGGTTGGGGGAATGAAGGCAAACCTAGGTATATCTCATATCAAGAGGATTGTTGGGATACAAAGAGTGAGTCAGGCATGTCCGACATTAGCTAGAGAGGAAGATTCTGGACTATTTGTGATCTAGCCTTAACAAGGATGCTAATGTATAAAGAGGAGAGATTGTGGTATCCCACATTGGATATGCCATAATATGAGATTGCCCTTATAAGACTTAGTTATGATCTTAGAAGTACCTATTTGGCTTGCCCTTTTGAGGAAGGCATTGCCTCGTGGTGTGGACTAGGTCGTTACAGTCCAAGTCTCCAACTTTTGGTAAACCAATGATGAAATTAGCAACATACTCTCCTAGGGTCTCTTAGGAAATGGCAAAGGTTGAAGTAGCCTAGCTTTCACTTTCCACCTTGCCCAGCTGACAAGAGAGGCATGTCTTCACATATTCTTGTACATATCCTCCAATTAAGGCTAGTCACAACCTTGTTGGAAAAGTGACAACGTCCTCTCCTTCGAGCGTGGCCTACTCGATAGGTGTCAAGGCATTCCCAGATCAAGGTCCGTCTCAAATCAGCACCTCTGGGAACATATATACGTCTTCCTTTGGTCATTAGTAAGTTGTCTTGTTCTCGATGAGGTTCAGCAGTTGTTGAGCTACCGGGTCCTTGGTGAGGGCCTTCTTGATCTTTTGCCCAATATTGATAGTAACACGATTGTTAGCCGTAATAATTGAACTATGGCCATCAAAGCCAATTAGTTAAGCTCGGCCCTCCAACTGAGAGCATCTGCGGTTGAGCCTGACTTGTACTCCAGCATATAGTTGAATTCTGCTAAAAATTCCTACCATTTGGCCTATTTAGAGCTGAGCTTGGACTAGTTTCAAAAGTGGCTCACTGTAGTCTTGTTTGTCTTCACCATGAAGTTATAGTCAAGTAGGTAGTGTCTCCAAACTCTCTCGAAACAAACAAAAAGGAAACGAAAGATGAAACAAAAATCATGGATCGACTAAGCCTTTTTGGAGACTTAAGACAATGCACGACCGCTAGTATCTCTTTCTCATGAGTGGTGTAGTGACATTTTGCATCATTGAGCTTCTTACTCTCATAAGCAAAGGGGTGACATTCTCGCATTAGGGCCTCTCGAAGCGCAAAGTCAAAAACATAAGTATGAACTTTGAAAAACTTGGACACGTCCGACAATGAGAGTACTAGATCTTTTGATATAGTGATTTTCATAACAGTGAAGGGCGCCTGACATTCTATGGGCTTTCCCAAAGTTTTCTCTTTTTCGGTTAAATGATTGGCCATCTTTGAATAATAACCTGTAGTAGTTGGCCAAACATAGAATGATCTCAGTCCCGGGACGTTAGTTGGTGCTGCCCTTCCCGTATCACTTCGACTTTGTCTGGATCCATCCTACTAACCCTAGAATTTTGATCTTTGTCTAGGAAATTGAACATTTTGATAGCTTCACATACAACTCATGCTTCCTCAATCAGGTAAGCACCTTCCTCAAGTTTCCTAGATGCTCCTCCATGTTCTAACTATAGATCACAATATCATCGAGATAAACCACCACAAATCGTTGATTTAGTCTCGCAAAACCTGATTCTTCAAGGTACAAAAAAATGGTTGGGGCATTGATTAAGCTGAACGGCATGACAAAAAACTCATACACTTCATATCTAGTGATGTAAGTCATCTTTGTTTCATCACCTGAACCTGCCGCTATCCAGACTTCAGGTCCAACTTAGTAAATACCCTAGCTTGACTGAATTGATTAAAGCAATTAACGACTAGTGGTATAGGATACTATTTTTAAGCGGTCACCTTCTTCAAAACTCGGTAGTTTACACTGGGAAATAACCATATTATTTCTTATGAATGTGCCAACTTGGCAGGGTGATCAAACCCGTATCCAATAGCTATATTAGTGGGTTTCTAAGTTCTGCAAGCTTCAGTTCAGACATCTGGTTTGGGAGCTTAGTTGGTTTTATGCCAGGGACGAACTCAATTTATGGTCAATCGCCCTTTTTGGAGAAACTTTCTCTGGCAACTCATCGGGCATCAGGTCTTCAAAGTCATTTACTATCACTCTAACTTCCTTGAGTAAAGGTCATGACAATTCTTCCATTTTGACCCACATTGACATAACAACTGTAGGTTATCTTATCCCGTTTCAATCCTTTCTTCAACTGGATGGCTGAGAGAGTGAACACTCTCCAGCCCTAGAAGATATGGGGACGACACAAGGTTTACTTTCAAGCATGGTCAGAGAGTTGGCCCAAGGCGTCACCATGATCTTCGTATTAGGCAGGAACTCCAACCCATGATCAAGGGTTAGGTAGCAAAGTTGATATCTTTCACATGTCCACACCCTTTCTCTAAAGTTAAAAATCCAGTCGTTCCACTTCTGTACTAAAGATGTTCTTATGTGTAGCTTTAGTATTCACCATGGACTGGATGACCTTCCTATTAACCTTGATGTACACATAAATAAGGCATTTATCTTGTACGTCGCCCTTTTTCTTGGCTGCGTGCCTTTCACGGGTTTTTTTAATTAAGGCCCCCTACCCCCAAGTTCCTAACTTGGATCATCACGGAACAACATTCTTGAATAAAGGTCCTAACAACGTCTTCCTCTTCATAGTCTTACATGTTTGGTTGGTCATTTGCTGGTTGTCGCACCAGTTGAAGACCAGACTATTCCTTTTGTTGCATATGCCCAATGTTGTCAACAAGGGCATTGCTCGTTTGCCTTCTGCAGATTGTTAGCAATCACATGCAGCCCTTGGCATAAGAAACAACCCATGAAGGGAGGTTTCTTCACTTCTCCACTGGTGCTGACATCAAACTTTATACTTTAAATCCACCCCCACTCCTCTCTTGGGATGAGGAATTTGAAGTGAACGACTTTAGTTTGGTACCTGTCCTCCTGGCTTTTTGCCATTGGCAGTCTTACTTGGGTTCCCTCTCAGAATTTCAATCCCAAAGACATTCAGTAGCACGATGGCTTCAGCTCTGCATGAACCCATGGTTTCAACCTTTTCATAAAGAAGAAGAGTCCGTTGACAGTGGAGATGTCAGTGATGTCTAACATTAGGGCTGAAAAGGCTTGGCAGTACTCTTTAACTGACCAAGTGCTGCCACAAACACCTTCGTCTCTGCCTAGTCCACCTCGTTGGCTCGAAAATACTATTCAACATCGTAAAAGAAAATTTTCCAATTCTTTGGCATCACGAGCTACCCTTAGGTCTTTGGCTAGGTCACCTGAGGCTTTGATTGGGCATGTATGCCCCCTGCATGCGTGTTAACTACATCATGACTAAGAAGCTCCACTCGATACTGAAGCTCGTGAAAAACTTGGAACCCTAATCCACAACATTGGAATTTCACATATTTTCTCAGTAACTTTTGAGTTTCCTTTATAGCGTCTAAGTAAATGGAAAGTTAATAGAGAATGCTAGGTTTATGCATGTCACTGCTTAACATATCAGTCGGTTGTGCTTCCAACGCACCAATTGTGTCTTTTGAGTTGACCATATCTTAAGAAAATCCCATAAATTTGGCTAAAATCATGGTCCCTTGGGCAACCATGACTCTGATACTACCTGAGACATGGCGGCTCTTGATGGTATAAGAAAACTGTGTTGCACTTGTCTTGCCACTTCTAAGAAGAGTCCATCGATCAGTCTCAACAATTCATAAGCAATAATGCATCAAACTTAAATTCAACAGTGCGTAAAGAGTACATTTCAACATGAGGGCAAAACAGTCAAAATATTCTCATTAGTCCAAAAGGCATCATTATAACTTGCAAGAGCTTTGTTTGTAACCACGATATGCAATACAGCTTGATAGGAGAGTAGAGGAAAGCAAGGGAGTCTCAAGTATGTGGGCGTCTGGCACAAAGCTTTATGACCCCACAGAGTACCATAGGGAGCAAAACCTTAAGTGATAATATGAGAGATACCTATGTTCGAGAAGTCATACTCCCCTTTTTCTAATAAATACAACTTGAAATGACTTGAGATGTTACATTGAAACATATATATGTATGATCTCTACAAAAAAATGAGCCAAAATGAATGGGTGTATCTTCAAATCGGCTAATGACATGCACGAGTATTGCAATCAAATGCGCAGCTCTGTGCTGGAGAAGCGCAGGGGCACTGTGCTTGATGGGCGTGCATGCACTGTACTGAAAAGGAGCACATGCATTGTGCTTTGACATATGTGCAAGCAATGCGCTTGGTATACGTGCAAGCGCTGTGCTTGAAGGGCACGCATGGTTATGCTTATCATGGGTAGTGCCAAGAGGTAGCCCGTGACATATTCCTAGCCGCAACAACTTTATCTCACCCTTGTCATCACCACCACACTGATTAACTGGACCTCGATCCACTATGGTCCTCTTTATAATAGCTCATTGCTACCATAGCCATCCCTTTGGGATCATCAATCCACGGGTACCATAAACCTCCACTACAACTATATCATTCTTTACATGTCATAAATCTGAAATGTGTGTGTATGTATGTTTCGAGGTGTGTGCTATTGTTGGTGGTAAGTGTTGCGGACGTCGGCAGTGTATGTGTGTGTGTATGTAATAATGGTGGAATGCAAAGATGCTATGGTGTGATTGTAGTAGTGATAGAGCGAGAGAGGGGGGAAGGGTCGGGGAGAGGGTGTGTTGGTGTTTGATGACTGGTGGTGGGTTTAGTACCATGGTGGTAGTGGGTCAAAGAAAAATTTGGGATGTGGGTTAGAGGCAGTAGGTGTGGGTAGCCATAATAGGTAGTGGTGGTAGTTGGATTTATCATGGTTGTGGACTTGTCGTGGCAGCGATGGTGGCAGTGATAAAAGAAGGTGGAAAAGAGAGAGAAATGGCAACATAGAGATGCTTATATAAAGTTTTAAACATAGCTAAAGTGTTAAGGGTAGTATTGACATTTTTACCATACAAAAGTGTCTTGTAAGACAAATCATTAATTAGAATGGAAATCCTAACATCGGGAGAATTTGGTGGACTTTTTGCATATTTCGAATAAGCCAAAGTGTCCATTTTCTCAAAACTGAGTAGTAGCCTGTATTTACTCCTAACTCGAGGATTAAAGTGATATTAAGGTTGCGTTTGGCGTGGAGGATTATTCAGGTGGATATGACAGGATATGGTTGAATAAGCCCAGACAACATATACTGTCAAATAAGATATAAATGCATCCCGCGTTTGAACCATACCCATATTATAGTCCAGAAAGCATCGGATAAAATTGCATTGCCGCCTTCACCACATTGTACAAACCACCATTTTAACCCACCACCACACCACTAATACCATCAATCACACCATTGCAACAGCCCACCTACAACACCACCACCACCACGGCAAAAACCCACACTACAAGATATTTTCCATTTAGAGACGAACAAGGTTCGTGGAGGAAGGCGGCCTATTCGTCAAGAAATCCATACAGTGACGGAAAAAAAAATCGTCACGAAGTTCGTCAAAGACTCGCCGTCAAGAAAGGTATTTTTCTACGAACATATGTGTTCATCAATAAAAATCATATTTATTGACGATTTTATACTTCCTCAAGGAATGTCTCAGATTAACGACGAACTATTTCGTCAAAATAGTTCACTCAAACTTGTCGCTGCATGTTCAAGTTCGTCAAGAATAGGTTACTTTATCGACGAACTTGGTTTCGTCAACAAATCATTCATCGTCACAATCTTTTCCCTTGACATCTTGACTTCATCGATAATGGGGCATTTGTTGATGAACTCAAGTTCATCACAAAAAACAATGATCGTCACAATTCTTCCATAACATAATTCCTTCGTCGATAATGATGACATTTGTTAACGAACTCACGTTCGTCAGTAAAATCTTGCTCGTTACAATTTTTTCCTCCACATCTTGGCTTTGTCATTGAAAATTACATTCAACGACGAAAAAGTTTGTCATTAGTTGTTGCCCCTTTAACGATGAATATTTTGGTCTTTGATGAGCATCAAATTCTAACGACAAATAATAGAAAGATTTTATTTAATGAAAAATAATAAAAAGATTTAGCGACGAATAGTAGAAAAAAGTCTTAATCTAAAACATCAAACTAATGCTATCCATTACAAAGATTTAGTTGGTTACAAAGTAAGGACATAAGTACGTATAGCAACAAAGCTTGACATATATCCTAAGTACAAATTAGAACTATACAAATATAGTGGACATGTTGATGCAAATGCAACCATCCTAGTGGTCTGTGACACATAAAATATCGACCACTTGCTTCATATCATATTCAGAGATGATCCATATATCGCATCAGAGAACACCGCAACTAAAAGAACAATGATTGCAAGCCTGCACTAAAAATGAAAACAGGAATATAAGTATTCGTGTTAAGATGCTGCTCAAACCTTTACATACTCCATGCAATCCACCACCATCATATATATATATATATATATATATATATATATATATATATATATATATATATATATATATATATATATATATATATATATATATATATATATATATATATATATATATATATATGGGGGAGCTGATCCGTTGATAGCGCTAGCAAGTTTCTAGCGCGATTTGGCCTTCCGCAACATAATGTAGCGGACGATAATTTACCGTCCACTGTATTATGTAGCGGATGGTGAAAAAAATTATTATTATGGCACGCGATCTGGCCGTCCATTTTCACGCGTGGACGGTTAGATCGTGTTAGCAACTTGGGTTAAGTTGCTAGCGCTATCAACAAATCAGCCTCCCTCTCTCTCTCTCTATATATATATATATATATATATATATATATATATATATATATATATATATATATATATATATATATATATATATTATACTCCCTCCATCCCTTAAAAAGTGATCCATTTGAGTTTGCACGTATATTAAGGATTTATGTTATATATTGTGTGTTTTTTTCATTTTACCCTAAAGAGATAGGGGGAAAGAGAGTGGGGCAAGAAAGAAAAAATTGGTTGGTAGAGTGTTAAATGTGAAGAGAGAAATAGAATAAAAAAGTGTAAAGTGGTGGGCCAGGGAGAGAGAAAATGAGTTGGTAGAGAATTAAATGTGGTGAGAGAAATAGAATAAAAAAAGTATAAAAATGATAAATATGTTAAAATACCTACAGAATCTTTCCTAATTTGGAAGTGATCAATTTTTGTGGGACGGCCCAAAAAGAAAATATGATCAGTTTTTTAGGGACGGATGGAGTATACCACAAATGTACAATCAAATTACTCAATCATGTTAAGCCTCTCAAGAAGCAAGTATAAGATAACTAAAGAAATTAAACTTGTTCAGTGCATCGTACAATGGAAGTTTATAAACGAAATCTCTATCTAAAAAGCAATACTCCACTGGCAATCAATATACTACTATCGTATCCTTAATTAGAACTAAAATGTGGGATGCACTTATATTAGTGAAGGCTTGGACCATGAATAGGCCGGCTAAAGAGAGCGATTGTGGGGAAAAAGATTGGATATAAAGTGGAGCTAGGCAGAACGAATTCAAAGGCAGAACCAAGTTACCACCTCTAGAGCCAGGCTCAAGTTCAGCCACTGGGCATGTGCACATTACAAGCCACCATAATCGACTTTGGGCATCGAAGTAGGAGACAAGTTCAGGTCGTATATATGCACGAATCTAGACATTGTAACACATAGGGAGGAGTCCTTGAATAAACTTATATCCAAAGCACAAGATCATTGTGAAGGATGGAAGTATTTTCTCCTCAACAAAGCAGGGAGAACATATGCAAACAATATTGGTCAAATTGGTGTTTTTGTCGCTATTGGTTTATCACCTTCTAGCATCTTCATTTAAACCAAGACCTGTAATAGAAAAATTACAAAAGACTTTATGTCTCCCCACAAACACTTTCCCATGCATCCAAAGGTAAAAGTCTACGCGGTCTAAATTTGGTTCAAATTCTAATTCTTTTTACCGTTGGATGTCAGTTCCAACAACATTGTATAAGAATTAGAGTGGGCATTTATGTCTTGAAGCCCGATAGAGTACGTAACTTGGATCAGTGAGTACTCCTTTATAACCCCAGAATCCTATACTGCCTAAGTAATGACCATAAAAGAAAGCACTCTCATTGGCAAAAGCCTAAACATTATGCATTTAGTTTTATACAAGCTCAAAAGTTCACTTGATGATAGATCAGGAGGAGATTAGTTTGATAGTCGGTCTTATTCACTGTGGAGCAAGATTACCCATATTTATGATCTAGGACATAATTTTAGATGTGTAACTCTAGCTATGCAATTAAAGTACTCAATTAATCATATTTGGAAACTTTTAGGGAAGCTTGAAGACACATATGAATGATATGTTTCTGCTATTAAAACCCAAAAAAAAACCCTAAAGTGAATCGATCATATCGTAGCCAAATCCGTGCAGCACACGATTCATGTGGCCACCAAGGGCCAGAGTCGATCTCGAATCCGCACCACAAGACCTTTACATTGTACTCTAGAGAGCCACCCCCAGCGTGCGCGCACATAAAAAGGGTCAATTAACGCTTTTGCCTTAAGACAACGGGTTAACCAACATGGGTGGACAAGAAAGTCTCCGGCTGGTATGCTAACAGAAGCAAATAGAAAGATAACAGAAGAAATAACTGAAAATGTAATGATTTTAAATCGTTAGCATCACAGAGTTCTAAAGTAACATCGAGTTCTAGGGAAGCACAATCAGTATGTATCTTGCACCCAAGGTAACTTCAAAACACCGTCTCCTAGCTAGAATTTCCTCATTTTTAATGGATCCGATGTTGGCGGTCGAAGGCAGAGTATTATTTTAAATTGCATCCAACAAGGTCTTACTCTATTCCTTGACGGAATAGAGACCTTGGGTGAATTGAGATTACAAATGACGGATGGAGGTTAGTGAAGAATTCAGAGTTGCACATGTAGCTGTACATCCTGGTGATAAGGCCTTCAGTTGCTTCCTACGATATATTCAACCTATTGGACAAATTAATTGGCATGATTTTGTAATGGACCAGCTTTTTGCTCAATTTTTTGAGACTAAGTTTGTGTACGTTGTTACTCAATTCAATCAACTTACTTAAAGTGCTTCAGTAAAGGAGAATTACATTAACTTTGAAGCCCTTAGGGCTCACTTATTGTGTGAGAGTTATTTCAGTAAAGGAGAATTACTGAGGGTAGTTTAATGAGAGTTATTTCATAAGGTGTTTTCTAGGAAGGCTGAAAGGTCAAATAAGGATTACGGAGATGTGGAGGCCATAGAGCCTAGCAAGGGCCAGAGAATTGGCTAGGCAACAAGAGGAAGCACTACATTGTTTATTTGCAACGTTATATCACCTTTATTAACACTCTAAACGACAGTACCAAGCTCCTCATTCCAAGCCTACCAGCTCATTCCAACCCTTCATCCCCAACAAGCCTAACCCTGCTCATTCTTCAAACGACAACCACTACTTATACCAGATTTGCGTAAGCCCCTCACCACCTACAAGTCCTCAGTGCCACACTCAACTGAAGGCTTGCTAGAGGTGTCAAATGGGCTGGGCTTAGGCCAGCCCAGTCCAAGCCCATCGGGTCTCCAGAAAATCGGGCCAGGGCCGCTGTCAAACGGGCCGGGCCAGAATGAAGGAAATTTGGGCCCAGTTCAAGCCTAGGCCTTAGGTCCAACATCTAAGGCCGGGCTTGGGCCGGGCCCGGGCCCAATTTTTTTTTGTTATTCAAAATAACAAATACACCTTAGTTATTCTCACTAATGATCTAAAAGTAATAGATTTTTTCTACATTTTAGTCATAGAAGGCAAGCAAATACACCTTAGTTAAAAAAAAACTAAAAAGGCCATTTTTTGGGCCAAAAGAGGGCTGGGCAGGCTCGGGCCCAAAAAGGGTCGGGCTTGGCCAGCCCGCGGGCCGCCCGGCCCATTTGACACCTCTAAGGCCTGCTACCTACACCACCGTCTAGTATTAGCAACACCCTTCAAAACCAAAATAACCTACCAGAGAGTAACCCTTACTGAGCATTAAAAGAAAACCAAGTACCTTATAATCTTTTGTGAGATCCTTATTGAATTAACTCAACCATAGAGAGTTAGATTGTTTTACCATGACCGGAGATTGAATTCTATTCTTGATAGCTTCGACGATAAATAAGTGGAACTTGTAGCATAGCGTCAATCGTAAGTAATTATCTCAATTTCCCAATAATATCCCTAAGGACTGGTCTATCTCGCCTATGGAAATTGCGGTAAAGGTTTTAACCTGGACAACGTATAGATGGGGGATTGAAAAATCAAACAAGAGGATAAATCCAAGGTAAGGTCATGGATAAATACCTAACCTAAAATTTATGGATAAATACAGCCATGAGACACTATATAGAGAACGTCTCTACTGTACATCTCACAGCCTTAGAAAACATGAACCAAATGCATCAACAATGTACTTTAAAACACCATCGTATGTTTTCTACTTCTACTCTGCCGCCCGTTTTCTACTTGTAATCATGGCAATCCCCATTACTTATCTTTTTATACTTTGGTTGTTGATCAGTTATTCTATAAGTCTTAGTGTATTCTTTGAAGAAAATCATGTCCTATTTATCATATAGAAGATAACTGATATGGATAGATATTATATTAAGAAGGAATATTACCCTCAAAATCCCCCTTGGGGGGATATAGCCACATTAACTCAATAGCTACAACTTGGACTTCTAGGCAGGAAGTCCTACTCAGTCTCAATTAAGAAAGAACTCAAAATGATGATTTGCTAGGTACAGTTTAATCCACTTTTTTAATTACAACTTTTTGACAGCTGCTTGAGTGTGTGTGTGTGCGTGCGCGCGCGCGCATGTGTGCACTTTGTAGATATGTGAAGCAGGGGTGTAAAGGTGTAGAGTGTGCTCTGTGTGTGAGTTTAATGTCTGTGAACAAAGGCACGTGTAACTTGTGCAGCTGTGTGTAATCAAATAGTATGTGTGTGTGTATGCGCGTGCGCGCTTTGGGGATGTGTGAAACAGGGTTGTGAAGGTGTAGAATGTGTGTGAATAGAGGCCTGTGTAATTTGTGCAGCTGTGTGTAATCACACAATATGTGTATGTGTGTGTGCTTTGGGGATGTGTGAAACATGGTTATGAAGGTGTAGAGTGTGTCTGAATAGAGTCATGTGTAATTTGTGTAGCTATGTGTAATCACACACAATTATGTGTGTGTGTGTGTGTGCTTTGTAGATATGTGAAGTAGGGGTGTGAAGGTGCAGAGTGTGCTATGTGTGTGAGTTCAGTGCGTGTGAACAGAGGCGTGTGTAATTTATGCAGCTATTTGTAATCAGACAGTGTGTGTGTATGTGCGCGAGGGCACGTGTGTGGGAGGGAAGGAGGGATTCAATGCAAGGGGAAGAAGACGAGAGAGTTTATTCATGTGCAGGTGTGTATGTGTGTGTGCTTTGGTGAATGTGAATAAAAGGTCTAGATATGTAAACCAAGGCCTTAGCTAAACTCTTTCACATAAACAAGTTTTTTCATAATATATAACTATAGGACACTTTCATGCTAACTTCAGGAAACTGGGAGCTGCAGTCACTGTGTACAAGCTATGGGGTGAACGAAATGCTAGAATATTCGAGTAGCAAAGTCAATCCATGAAAAGCCTATTTCAGGTGATCAAGCAATGGATGCAAGAGTATTAAGAGCTAGAAAAAGGTGCCAATAGATAACATTAACAAGAAACATTGTGCTAACTGGGAACTTGATGTAGGGATATTACTATATTGATTTTGGTTTGTAAATTGAACCTTAAGCTGGGAATGTCTAGCTTAGGGAGAAACTTGCTAGTGTACATCTGATCTTTTGGGATTAATTCAACTGACTTTAAAGCAAAAAAAAAGCTGTAGGACAGAAACAGGCAGTAGGTGTATCTACGCAAACACTATATCAGGAAGATATTAAGAGAAAGATTAGGGAATCGTAAGGAACCTCTAAGTATTCGTGGATGAGTGAAAAGAAGCTGGTTGAGCCATTTGGAGATTCATCATAGCTTCCATCTGGTCAAGTCGGGCTTGTTGTTCTTGCATGAGTGACCTGTATGTCGCTACCTCTAATTTCTTAAAGTTGAGCTCCAATTGTTGCTCATGCATAAGAGCCTTGTACTCTTGCAGCTCATCTTCCAAAGCAGCACGACGTCGGGCATCCTCCAAAACTGATTGTTGAGACAAGGACGTGGGCGGTCTTGGCCCAAACCTGAGACCCTTAATGCGACCTGGCTTTTTGCTCTTGTCTAGAACGGTCTTTGCAATCTCCGCTGGGTCCATTTGTGGATTCTCTGACAGAATTTTTT
The DNA here is from genome assembly GCA_033070095.1 of Escallonia herrerae. Classification (NCBI taxonomy): domain Eukaryota; kingdom Viridiplantae; phylum Streptophyta; class Magnoliopsida; order Escalloniales; family Escalloniaceae; genus Escallonia; species Escallonia herrerae. Next base: position 73,338 of record JAVXUP010000921.1, on the reverse strand, counting down.
CCATTTGTTTTTAAAATTTATAGTGAAATTAATCAAATAATGTGTGGCTTCTAACATGAAAAATTATCTCACATAGCAGTTTGTATACCTGATTTGACTCGGCTTCATCCGTGATATACTTATTGTGTTTCTTAGGGAACTTATTGTTTCTTAGAGAAATATGTTCGCTTGTGAAACACAATCTGATCAGGTTCTTTCTGAGTGTCAAGATCTTTCTGCAAATAATAAGATGATCTACATTCACATTAAGATGATTTAAACATTAAACCAAAAAGCTAAGGCTTAATTAAGTACCATCTCCGAGCGAGCAACCACAAACGACTGCGAACCAGTGACATGATGTGTCTTGAGTTCATCTCTGTTATGTTTACTTTTATGACATCTTTCCTGAATTTTAAAAAACAATTAGATGACATTTAATAAGACACTCAAAGTATCCCCTTAAGAATCATTATAAATAGGAAAATACAGTCAAACATACCGCATAATCTTCACGTTCCCATAAGTCACAGTACATCTCCCAATCTTTGACTTCCATCCCTTCAGGAGGGTGAAGACGTGCATGTGTGGAATTAAAAAGAAACCAAGTAAGGCCAACAAGGCAATTGTGGCATGGAAAGAAATATGCATGCCTAGACAGGAAGGTGGTTTAGGACTTACGTTGTGAGGGATGTAAAAGTGTAAACAGTTGTGTTGAGTATGAAATGAAACACGACATTCCACCAAAAAAAAAATAGACGTGCCTGTGCAGGTGTCAAACATATGTTCAAAGAGCCTTTGCCTTCAATTAGTGTAGTCCATTACGCCTTTAAAGAAAACTTGAAGTTCCTTAAGGAAGTCTTCAGTAGTGTTTCGATGTATCTCTTCACATGAGGACCATCATCAATCACTTCAAATTTTTCTAGCAAGTTAATGCTCATTTTATTCATACAAGTTGCATTTACATACTACAAAATTTTGATTGAACAAGCTGTGAAATGATTTTTACTCCAAGATGCTCATGGATTAAATCTATCTGAGTTTGTGGAATGGACTGCCATGTCTTTACCCCAGTAGGGATAAAACTCCTAACAATAATACCTATCTCATTAGCATACTTAGCTGATGCAATTCGATCAACGGGTCTTCCATTCTCATGATTCACAACAATCTAAATTTTTCCTGTGGTTTCAACCTTCTTTGATGTTCCTATTCCTTTAGTCTTACCGCTTACATTCTTCGTAGGAGCAGATCCTGACGTTACAAAACCTTGTGACCTTTATTATCAATAAACATGTGGGAAAGGCTATTGTCAAAGGTAGACCAATAAACTGTTTGATTACTCTCAATTGCATGTTATCATACCAACACTACTAGCAGGAGATCCGACTTGTAGGCTGACAGGTGCACGTGTCACACTGCCGGGGAAGCCATTTGAGCTGAAGTGATTGATCTAGCATTGATGCTGGTAGGTGTGGCTTCTCCCTGTGCATCGAATGCTAAAGCCTCTCGAGGTGGAGTGACTAACTCAATTGGCATTTGTGATCCCAATTGCTTCTGTAAACGCATTAGATTTCCTGGTCCACCGCTCTGGGGGACTCTATTTGAGGAATTCATGCCAACTACTCACCTGCTTACTTGACATATCAATGTAATATAGAGTAAATGTAAAAGTCCAGTAATTGATATGCGTGTAGCATTGATGGTTATGTTGCCTTAAATGTCATAATTCAGACTAGAAGCTATGGTTGGAAGAGAAATTAAAGCAACACATAACAAATATAACAATTTCACAAGAAAAAAACACAGCATATACAACAGATTCAGATGTTCATTGATGTATTTGCAATATAAGAAGTTTGTATATCTTCTGCATCACTATCATCATCCTCACTACATAAGATGTCTTCTTCATCACCATAATACTCGACAAATGTATCATCCTCTTCGTCGTCTTTTAAAATGATCTCTTGAGGACCCTCAATAGGTTCCATGACTATCTCAACAATGATCGATTCAGCATCATGCCTAAGCAACTTGCCCACTTCATTATGATAAATCTGAACACTTCGTCGTACTGTTGGTGAGCCATTTTCTTGATAAACTTCTTCACTTTCAATATCCATGTCTATAGGCTCAGTTATTGGTATATCCCACAAGTGTCTGTGTTTAAACCTTTGCACCACTTGCCAATTTGCCCATAACTTTGTGTCATTAACATAATAGACCTGGTTTGCCTAACTCGCTAACACATATGACTGACTTTGGTACCAATGACCAGTAATTTTAATGCTTATGAAACCCTCAGTGATGTGTATTCCTGTTTTAGGGTTAGTGTTGAACCATTCACATTTAAATAAAAAATCTTTTGTCTCTAATGTATTTCAGCTCAATCACATCAGTCAAGACACAATAGTAGTCAATCGCCACTCCCTCGTGCTCGCCTTCAACAACTAGGCCACTATTTTGAGTCTTACGATGACTATCACGATCTTTTGTGTGACACCTAACATTATTTACAATATAAGCAGGATATCGCTTCCATCGTACGTCAGGCCCACATGCAAGTGCGTATATAACATCGATAGCTTCAGGTAGTTTTTCATTGTAAATAAACCAGAGATCCTTAAAAGAGATAAGCAACCTATTCAGTAACTTACACGGTTCTTAAACCAGTTTGGAAACTCCTCTTGATGCCTCCTAGTTACATTAAGAGAACATTGGTTCTCTAACTCTGCCTTGTGCTCACTAAGCATCAAACATACAAGTATGAGACTCCAAAACAATAAAAAATAGAATACTTACTGAAATGAATTGGTAAAATAACACCCAAAGTTATGGACTCACGCTTTAAAGTCATCAATTTCCTCACAGTTATTAAGGATATACCACTGCATTTTTTCTAGCTCTTCAGATGGTATGAATTCAAGCTTTGAAGCGCCAAATGGACGAACTATTTGTGTGAAAGGAAATGTTTCGTCCTCCTGATCCACTTCCCTGCCATCATAATTGCGTTCTTCTTGATTGAACCTAGTCTCCACATTATTAAGATACATCGAACAAAATGTTAAGCATTTGGTAATAGGGACGGCTTCCGTAATTGAGCCTTCAGGACGAGCTTTATTGCTTACATACTGCTTCAAAGAGCCCAGGTGCCTCTCAATTGGATACATCCAACGGCAAGAAACTGGCCCCCCTAAGTAAGGCCTCACGTGGCAAGTGAACTACTAGGTTGACCATGACATCAGAAAATGCAGGTGAAAATATCCTTTCCAACTTATAGAGGATAAAGACGATGTCTTTCTCTAGCCTTTCTACCTCTTCCACTTCCAATGTCTTAGAGCATAAAGACTTGAAAAACTCTCCCAATTCAACCAGTGGACCATGGACATCCTTGGGCAAGTATCCACACATACCAACTGGGATCAATCGTTGTAGCATAACATGGCAATCATGACTTTTCATGTCGGATACCTTGCCATCACCAACATTTGAACATCGTGATATGTTAGATGCATATCCATCAGGAAACTTCACTGCTTTTCTTTCTTTGTCAAGGTGTAACGCGCATGCGACATTGAATACGTACCTACCGTTACTATTTGCCTGTAGATGTAATTCCTTCCCTATATTCATGTCCTTTCACTACAAGAATAGGTAGATTTAGCGATGGAATGTATTCTGTCGCTAAAAGCTCTTTCAGCGACGGGAAACGCCGTCGGTAAAAATCCGTTGGTAAAAAATTTTATCGACGGAATATAACGTCGTTAAAAACCTTTGCCGACAAACTTTTAATGACGGGCTTTTAACGACGGGAGTCCCGTCGCTGAATTTTTTTTAGGGAATTTAATAGTTTTCAGTAATTTTTAAAAACCATTTAAGCTACGGAATATGGTCGTCGCTAAAAAGTCCGCGATGAAAATGGACAATTACCGACGGACTTTTCCCGTCGATAAAAGTCCTCTTATAAAGTTCAGATCTGATCTCTTTCTTTTCTTTCTCCCGTTTTCTCTCTCTCTCTTAATTAAAATCTTTCACCGGCGGCGGCAACCCACATCTGGCAAGCCCCTCTACGGCAACCCACCTCCGGCACCTCTCCGGCGACACCCTCGTCTTCCTTCCGACGCCGCGCCACCTCCGGCGGCGTAGTTTGCAGCTCCGGCCGGATCTAGCATAGACAATTTCTGGAATCGAGCTCCGGCCAACTCCGGTAAGTCTCTACCTAGATATTATTTCTTAGCAATTTAAATTTGATTATGATGTAGCAATTGGTTTTACTTACATATATACATTATTATTATTGAATTGTATATCAGTTCTTAGAATTTCGAACTATGTTACTGTCTATATCAAATTTCTTAATGATTGTAAAAACAATGCTCCTTTACTGTTTACATCAATTTCGTGGGTGGTAGAAAGAGAGTGATGACTGCCATGGGCTATGTGATTTTTGAGTGTGGTGATTATGGCAGCCATGAACTGTCATGACTTGCAGGTATGGTGTATGCGTGGGGGAGGGGTTACAGTTGTGTGCTTATGAGAATATAGGTGTAGGTATATGGGTCTGTGTGAGAGGTGTATTGAATCTGGGTTCCATCTTTCATGTGTGGTGCTGGGTACTCACCTTCAGCTGTTGGCTTTTAATTCTGGTACAAAACACTATCGCTAGTACTGAACTACTGGTAAAAATATAGAGAGGCATTCTCTGCAGAATAAACTGCCGAGTCCATTTCCACTTTACTCTCCAACATATCCTCCTTAAACTTCAAAGCCGTCGCTAAAAAAGCGACGGACTTTTAGTAATAATGTAAAAGTCCGACGAAAGGTAATAATGTAAAAATGTAAAAGAGTGACACTACAAGAAAATGTGTTTTTTTGCGACGGAGTTTTACCGACGGATTGCCTTCCGTCGCTAAACCGACTTTAACCGACAGATAACACCATTGGTAAAAGTCCGTCGTTAAAAACTTATTATCGACGAAGTAAACCGTCGGCAAAAGTTTTTGCCGATGGTGTATTTGCGACGGTCTTTTAGCGGCGGAATTACTATCGCTAAAACTTTTTTACATAATTAGTTTTTTCGCTAGTTTTATAAAATTGTTTTAGCAACGGAATTGTGCTGTCGCTAAAACTTCCGTCCGTAAAATTGATCGACGACCTTTTAGCGATGGGTGTTCCCGTCGCTAAAAGTCCTCAATTAAAACACCGAGATCTACTTTTTCTCTTTCCCCGTTTCTCTCTCTCAAAATCTCCCACCCCCATTCTTAGCTCCGGCGATCAACCTCCACGGTGACCCACCTTCAGCGATCCCCCTCCAAGGTGACCCATCCACCGCCGCAAGTTAAAAGCCTTCCACTGCACAGCCCCTGCGTGAAAAGCCCTCCACTGCCGCCGCGTGAAAAGCCTGTCACTGTCGTCGCGCCACCAACACCACCCTAAATTAATTGAATGCCCTAATCGAATCAAACCCTAAATTAAACGAATTGAACCCTGAATTGCCCTAATCCAATCGAACCCTAAATTGAACTAATTGAACCCCCTAATTGATATGCTAAATTGAATGCCCCAATTCAACCGACCACTAAATTGAACTAATAGAACTCCCAATTGAAACCTAAATTGAAGTAATTGAACCCTAATTAAACCCTAAATTGAATGTCCTAATCGAATCGAATCCTAAATTAAACTAATTGAACCGCTAATTGAATCCTAAATTGAATGCCCTAATCTAATTGAACCCCCTAATTGAACCCCCCTAATTGAACCCTAAATTGAATGCCCCAATTGAACTGAACCCTAAATTGAACTAGGACTACCCTAAATTGAAGTAACTGAACCCCCTAATTGAACCCTAAATTAATTGCCCTAATCGAATTGAATCCCAAATTGAAATAATTCAAGCACATCGGATATGTGCATTTTGAACAATTTTTTTCCATTTGAACATTGATCATTTGTTTGATAATTTTAGGTTGTTAATTATGCATTTGAGAATTGTAATTATTGATCGATGATTTTAGATTGTTAATTGATGATTTTAGGTTATTAGCTGTGCATTTGAAGTAATTGAGATTAATAATTGATGATTTTAGGTTGTTAATTGATAATTATAGATTGTTAATCGTGCATTGAGCATTTGAGATATTGAGATTGTTGACGGAGGATGGGACCCAATTGGATTGAATGTGTGATTTTTATTAATTTTTATTGCATTGAGCATTTGAGAATTGAGAATTGAGATTGTTGACGGAGGATGGGACCCAATTGGATTGAGATACCTGTTAGTTAGCGCAGACATGGACACTGCACCACTTCTGATCGACGGCGTCCGACATTTAAAAAATAAATCAACGTATGCCGATGTGTCCGGAGGTGTCGAACACGTGTCAATACGTGTCGGACACGTGTCTGTAAGTGTCAGATACGTGTCCAAAGGACTAAGACACGTGTCCGTAGGTGTCGTACGTGTCGGACACGTGTCCGAAGGTGTCAGACACGTATCAGACACCATATCGACACCCTATATGAGGTGTCGGAATTGAGATTGTTGACTGTGCATTTAATTTAGGTTAATTAGTTTAACGCGACATTTTTAGCATGCACCCCCTGGAATCTCATCGGGGCCACACGACATCGTCCGACACATGAATGCGGTCCAGAACCCGGATCTGGAGGAGGATGAGGTTCGTCGCTCTGATGTATAGTCAGACACACGTCCGAAAGAAGGACAAGGACAAGGCGTGCCAGGCCGGCGACTATGTTTCGGATATTGCCCGGCGGATCGATGTAAGTCGATGTGTTTAATTAAGTTGTTGATTTTTTCTTACTATCCTCAATGTCTGTTGCGTTAATTAATGCCCTAACATATCTTTAAATCACTGTTTTTGCAGGCCTCATATGAGCAGATTAGGGAGTCTGGACAGCCATCAGCGTCCACTAGTACGGGTGCGAGTACTGGGGCGTTGAAGCGATGGCTGGATACGCCGGAGGTCATCAATTGGCTAAAAGGCCGCATACGCGGCCTGCCTAGCACGACTGCTCGTGATGTGATAGGAGTGTCCTCACCCCCCGCTGCCCCTACACAGACATAGGCTCCTCGGCATCCGTTGGACGAGGAGGAGATCCAACGCATTGCTTCGGTGGTGTTGAGGCTGATCAAGGAGCAGGATCAGCAGGGTACCGCTGCCGGACATGCCGAGCCGGCCCCGGATCAGCAGGATCCAGATCCGTGACTCGACAACCCCTGATGAGCCCCTTCCCCCGCTCGGTCCCAGCTTGTCCCCCCTCCCCCCGGTCCCAGCTTATCCCCCCTCCCCCCTCCCGGCCCCAGCTCATCCCCCCTCCCCCAGCCCGGCTTGTACATCATGACTATTTTTTATAATTGATTGTATATATTTCTTTGTGTATTGATTATTGTACGTTGTTGAGAATTGTGTATTGATTATTGTGCGTTGTTGAGAATTGAAAATTTCATTACAGGTCTGGGTAATAAAAAATTTTTTAAAAAAATTTGACTTTTGGCGACGAATTAATTCCGTCGCCAAAAGTGTTTCTTCTATTAATTTTTTAGCGACGGAACATTCCGTCGCCAAAAAATTATTCCGTCGCTAAATTCACAAAACAAAAAATAAATTAAAATACGTAAAATATAATTAGCGACGGATATTCTGTCGCTAATTAATAAATAAATCCGTCACAAAAAGTGCAATATTAGACGACAGATTTGAAAATTCCGTCGCCAAACTTTTAGTAACGGGCTTTTATACGAGGAACTTTTAGCGACGGTATATCCGTCGTTAAAACTTTTAGCGACGGATTTCCCCATCGCTAAAAGCCTTTTTTCTTGTAGTGTTCAGATCCTCTCTTGCCTTTACATTATTCTTTGTTTTTACCTCGGCATCAAGTAAAGTCCTCAATACATTATCATAAACATTTTTCTCGATATGCATAACATCGGGATTATGTCTTAACTTTAGAGTTGGCCAATATGGCAAATCAAAAAATATACTCCTCTTAATCCAATTTAGTTCATCAGCTGTACGCTTCTCTTCTTATTGCGGATGCTTCCCTGGTCTGTTATCTAGAACATGTACCAATTGCTCTAATACAGCATCACTTGAATACTCCCTAGGCCTATTTCTTTTTCTCAAGCTTACCATTAAATTCCTTGCTCCTCCGCCATGGATGATTCTCGTCTAAGAGTCGATGATGTCATGCGTAACCTATCTTCCTCCTCAATTTCGTGAACTTGTGTCCTCGTTGCATGTGGGACAAGCTAAGTACCCTTTCGTACTCCACGATGAAACATATTAATATGTCGGAAAGTAATAGTCCAAAGCACAATTGCATGCATCTAAAAATTCTCTTTAGTAGAAGCATCATATGTTTGGAGCCCGTATTCCCAAAGCTCTTTTAACTCATCTATAAGCGGCTGCATGTATACATCAAAGTCTTTCTCTGACGCCTTAGGACTAGGAATTAGCAACGACATCATCATGTATTGCTCCTTCATGAGCATCCAAGGGGGCAGATTGTATGGTATCATAATTACTGGCCACATGCTATAAGATGTACTCATGTTACCAAATGGATTAAAACCATCAGTTGCTAGCCCAAGCCTAATATTTTGAGCCGCTTGTGCGAACAACTCATGCTCTTTGTCAAATTCCTTTCATGCTATGCCATCGGCTGGGTGCCTTAAAACTTTCCCATCATCTAGCCATTTATCTTTGTGCCAGATCATGTTAGCAGTTGTTTCCTTAACCATGTAGAATTTTTGGGGCCTAGGTTTAATTGGAAAATGACGTAGAATTCTGTGGGGAACTTTCTTGCCCTTACCAGTGTCAACTTGCCATCTAGATTCGCCACATTTTGGACACTTATATTTGCCAACATTATCCTGCCAAAAAAGAACACAATCATATTTGCACGCGTGAATCCTTGTAAATGACAGGCCTAATCCCCGCAACATGTTTTTAGCCTCATAATAGGACTTAGGAAACTTTTTGCAATTGGGAAAAGCCACAATCAATAACTCTAGCATCATGGTAACTGATTTCTGGCTCCATTTGTGTAAGACCTTTAAGTGAAGCATGTGAATGATAAAGGATAATGTTGTGAAAGAGGTGCAGGTAGGATATAGCTCACACTGTGCTTCCCTTAATAGTTTATAGACCTTTCCTGCTTCCTCTTCATTTAAGTTGCATGTATTACTTTCATTTTCATCCCTTGGTTCAATTCTTTCTTGAGATTCTGTTTCAATAAAGTTTCCCCTGCATACATTATTAATCAATTCATCTATCATATCACCTTCTTATTGACCATTGTCTCTGATGTCTTCATTATCGCCATTCCTATTCTCAGTATCATTATTATTAGAGGTCCTATTTGATCTATTATCATACCTTTCCCTATGATATACCTAATATGTGTAACTCTGCTAAATTCCATTATCAAAAAAGATGTTCTCTAACCATTGATGGATATAATCTGTTAACGTTCAAGCATTTGCGACAAGGACATGCTAGCATAACATTACTATCCATATTAGACACAGCAAACTGCATAAACTGGTTTACTCCAAGCCTGTACTCATCACAGAATCTAAAATTCACTTACATCCAAGTCCTATCCATCTTTAACACCCTATCACAATTTCACCAGAAAATAAGAGAAAAGCAAAGTACATGGAAGAACTAAGACATTTCAAAAAGCAAACCAGTTTCTAGAAGGATAAGTTACATAAAATGACCAATAAGTTACATAAAATGACCATTATCTTTCTAACATTTTCATGTCATGCACAGTCAATAAAATCAGACACATATCAAAATGCACAAGGTCTCTCATAAATACAAAGATAATCTCACCATCCCTAATTAGGAAGTCTAGTAAAGAATACAGAAAGAGGATGAAAGAAAGCATACCATTTATAGTTTTGCTTCAGAGAAGTGAAATTTTGGAGAGAGTCAGAAGCCCTATGCTTTTGATAATTTTTATAAACCTGAACAAAACTAAAAACCACATGTTATGCCTAGATATTAAGACAATATCATCAATGCAACGTGAACCCTATTTGGTGATAGTGTAGAATCTTCTTTGATCAAGTTTTTTTTTTTTTTATGTTTTTACTCTTCAAACATTCTAACAGTTTAGATATGACTAGATGAGAGATGGAAGCTATCCCTTGAAACTGTGGTAGGTGGTCTATAAAACAGAAGCACTTGCTGAGATAATTGACAATAATCACTGGTATTTGTCGCAAGCCAGATCACAAGCAATCATGCTATGGCGGGAAGAAATAACACTTATGCCCAACCCCAGGGTGATAGGGAAGATAAAATCCTCGGGACTCTTACCAAAAATGGTCAATTTATAGTGAATTTAGCCTGGCATGCTTTGAAAACAAGAAAGCATAAATTATCATCATGTAAATTGGTGTGGTTCACTGGAAGCATACCAAAGTGTGCTTTATCTTATGGATGTTATGTAAGGACGGGTTTAGAACAAAAAATAAAGAAGGAAAAGTGGAATTACATTATAGATGATACTTGCTCATCGTGTAACCAACATATGGATGAAGTCAATCATATTTTTTTAAGCTGTGAATTCCACAGAAAATTTGGTAGGAAGTGTTTGATAAGCTGAGGGTGTCCATTCAATGGCAGTCAGGGGGGCATGTGTTGGGGCATCCTGTTGCACACTTTGGAGGCAAAAACTTTCAGGCAAATATTAGGAAGTTGGGATAAAAGCAGTGGATACAATGGAGGGTGAGAAGCTGGAAGGAAGTGCCAAGTCACAACATCAACAGAGGACTGTGTGAAAATTGTGAAATTGATAAGGGAATTTTATTTGATTGATTGTTTTTGTAAATGAATGTTAAGCTGTAGTGTCAAGCTTAGAGAGGAACTCTGTTATACATTTGTACTTATAATTCTTTGGGATTAATACAATAACTTTTACCCAAAAAAACAGATAGGGGTGGTGATTAAATTTATCTGGTTTTAATTCCTTCTGTGAAAGTAATGGAATTATACATGAACGAACTGTTTCATGCCATATATGTTATTGGGGTGAAGCACTATATATACACAACATGCCATATTAGTAATAGAATTCTGCATAAAAAATATGGACAAAACACCATATGAACTATGGAAGAACATAAAGCTAGCCTAACATTAGATATTTTAAGGTGTGGGGGTGTGTTGCTTATGTATTGGACAAGTCATAAAAGACCAAAGTTGGGTTCCAAAGGTATTAAGTCATCTTTCTTGGTTATGGTATAAATAGTAAAAGTTGTAGATTTTTAAACCTTGATTCTCTTACGCTTTTTAAAGCTTTATATGCCTGTTTTCTTAGAGCACCTTACTGTCAAAGATGTAGGTCCTCAGAATTAGGAAAGAGTTTGATTCATGCTGAAAATGTAATTGAGAAGGACACATATGTTAAAGGTCCTACACTAGTAGGTCCTTTTGAGCATGTACAAAATGAATTCAGAAGAAGTAAAAGACAGGGGACTGATGAAGTAAAAGACAGGGGACTGATAAGACAAAACATATTGCCATGAAGTACCACAACATTCGGAAAATGGTGAAAAAATGTAAACTCGCTGTTGAATATCTTCCAACTAAGTTAAACTGCTAGCACGTGAAAAAATATTCGACACCTCGAGACAGATGAAATTATTACCGATAAATTGATGTCAATGTGGTTTCATTTCCAGTGTAATAAAATCTGGAACTAGTGGGGGTTATCTACCTAGTTCTTAACAAAATTCCATCTCTAATTTGCACCGTTGCTTTTTGCAACAAAGTAAGGCTGAACTATTTGTTAGTAATGAACTCATAGCAATTAGTGAAGCAAGAAGGAGATGTTGCAAAAGCTTCTGATGGCTTTTCCTTTGCAAATGTGGAAGTCAAGGTCGCTTCCCACGAACAAGTTCTAGAGCACTTGCTAATCTGGAATAAGCATATCACCTATAATGTGCCGCCTTAAAAGAGCCAAATGAATTTGTGTATAGTGTGAGAAATATTCATTGAGTGTCATAACCTCAAGGTTTTATCTCCTCTGCCTTTGTTTTGGACTTTGCACAAACCATAGGTTCAAGGATAACCACCTATGCAATATGTTGTATAGATTGCCATGTTCTTTAAGTTTTCATATTTATTATTTAGAAAATATTGGGGAATGCTATTAATAATCAAATTAAGTTATTTTTCTTACTTAAATTGTTCGTATTAGGCTGAATAGTGGTGTTTCTTGGAAACTCTCTTCATGAGACACACTTCTTCATAGGCAACTATTTGGGTTCTACATAAATTCCAACTTCTAACCTGCTACTAATACATCGATACTTCATCATATTCTTTCTATTTATTTTTTGTTTTTATCAAAAAAATATCAAAGTTCCAATTTGGTTCTTCTTTCTCTTGGAACGCAGACTTAAGAGAGAGAATTAGAGTCAGACATTGTATCCGAGAGTCAATTTTTCCTGTAGCTGCCTACAATTTCTGGGTTACGATGCAAACTGGAAAACACTTTTTTTTTAAGACAATATTATGAATACACCTTGCCCATTATCGTTCTCCATTTTTTTAATTTTAATTTTATCATGTCAATTGCACACCAGGGTACCTGAATAGCAACTATACATGTCTACGGTAAGTGAGCATACTAAAGGCATACAACATTACAACACATTTAAAGGCCCTTGAATCAAGGAAACCAAGATGTTACCAATTGCGGCCTTAATTTCTATCAGGAAAAAGGACTAGAAAGTAACTCCCGATTGTGAGAGTAACAATCCCAGCCAGCCAATACTTTTTAGAAGTCAACTTATTAATCGAGTACAACTCTTAGTTTATTGAGTTCAATATGGTGAAGTGAAAGTTTACATAAAGAAAGGCATGCATAATCCAACAAATATGTATAAAAAAGACAACAAAATCTACTTGTTCAATTTGAAATTGAAATCATCCTACCATCTATGTTCATATGCGGCACCCTGCACAATGTGTATTTAGGGATAGTAAGATTTAGAGCCAAGGTCAAAGGAGAAAAACTCCTACAGCTTTCAAACTACAGAAAAAAAAAATTATAGTCAATTAGAAAAACATACACACAGAGTTTCAAAGAAAGAATCACCTTTTGGTGCTTCAGAGATTCTTTAGTTTTATGATTTTCCTTGAAACATCAAACTGAAAAGATTTAGGGCTTTGTTGGGTCAAAGTGATAATCGCGGAAATCCTATGATGGCACCACAGAGCTTTTTAAATTCTAGTGAAATCGTGAGATTGAAGTGACGAAAATGATAGGAGTAGGAATATAAGCTGAACTTACCAAGAACGTAAGTTTAATCTCCCCTTTCGTTCCCCAAATTACATCGATTTTGGTGTAGAAATGTTTGCCCTTAGCGAGTGAGAGATACAGAGAACCGAGAAGAGAGTGAGAGATACAGAGAAACGAAGACAGAGATATGAGAGAGAGAGAGAGAGAGAGAGAGAGAGAGAGAGGAGGCGCAAAATTAAAGATGTACTATTTTTTGTTTTTTTTTTTGCCTTTCTTGACGAAGTCAATTCGTCATTAATTGTGAAAATTACTTCCAACCCCCTGCAAAAATGGATTTTCACTCCCGCGCCACTGTGCGCCGAACATCTTTTGACGAAATATTTAATTCGTCTATAAAAAAATACTTTTATTGAAGAATAAATGAATTTATGAAGAAATATTATAATATTCTCGACGAACTTCGTATTCATTGATGTTTAGCTATCTTTGTTGATGAACTATTGTTTGTCGAGAATTTATGTGTCGCTAAGTGGAAAATTTCTTGTAGTGCCACCTACAATACCACCACCACTGTAATAGCCCAACCACAATTGTAACAGAACATACAACAGCCACAACCATCACTAAAATAGCCTACCTGCAAGACCGTCAACAATATCCCACCTGCAACAGCCTAACCACCTATTGTAAAACCCAAAACCACCATCGCTGCTCGCACCATGCCCAACCTTCACCACCGTCAGCAATCATCATATCAAACCCACCACCACACCACTAACACAATCAACACACCACCACATCAGCACACCCACAACCACCACTACAACTACCATCACCTGCACAACCACCATCCAAGAATTTCAACAACACCACTACCAATCACCACAGCAATGACCACCATTTGCCATAGCAATGACGATTTCCCATCCACCACCAATTGCCAATCGCCTCAACCACCACCAACTGTTAATTTCCTCAACCACCATCTCGTTACTACTCAGATGTATCTTAAGAAATAGAAATGGAACCGACTTACTTGAGTGGGTCTAGCTTTCTGGTTAGAGGCGACAACTGACTTGAAAAAAAAAAAGCCTACTCAACGTAGTACCATTCACTGCCGTAAGATCCTTTCTCTGCTTTTTGATCCTTACCTCTCGTCCTAAAAAGCTGCAGAAACCCATCGGTCCTTAGTAACTGCCCTAAAACGATCGAGTATAGGTAGGAGACACCCAAAAAACAGTGACAGTCAGAGAAGAAGTACGACAATAGTGGGTACTGCGATGGCGGGTGCTGCAGCTGGTGGGTAGTGCGGTGCACTCTTTGTCCTCTGCCTGAGGTTTTTTATCCCGAGTGGTTGGGATAAAAGTAATACCCCCCCCTAACCTGCCTACGTGGTATAGAATTATGGGGAAAGTAGGGAATGACCCCCTCTACTTTACACGTTGTGCGATTTGCCCCCCTCCACTTCAAAGTTAAGCACTAAACCCCCCCACAGTTACAGAAAATGGACACCTTAGACGGATCCGTTATGAATAGCGTGAAATGACCAAAATACCCTTATTTCGTTATTAGCTAATGACCCCCTGTACTATGCATGGTGTGCAATTTCCCCGCCTCAAATTTAAATTACAATTTTTGCCCATGACCCTCCTCCTCTGGTCAACCCCGCTACAATTGGTGATTCACTGAGCACAACCACTTCACTGAACACAACCACTGGTCTTTTTCTCCGACCACCAGGGAGTTAAAAAAAAAAAAAAAGGAACCGCGATTGCCGTTAGGATTAGCAACGAATTTGCAAATTAAGCTTTTGAAATCCTAAAATTAGAGGATTTGAAACCCTGATTTAAAAATTAGGGTTTTGAAACCTTAAAATTAGGGTTCAAAACCCTAATTTGAAAATTAGGGTTTCTCTTCTCCTTCTCCAGATCTGACCCCGCCACCGGCAGCCCAAGCGTCATCCTCACCCCACGCCGCCGGCAGCCTCTCTCGGCCCACCATCTGGCAGACTCGCCCCACCATCTGGCAGACTCGCCCCACCCCACCACGCCGGCAAGCCCTTTGGCAAACCCACACTGCCGATTTCAATTCAATTCAAATTTTCATCAATGCCGTGGAAGGGGAAGGGGAAGGGGAAGGGGAAGGGGGAGGGCGGTCGCGGCGACGGGGAAGGGGAAGGGCGGTCGCTGCGACGGGGCCTTGGGAAGGGGGGGCTGTCGCGGCGACGGGGAAGGGGAAGGGCGGTCGCTGCGAGGGGGAAGGGGAAGGGGGAGGGTGGTGCGGCGACAGGGAAGAGGGAGGCAGATGGGGAAATGAAGGGGTGCGGTGGTCGGGGGAGTTGACAGAATTGGGTTGGGGGGATAGGGGGGTTGGGTGGCGGGGGGGTGGGGGATGGGGGGTGGGGTGGTTAGAATTAGGGTTTTTTTTCTGATTTTCTTTTCTAAAAAGAGACAATGGGCAAAAATGTCATTTATAAAAAGAAATCGTTAGTCAGCGCGCGTGTTGACCACGCGTTGTTATATTTAACGGTTTCCGTCTAAGGTGCCCATTTTCTGTAACTGTGGGGGGGTTTAGTGCTTAACTTTGAAGTGGAGGGGGGCAAATCGCACAACGTGTAAAGTAGAGAGAGTCATTCCCTACTTTCCCCTCGAATTATTGCACTCTAGTGAGATAAAAGCAATCCAACGGATTAGTTATCTGCCCCTTAATTACGAGGCCAAATGCCATATAAGATTATTTTTATCTTATTTGAAGCAAGTATATTCTGCACGTCAAACACAACCTAAACGTATAAACAAATTTGCAACTTGCGAGTGATTCTTATAGTAAAGGGTCCCGAACTTTGTATTGAGATGGTCATACCAAGGTGATGACCGATTTCCCACTTGCATAATTTAGCCAATTTACAACTTGCTACGTGATTGCCAAATTTCCCACTAAGAAAACTTATCTATTGGAGCCATGAAGAGAATCAGGCAAGTCTCAATAAACAAAACTCCAAGAGAAGATAAGAACATCCTTTTATTCCATGACTTCCATCACCACTCAAAGATAACCTAATTCTTGTTCTGATAATGCTTCAAACAGAAGGAAAATGGGCTCCACGCCCAAAGGCGGATCTTTCGTTGATTTTACCAAACTACCCGTACGTATTCTTTGCTAGTTTTAGGGCACTGCATTTTGAACCAGTACCTCTCTCTTTTCCTTCCTCCTCATGGTTTGTTTAGGTGACAGGGATAAGGATGTACTGTGTACACCTTGAATTTTTTTGTGTTTTCTCCTTTCTGTGTGTTATTTTGAGTTGGTGAAGCTGTAATAGGCTACAGGAAATGGTGTAATAATAAGAAATTGATGCTTGACTTAGTGTTGGTAAGTAGAGCACAACGTACGCCCCTAAGGGCTCTTTCAATTTGTAAGAACATTTTTGAGAGCTCTTGTCCGGACAATGCTCGAGTCCTCTTAAAGTGAGGTCCACCGAATCCGTGGATCTGAATTTCGAGTGGTAAAAATAAGTGTCACTAATGAGTTTGTAGCTTAACTTCATGCACGCCAACTGCAACCTGCAACTATAACCAAGGAAAGGGCTTTTGGAATTAGCTCAACTTCACAAGATCAATATCCTTTGTCCCGGCCAGTGTAGCAAAATTAACAAGGGTATCCCCAAGATTTTGACAAAAGAAACCAAAAGTATTCAAAGCTACACATAGGTCTTCTTATATTTCTGGTGATTTTATAAGAGCCAGATTTTTATACACAAGAAGCATGGTAGCAGACCTACTTTATACACATTGGTCTGCTCAAAGGTTACATAAGCCATTTTACAAGCTTACTTTGCAAGAGTTCCTTAATGGCTAAGAAGTGCAATTTAGTCATTGTCAGTAGTTGCTAATAAATTTCCATGTAAAGAGCATTCAAGGAAAAGTTGCTGCTACAAATATTAGAATTTCTCAACCTTTTTAGCAGCAACATACAGAAGAAAGCACCATATTCTCCTACTAAAAGAGAGGCTGAAACGGACCACACAAACAAATTAAAGTTAAAGAAGCACAGAGAGAGAGAGAGAGAGAGAGAGAGAGAGAGAGAGAGAGAGAGAGAGAGAATACGAAGATGTACAGGTTTAGTAACACAGTAATAGGTTTCTTGAACCTTTTCACACTCCTAGCATCTATTCCGATCATCGGCGGCGGTCTATGGATGGCAAGGAGCAGCACCACCTGTGAGAGCTTCCTTCAAACACCACTTCTAGTGGTGGGCTTTGTTGTGCTCATCATCTCACTTGCCGGCTTCATCGGTGCATGTTTTAACGTCGCATGGGCTCTCTGGGTATACTTGGTGGTCATGTTGTTTCTCATAGGGACTTTACTAGGGTTAACTTTATTCGGCTTTGTGGTCACCAGCCACGGTGGCGGCGTGGAAGTTCCTGGCAGAGCTTATAGAGAGTACCATCTGGAGAACTACTCACCCTGGCTGAGGAAGAGAATTAAGGATCCTCGTTATTGGATGACTATCAGGAGTTGCATTTTGGGGTCGAAGACTTGTGGTCAGATTCTTTTGTGGACACCTTTGGATTATCTAACAAAAGACATGTCTCCAATACAGGTGATAGTTTCATTCTTGTTTCTTTCCTTTTTAATTCAGCGCTCGAATCTTCAAATTGTCACCAAGGTATATACATATTGAGCGACTAATTAGCCCGTATAGTTTGCTTGTCATTGAAGCTACGTACACATGTTAGTGCAAAAAGTTTATATAATCCAAAGTAGTGATACTCATGCAGTCCGGTTGCTGTAAGCCACCAACATCATGCAACTACGGTGCATCGATGATGGCCCAAGACGCGGATTGTTACCGGTGGAATAACGCTCCAGACGTGCTCTGCTACGAGTGCGATTCGTGCAAAGCCGGAGTGCTCGAAGACGTGAGAAGGGATTGGCACAAGCTCTCTGTCCTCAACATTGTCATGATTGTAGTTCTGATTGGCATCTATTCAATCGGATGCTGTGCTTTCCAGAACACCAAACGGGCGGAGACCGACTACCCCTACGGCGAGAACCGGATGTCCAAAGTCCGGCCTAGATGGGATTTTTACTGGTAAGTTAACTATGCTTGAATTTGTCATCAATTTTAGTTTCTTTCTCAAGGGGGCACTTGCATCTCAATTCTCCATGAATGAGAGGATAAGGAGAAAAACATCTAGATCCCCAACAGTTGGGGTTTAATTGCAATCCTAGCGACCAACTATTTGGGTGCTACTGAACTATATTCAACACTATAACCTACATTGTCAATCTGTCCCTTCGATATTCGGATCCACTGATTTAAGATCCCCTTAGTGCTATAGTTTCGTGGTTTTAAGTTGCTGGTAGAAATATTTTGTCATCATTTTTAGCGACAAATAGCACTATTTTGGGTACATCACCCTTACAGTTGGTTGCCAGAGAGGCATATAATTAATGACAAAAGAAGCTAAGAATTAGCTTGTAGCAGCAACGGAATTCTAGGGGCTATATAGACCTTGAGCACCAACTATATGGGTGCTACTGATTAATTCCTCCTCAAAACCAATATCTAAATCGTCGGGTCTCCCTTCAAGATTTGTATCCTTTAAATTGATGTAAAATCACTCTACTGCTATAGTTTTAGTGGTTCTAAGTTGCTGCTAGAAATATTTGTCATCAGCGAGAGTTGCTGCTAGAAATATTTTTATCATCCGCGAAACATAACCACGCTTTTCGGTCCAACACCCTACTGCAAGAATATCCTCGTACTAATGCCTCATCCTAGATTCTAATGAGTAAAACAGCCACGTCATAAAGGCTGACCCGCCAAAGCAAGAATATTTGTTTAATTTACATGGTACTTATTTATATTTTATGGTGGTAGGCATGCACAATTTTGAATGTTCTGCACATCATTCCTCGCCAATCATAGTAAACATGATTTTCTCTTAATCTACCTCGGAAACCAGCAATAAATAAATAAAAAATCTACCCTGCCAAAGATGAAGCCTGGTGAGAATTGAAGAAATGACATGTATGCTTGCAACTTTAATTTGCAGGTGGAGATGGTGGCATGACAGGCGACACCAACTTTACTGACCATTGCTAACTCAAGTTTGTTGTTTCAACAATCAAATCTTGTTTTGAATCTTCACAAGATTGGGACAATTCTGTTGTTTAAGGGTGTATGGGCAAAAAGCATGTCTCTAGGCCGCCTTCTTTTTGCGTATGTAGCTGCTTTTGTACAAAGGAAAATTCACCTTTATATTCAAAGACCAAACTGCTGGTGCTGCTACTTTACTTTACGGCCTTTATATACTTTTCCTTTTTCTTTTACTGGCCGGATGGCCTTTATACTGTCACCATGGCTTTAAAATTGGGATGCATGATTGTATTGGCAGGTAACCATGTATGAAGTATTAAATGCAGGAAGATATTCAGTCAGGCAACTCACCACACCCCCACAAAAACTAGCCATTCCTAACCACCACAAAAATAAAGCATCACACTTTGCAAAGTGGCCTCGAACGAGGCAGAGGATGAATCTAACGAAGAGAGAATAGTATGATGAAACTGCATGAGAGTTTATCAATTCCCAAAGGATACCGTGACTCATGAAATTACTTGGAAAGTAGTCATAGTGGCTGAGGAGAGCAAAAACCCAAAGTCCAAAAAGTATTTGAAAGCTCTCTATCTAGTGAGAACCTGCAAAATACTAGCCTAGCAAGTGATAGCTAAAGCTCTAAGTGACTACTCGTACATGGTAACTAAGCCTTGCAGGATATTTCCAAACAAGGATTTGTAACATAAGAACCTCGGATGCACGATATTTGCTTGTAAAACGTTCTTGCACGTACCTTTAGAAAGTTTATGAGTCATATGGTGTGTAGGCGTCACATGTACACACAATTATTCACAATTATCAAGTAATTAAATGGTCTGACTTTTGGAGAAATATGTTTCTTATGACTTCTTTCAAATCGGGATGATTTGAAATCATTCCATCATAGTCATGGCTCATTCTCTCAACGATTAACGTTTGGCATTTATGTGCATGTTAATGGCCGGAACATATTGGGCGACCCATGCTTTTGGCAATCTTGCCCCCCTTTGGAATATATGATGCATTGATTTAGTTATTGTCGGCCAATAGTATCCTTGTCCATGAATTAGCCACTACATTTTAGTTTTAGTTTGAGTTTGGTGTGCCCCACAAATCCCTTTATGGCTATGTTTGGCGACAAGGATAAGGGCTTGGGATAGAACATGATAAGGGCGGATAAGGCTGGATAAGCTATACTGTTAGATGAGGCCGAACAAGCAACCAATCATGTCCAGCGTTTGAAACAAGTCCGGCTTATAAGCCGGATAAGCAATTTATAAAATGTAAAATAAGAAAATATATATCACCAAAATTTCAGATATGAAGCAAGCGGTGGAGAACGGCGGTGGACGAAGAAGACGGTGGAGAGGGCGTGAGATCTGAAGCAACCGGTGGAGAGGACGGTAGAGGGCTTTCACCCATTGCGGAAAAGACGGCGGTGGACAGAAAAGATGGGTTGAGGACGGCGGTGGACAGAGAGGACGACATGAGATCTGAAGCAACCAACAGAAAAGACGATGGTGGATGGAGATTTGAAGCAATGCAACCGGTGGAGAATTACAGCAACCAGTGGAGAAGACGGCGGAGATCTGAAGCAGCGGTGAAGAAGACTGTGGTGGACAGAGAAGATGGGTTGAAGAAGAAGAAGGCTATGAGGCCATGAGCCTGGCAGATGTCAGGATGTGACGGAGCATGTGGATGAAGCTACCGAAGGTGGGTGGAACATGAAGAGGCATTTGACAGCTGTTGCAGTGGTGGTGACGGGAGAGAAGAAGAAAATTAGGGTGGGTCTCAATTTTTTTTAAATCCAATCTTAACATGATTAATTCTATGCCACCCCCCTAAGTACAAGAGTGGGATAAAAAAATCCGAAGAATACCTTATCCAGCCTTTAAGTGCGCACCTAATGCCGGATGGAAAATTTTTTTTATCCTATCCCGAGCCCTTATCCTTGTTGCCAAACACAGTCTATATGTCTCTTCCGTTGTTAGCAAGGCTTCTTGCTTGCCAACGCATCTTAAATTAGGTCGTCATGAAGGCCATTTTTAAAAAGATCATTATTGAGAAGGACGTAGTTTAGGGCCCTTCTTTTAGTTTTAGAGTTTATTCAGTTTGTAGGATTTACCAAACAACTAGTGATTAGGAACCTCCAATCATCATCCTCAAGTAAAGTTCACAAATTTTCTAGCCTATTTCTATTTCTGTGTTGTACTCAACTCTCTTCTTCTATTAGTGATGATCTTTTCGTAGAGACTTGTTGGAAAGATTAGACTAGATATTATCGAGGCTAGGTGATTGGCCTCATGATTATCTTCCCTTAGGTTGTGCCACTAGGATGAAGTCATAAATTCATCAGCCAGGCTAGATGCAATCCTGTGATATGGGCATAAGCCTCAATGCTTGCACTTGGATCTGTCTGCTAACTGATGAATCACTAGTTCTCTCCCAATAGGAGAAACCCCGGAGCCCTCAAATCGATTTGAAATGGTCGTCTAGTCATGTAGAGAAAATAATAAATCTACTCGTTACCGGAGCTCCCAAATCGATTTAAAAGGATCGACAGATGACCTACCAAAGAGAATTTTTATTTTTACTGGGGCCATCATTTTGATTTGAATGGTCGACGGACAAGATGAAAAGGATTTTAACCGTTACCAAAGCTCTCAAACCGATTTGAAAGGGTCGACAGACAAACTGGAAAAAACTGTGAATGTTACCGAAGCCCCCGAATCGATTCAAAAGGGTCGACAAAAAAAGTGAGAGTTTGACCGGTAGCCGGAGCAGCTGGAAAGGTCATAAATACAATTGATTATTGGACGTGAAGGAGTCAGTTCGTTCACGAGGATATGCTATTACAACTGGTAACAAACACGGAATCCTGTATTAGCCTTACACCGTACAGGAGCCGTTGGATAGAGCGATAGATGAAATGATTTGGGTTGTGAACCACCCAGAGATTAGATGTCGGTTTTGCATAGACAGGCATGCAAGCATACAAATAATAGATAATAGTGCCCTTGGGTGAATGAACATATATCATGCGACAATATATAGGCAGGAAAACACAAGTTTATACTGGTGGTGTCAATATCCGAAGCACATAACCACACAAGCATACATTCCAATTATTTTTCTTTTTGAAAAGAGGTCAAAAATTGGCCGGTTGGTCATAACTGTTGAAAGATTTGAAAATTTTTAAGTTGAAACTCGGTCGATTAGTCAACAGGTTTTGGGAGTTTTTAAATTTTCGACACGAAAATCAGTCAGTTAGTCAGAGACTTTTGGATTTTTTAAATTTGAAGAGTCGAAAACCAGCCGATTAGTCAGAGACTTTGACTGACTTAAAAGACAAAATCGGCCGGTTTTGCCGCTCAATTTTGTGCGTGATTTTATGGGTTTTCCAAAATATTTCCAATTCAATCTCATTTCAATCTCTCTCAGATTTCTTCTCTAGGAGTCCTAGGTTGGCTATCCTAGCCCTAATTTCACTCCTAACTTATAAATCGCTTTGGTGGTTTCCGTATTAGGCAAAATTTCTTTACTAACTATTGTTCGACGACCAATCGTTTTTACTGTTGGCTCTGGCTTCAAATAATATCGGTATTTCATCAAACTAAGTTGGTCTGATTCCTCCTGGGAGAATATGTAAGAAGCCTGTGAATGTCCGACCTCATATCTGTATGAGTCTTTGAGTCTGTCTTTGAGTCAAGTGGTTTTTTCTACAAAAAAAATGTTGTCCTTCTTTTTCGGTGATGTTTGCATGCAAGCGCGCTCCATCCCAAAGGGCTATGTAGACGCCTCATTTTTGTAGGAATTTTTAAATAGAGAAATAATGGGCTTTTATTACTCCCTTTGTCCCTTAAAATTGGATCCGTTTGATTTTGCAAGCATATTAAGGATTTAGGTTATATATTGTGTGCTTTCCCATTTTACCCTTTAGAGAGAGGGGGCCAGGAGAGAGACAATTGGTTTGTAGAGTGTTAAATGTGGAGAGAGAAATATAATAAAAAAAGTATAAAATGGTAGGCCAGAAGAGAGAAAATGAGCTGGTATAGAGTTAAATGTGGAGAGAGAAATATAATAAAAAAGTATAAAAATGGTAAATATGTAAAAATACCTACATAATCTTTCTTAATTTGGAAGTGATCAATTTTTGTGGGATTGCCCCAAAAGGAAATCAGATCAAAATTTTAAGGACGGAGGGAGTATTTATTAAAAGACATTATTCAGTTCGGGCTTAGTGGTGTAACTTAATTAATTAATGCAGTTTAGCTTTATTAAACTAACTTAGTCCAGTTATTGGATCTAGTTTAATTTAGTCTAGTTAATTAATGAGACGAAAATAATCTAGAGGGGTGTTTTGCTTGTTCCGAAGGGGAGATTGTATAAGAGACATTATAATAAGGAACACTTATTATGTGTAACTGAAAGAGAGACTAGCCAAATCATGGAAGATATACATGCAGGAGAGTGTGGACCACACATGAACGGACGGATGCTAGCAAAGAAAGTCCTCTTAGGGATATTATTGGAGTACTATTGTGAGGTCCCGATCTTAACTAGCTACTAATCATTTTATTAAGTTTAAATATATTTAAATTTGATTAAAATACTATGATCGTGTTATATTATTTATCTACATAAAATGAATATTGAAATTTAAGTTGTGGGTCTAAAATATAATTATGTAAAACTTTGGGGGTTAAAAAGTAATTATGTAAAACGTTGGGGTCAATTTTAAAATACCCTAAGTTAGCTATTAGGGGTCACGTGAAGGGGTGTGGGATTAATAGCATTTTGGTGTGCCACCTATGTTTGGTAGTGAGTAATCATAGGAAACTAATAAAGAAATAAAAAGAAACTTAAGTGGATAACTTAGAAACAAAAGAGAAGGGGATTGGAAGACCACCTTCGGCCAAAGAGAAACAAGAGAAGGTAAAGAGTAGGAAAAAAAAGAGAGAAAGAAGAAGAAAGAAAAGAAAAAAAAAAGAAGAGAAGGAAGGAAGAACAAATGATAGAGATTTGATTCAACTATCTTCAATTGGCTTGACCTAAAAATTCTTTAAGGTAGGTTATCTTGTTTTTTTAGGTTTTAAAGCATGTTAGAGAAGTATTATGAGTAGTGAAATACTTATAAACTTGCTTGTAATGGTCTTAAGAGAGAGATATGTTCAAAACCTGCAAAACAGTCATGAAAATGAAATAACTTTGGTGCCTAGAAATGTATGGTTTTAGCTGAGATATGGGTTTGGTTATTTTATATGTTGTACTACTACATGTGTAGAGTATACACACCAAATTTCAGATTATTTCAAGTACTATGACTATGGTTTAAAATTCGTGGCTTGAAACCTGTTCTGTGAAACTGTAGAGTCATGGAATTAGAGTAATTGTGATGCTTATAAATGTATACTTTTGGTTAAGATATGGACTGGGTTATTTTATATATTACATTAGTACGTGTGTAGAGTGTACATACCAAATTTCAGATGATTTCAAGTACGATTGCTATGGTTTAAAATTCATGGCTTGGAACCTATCTTGTGAAACTGTTGTTAGGCAGATTCTGAAGTTTATCTTTTTAAGGGCTTAATATGATCATAAAACAATATTTTCGTGTCACGTAAAATACTGGGATGTAGCTCTTTAAGTCTAGTTTTCATAAATATATAGTTTGACTGTGGAGGCCTTGTAATTAAATTGTTATGATTTTCGGAGTACAGACTACTCCTGCTGCCATTTGAAATACTGGGCAGATTAGGTAACCTAAACTAGTAGTTCCTTCGTGTTGGGCTTAATGGTGAATAATTAGGCAAATTTCAGGTCTTGAATGGACATTAAAATATCTACATAATAATATGAGTATAAATATGAGTAGGGTACTTAAGGAAGAACCTCAAATTATTTCTCCCTCGATTACCAAATTAGTTGGCGCATTAGGGATTAGTTTACATGTTTGGTATATGTTGTTGATAATATGGCAAATGTGATTTGAGAGGGGCTTAAACCTCTTTTGATGTACTTGATAACCCTTTTGTTGACATCTGTGCATGATTATGCATGTCACGTGAAGGAGGAGGAAAAAAGTGAGTTGAGGGTGGTATTTATCGGGGTTGGAAGTTATCCGGCCAGGGTTCTCGTTCTCGTTCATGTCTCGATAGTACGCACTAGCTATGTGTACTACTTCTCGAAAGGAATTATTGGCGTGCCTGTGATGACGTTAGACTTCTTCTATCGAACCCGCTACATCAGTTGGTTGTGATATGAAAAGTCTCTCGCACTCAGGGAAGGTTGGCTCGTGCATGAAGGGCAAATTTGCATATTGGTCTTCAACTTGTTTATATTGTTTCATTATACTTAGCGAGATCAAGTTAATGTTTAAGTCTTGCTTGCCATTCTTGCATATGTTCTACGAGATTGAAATTTTGCTCGATATGCTATTCTCGTTTGTTTTGAAGGCAAGTGTTACGCCATATGTTAAATTATTTTGAAGTACGTAGGTATCATCTGTCCAAGTGATTTACATGTTTATACTAACTATGCATAATATAAGCTAATCATGTTTGGACTTAAAAGCACCGATACCCTACTGAGCCATTAGGCTGACCCATTCCCGATACTTTTTTTTCTCTAGGTTCGGAGTCAGAGTATTTGCCAAGAGACGAAGAGGACTACCTAGGGGAGGCTCAAGAGTATTACGCATGGTGAGCAACGTCTTAGTTGTTTTTTTTTCTTTGGAGTGTAGTACTTGTATAGAAGAGAGCTGGTCTATAATATAATGTTATGTTCAGTCTTTCCACTTATGGACGACTGTAACGTTTAAGCCATGTTTCCGCTGTTTCTTTAGAGGTTTGTAGTAAAGCTCTGTTTACACTTGAGGTATATATGTTAACTAGCGGGTTTAGCGTTGCACTGTCCTTCTGGGGGGTGTGACAACTATGGAGCGAAACTATGTCGAGTATGTGAGGAGGTGCCATAAATGTCAAGTGTACGCCATTTTACAACATCTTCCTCCCTGAGAGTTATACGACATGAGCTCCGCTTGGCCGTTCTCAGTTTGGGGAATAGATGTGATTGAGAGGATTAGTCCTAAGGCCTCTAATAAGCACGAGTTCATATTGGTAGCCAAAGATTACTTTACAAAATGGGTAGAAGCCGCTTCGTAAGCCGTGCTCAACACCAGGAATTATTGGAACTAATATCATTTGCCGATGTGGAGTACCCCAGGAGTTGATCTCAGATAATGGGCTACACTTTGAAGGAGAAGTCTTAGACCTAGCCGAGGAGTATGGTATCACCCAACACTGCTCATCACCATACAGACCGCAAACAAATGAGGCTATCGAGGCTGCCAATAAGAACATAAAGAGCATGTTGAGCAAAATGACATATTTATATAGGAGTTATCCAGATAAGCTTCCCTACGCACTTTGGGACTACATGATATCAGTAAGAACAACAACTGGGGCTACTCCATATTCATTAGTCTATGGCATGGAGGCCATGTTCCCACTAGAAGTGGAAGTCAACTCTCTTAGAGTGTTGTTGAAAAAGTAGATAGCCGAAGAAGACTGGGAGAGATACAGATTCAAAGGGTTGGCCTTAATAGATGAGAAAAGGCTGAAGGCGCTCTATCTTGTTCAAGGTTACCAGAAATGGATTGCCCAAGCATTCAACAAGCGAGTGAAGAGATGCAGATTAAATGAATGAGATATGGTGTTAAAAGAGAACATTGGACAAATTTGGAAACCACGAGGAAAGTTTGAACCGAACTGGTCAAGTCCCTATATGATCAAGCAAATCATATCTGGGGGTGTAGCACTATTAGTCGATTTAGAGAGAATTGAGTTGTCACAGCTAGTCAATCTAGATCAATTAAAGAACTATTATGCTTGAGCAAATTTTGTATACAAACTATGAATGACCTGATCCTCCTTAAGAACATGTTCCAGCTCACACAAAATGATGTAACACAGATGGAGGTACGTAGGCAGCTCGTAAAGTTACCTTGGGTGCGGTCAAATTTTTAATAAAAATCCTTTATTAAACTGGCTAAATCACTGACTACGTTTCTGAGAAACAAATGTCCGCTAGGACGAAAACCTTGCAAAGGGCGGCCTAGGCAAAAGAAAAATGAAAATAAAAGCTAGAAAAATAAAAATGCCCGCTAGGACGAAAATCCTGCAATGGGCGGCCTAGGCAAAAGTTAGGGTAGCAAAACTATAAGTCCTATCAGCAACCTAGGGTATATCCTACAGCATTTGTTTTATCTTTCCATGCTCAGACTATCCTCATTATTTATGATTAACTTCAATATCTCCAAATCTCTCTTATAAGCCGACCTTTGAGACATCGGAATCACATCCTCCAATTCTCCACTTGAAAAGTCGGCCTTTGATCCACTTTTTCTTCACCTTTGCTACCTTGCCTGTCAAATTGACCCTAAAGATAAGCATCCACACCAACTTCTGGGTTTTGAGCAGCTTTGATAGTCGGATTCCACTTCGGTGGCTTTTCCTTCAACAGCAAAGTGGGATGCCGCTGGGGCTCGGCCATGTGTAAAGACCACATTGGATTCCCATCAGCATCAAACTTCTCCTCGAACATTTATGAACCAATCCAAGAGCGCCTAAGCCAAGTGACTAGAATTTCACCTTCAACCTTAGGACAACGGAAACTTTGTATTATATTCTGAGAAGACCTGTCAGACTCAGACATCTCCGAGCCTAATCGGATAGCAGCATAAGCTTCCCCTTGGCTTGCTTCAAAAATTGTATCTCACAAGCACTCGAAAAGTCCCAACTCAGCTCCACCCTCAGTTTTCTTTCCAAAGCTAACACCTTTTCCCAAATATAGGGCCACAGCCAACAAATGTAGGCATTAGACAACAAAGGACCAACTGGCTCAATAAGAGTAAGGAAAGGTCTATATTGAATAGAACTGTGGGTATAAGGTAGAGACTCTCAGCCTCACAAAATAGCCTCAATTATGAAAGGGCTAAGGGCTTGGTCCCCTATAAACTCCCCATAGACTTTCAGAATCACCTACTCATAACCACATTGCCTCAAGATCCAGTAGGCAAAGTAGAAAGATATGTAGCACAAAGCCAAGAGATAAACACGTGGATATTCAGCCATTCTTAGAACTGGCCTGTGAGCCCTCCACTATTTACAGTACCAACGAATATCTTTGGACTCTCGCACACAGAAGAAGCAAGTGTAGTTGTCTATGCTAGAGTGACCTTCGAAGAATAGGGGCCGATAATGGAAAGCATTAGGGTTATACCTACTGTAGTAGGTTTGGCTATCAGGTGCATATCATCCAGTAGCCACATGTACGATAACAAAGAACTACTTCCGAATGGAATACTGGGATCTTTATGAACATCAGTGATACCAAGCAAGGTTTCAGGTACCACTAAGAGGATCAAGGTTTTACCTCGGGAGGACATTTGAAGCAGAACATTAGCTAGCCTCACGTCACCAACCCCAGGGCCAAAAAAGGTGAGATATTTGGTTACCAAGCATGGCGCCAGAGCGGCCACCGGACCATCAGCATACTGTTGATCACAGCCAGTTGGCTTGGCAGAAAAATATTCTGTCAAGGGAAATAGTTGAATACCATCAACCCGAATGAAAGATCGGGTGCACTCATTTGGAACCTTCAACAAAGTTTTAAGATATTTGACATAACCAACATGAACGGCTAGAACAATGATTGGAAGATTGACTGTGATATTTAACAGGGTAGAGAGAACTCTTCAAAAGTAGGGTAGAGCTCGGTCAAACTGAAGCGAAAAACATGATCCTCAATATCTCAGAATTTACAGGCAGCACAGAGAATGTCTTTATGAACCATCATGTTCCTCTAGCTCATCACAAATTTCAATTTTAATCTCCCGTCCATATAGATCAATTCGATCCTACTAAAGCCCAAAAATGCACGAAATTGGAGTTCGAAGATCGTGGGATCATCTTTGAAAGCCATTGTTGAGTTTTGAAAGGGGAGAAAAGACGAATTTTGTTCTAAAAGGATAAGGTTGTGTGTGTGTGTGTATATTGTCAAGTAGGTCTAATATGTATAGAGTTAGGAGTCCAAAATTTTAGGCCTAATCCCAAAACTGTACCTTCAAGTTTGTCCCAAGTACAGTTTTAATACCCAAGTTTGAAGGTGTGTCAAAGAAGATCCCAACTTTTAAAAAGTGTACCAAATCAGTACCTACACTGATGGAGGACGAATGTCGTTAAAAAGTCAGAGAGATAGGACTATCATTATAAAAAGGACATAAAGCTGTTTCATGGCCACATGGACCGTCTTTTTTTACTTTTTCAATGCACATTGATTGTCCTTTTTTACATTTCCAATGCACATTTATTATTCTTCTCCTCTCTCTTTATCTCTCTCTCCTTCTTTCTCTCTCTCTCTCTCTCACGCATACCCATCACCCTCTCTCTTTTTTCTTCTCTCTCTCCCTCCCCTTTCTCTCTCTCTCTCTCTCTCACGCATACCCATCACCCTCTCTCTTTTTCTTCTCCCTCTCCCTCCCTCCCCTCTCTCTCTCTCTCTCTCCCTCTCCCTCCCCTTCTCTCTCTCTCCCTCTCCCTCCCCTTTTCTCTCTCTCTTTCTCTCATGCCGACCCTCACACACTTTCTCTCTCTATTCTTCTTCTTCTCTCTCTCTCTCTCTCTTGTCTTCCTTTCCTTCATTCCACCATAGCACACGGCACTGTTAGTAAGTTTACTAACAAAAACAAAAAGAAAGCAGATTTTCCTTTTTCTTTGTTTATTTTTCTTTAATGTCATGAATGAATTTCATCATGTAGCAGGTTGCTATAAATTAGCTAAAATAAAGGATTTCTTAGTTCTTTGACACAGTAATAGTTCTTTGAGGGCCATTGTTATTCCATCTCGGAGTTGCCGATCTCCAAGCAAGTACCTCGATAACATCCCTGCCACTCACATTCTTGCGGTCTGGGATACGTTAGCTTGAAGCCAAAGATCAAAATCTACTTATTTTTGGTATATGCACACGAAAGTGCACGAGTGCTTGTGTTTATGTGATATGGGAGAGGAAGAGGAAGAGGTAGAAGAAGAGGAAGAGGGATTTAAATTGAATGAAAGAGAGATGTGGTGGCGGGATATGAGGCTTCCTTCGTGACCTACCAGAGATGATGGTGGCCATGATGAGGGTATATGATGAGGATGACGACCTGTCCACCCTTGTTAGAGGCCGCCGCTGCTGGTACTCAGCGTGTGTAAACATAGTTATGAAAGGAAGAAGATATTGACGATTTGGAGATTTTAGATTGGTGAGTTCAAACTTGACAACAGTACCCTTAAAAAAATTTTGCTTAACAAACTTGCCATTTTCTGGTTTCTGCTTTAGCTGGGTGTGTAGAGGGTAGCTACTTTTGTTGTGTGGTGGTATACGAATAGGAGGGGCTTGTTACAATTGATGCATATCAGAGAGAGAGAAGAGATTTCTTAGAGCGTGATTTTTTTTACAGAGAATAGTTTTTTAGAGAGAGAGTGTGTGAGAGAGATTTTTTTGTTTTGTAAGAGAGAGAGAGAAAAAAAATGGAGAGCTTCCACGTGGGCTGGACTTTATGTCCTTTTTTTATAATGACAGTCCTACCCCTCTGACTTTTTAACGGCATCCGACCTCTATCAGCATAGGTACTGATTTAGTACGCTTTTTAAAAGTTGGGTACTTCTTCGGCATACCTTCAAACTTGGGTACTTCTTCGGCATACCTTCAAACTTGGGTACTAAAGTTTTAGTTGGGGCAAACTTGAGCTTACAGTTTTGGGATTAGGCCAAAATTTTAAAACTTTATCAGAAAAACCGTCGGATTTTTTACTGATCGGCCAATTTTCCTATTTAATGTACACATTTGATGGTCTATGTTTCTGATCAACTGTCTGGTTTTCTCAAGAAAATTTAATTTTCTTCTGACCAACAGGCCAGTTTTGGCTTGAAATTCGAGTTTGTCTCTGACCAACCGTCTAGTGTGGCTTTAAAATTGGATTTAGGCTCTTACCAAACAACTGGTTTCCCTCAAGTATATGTTTGGTCACTGACTAACTGGTCGGTTAGTCTGCCTTTATCAAACTTTTATAGTTTGCCTACTTTTAGGCCAGATCCTTTACCTGTCAAACCTCAATTCTCAAATTCTCAAACTCCAATTCTCATTCATTCCAGTCCTATCTCCTTCTTTCTGTGCATGTGTGTGAGCATATACTGGTAATATACATTAACATATGAATAAATAGGATAGTCATTGACTAAGGCTCCGTTTGGTAACATTTATTTTTTCAGTTTTTTCTCCAGTTTTGTAAACTGGAGAAAATAAACTTGTTTGCACACAGTTTTGATTTTCTTTTTTTCAGTTTAAAAAATCAAATTTTAAAATATGGCTGTTTTTGAAAACTCCAAAAAGGAGTTTTCGATTTTCAGTTTTGATTTTTATTTTGAGACCACCACCACCACCCTTCCACTGCCCACCGCCAACCGCCAGTGACCGGTAGCCACCAACCACCGCCGAAGACTGCCGGCGACCGACAGCCACCACCGGCGGCCGGCCACCACCACCATCAATCACCTCCACGGCCCACCACAGCAAACCACCACCAAAGAAAAATTAAAAAATTGGGCAATCAGACACCTGTTTGTTTTTCTATAATAATAATAATAATAATAATAAACTGGTTTTGGTTTTTTTGAAAATAGAAAATCAAAACTGAAAGTGTTACCAAACGCTACCTAAAAATACTGAAAAGTGAGCGTTTAAGTACATCCAATCAAATGTTTAGTCCTTAAAGGACTCTAACCAAAGTTCTAATAGCTAGGCCTAACTCTAGACATAGGAGATAACAACAATAGTTGTCTTCAAGGCTTCCTCCATGATCTTCGAATGATGGGCACCTCCTCATGACCAGACTTTGAGGCCTCCTAGGCTTTCTCCTCGATTTCCTTGTTGGGCTTCTCTTGAGCCGCTGGTCCAGCTTCCTCTTCCTTCTTTTCCTTCTTGTCTTGGTAGCTTGGATGACTTTCGTGTTGGCCTCTTCGACGGAAGAGATGGAACCTTCTTTTTACTACCGGTATCAACTTCCTTCCCCTTAGATAGTGGTGGTCTAGGCTTCAGTGACTCCCTAGTCCAATGCTAGTTCACCATAATACTCTTCACATGCTTGCCCTTGGGAATGATTGAGGTCACCCTAGGGGTACCAGTAGCAACGACAGCAAGGGTTGGGGGCTCCGTTGAGCTACAGCCACCTCCCCAAGGTGGCACCGAAGAAATGGGAGTAGGCATCTCGTTCTGAAGGCCGTACGTAGAGAGCATGTTACGGTAGCTAGTTACCATGCCCTTAAGACTGTGTATCATCCTGTAAGGGTCTCGAAGCAGGGAGCAGGGAACCTACATGAAGAAAAATCACCAAGTCAAGGCTTTGCATACATAACATGAAAAAACGAAATAAGATCGATTCTAAAGATTACTGTATGGATTTTAGCCAATTATTTGAAGCCAAAGACCTTGGAGTCTCTCTCCGGTCGCGAAATGGGCTTATACTAAGGGGTTTTTCCCTTGGGGTAGTATGTCACCGTCTATTAAGGGAACGAAAGATCCTCAGCCGTGTCGTCTTCTTTCTTTTCCCTTTCCCTTGTTCTCCCTTTCCCTTAGGCTCCCGTTCCAGAGAATTTTCTTTATCGCTTTCCAGTTCAAAGAAGGCTCTAAATCTCTCGAACAAACACCTCATATGTCCGAGGATTTTTCAGCCACTAAAAGGACGATATGAATCCTCCTAACCAGAGTTTGTTTCAGCCCCCGCTCTAGCTCCGTCGTGTGGTACATCTCCTCGAGAGGAACCGCCAGAATTCTGAAGCCCATGCCCTCCAGATGATGCTGAGGAAGTACCCTATCCCATACGTAGAACTCTTCTTGTGAGGGCCCCACCAATAGTATTTGGCATCGAGTACGGCCCAACTACTCAGCATAGTCTCCCACCTTGTGCCACCACGGAGACAGAGATTCCTGAATTGAAAAAGGACAAATACGAGAAGTTGATAAGCACACTTAGAAAAAAATTGCATGAACTGATAGCTTGCTTATCGGGCACTCTCTGAATCCGTTGAAATTGTCTCAGTGCATATAATCTGAGACACCAGCCTGCTCGTCTCTAAAATTCTACTGGTCATTGACGGTCTAGTCACAGCAAGAGCCGCCTCTCGAATGAACACCTCATACGTTAGAGAAAACATGGCACGTTTAAGTATCTGTCTAGAATAAGCATCAGAATTACTAAAGAATAATCCAAAAAACTTTGTACATACCTCCCAGATATAACAAAATCCCATGAAACTAAGCGACTGCCTCCGGGACATAGCACCCATCGATCGGTATAAATAAGCCAAAGCCAGAGTACCCTAGTTGTACTCTCAAACTCTTAAATCACCTCAAGGGCCCGAAGGCACCACAGCTAGATGGAGTCGTCCCCGTTGCTAAATAACCCTATAGTGTAAAGCAAAAATCTCAGAACAAATTGATCAATCAACACAGGCTCAACTCCCTCCAGATTCATGTGCTTATAGTGATTTTGGATGGAACCCAAGAATATTTAACCACCCTTCTTGAAGGATGTTTTGTAGCCAAACAAGCGTACCACAAGATCATGATCCTTGTCAAGATAATGGGCCCAAGGTACATGCCGCCTTCAACAATAAACATTGGTGATGCTCGTAAAATCCAACGGAGTGATTGTGGCCTCCCTGAATGGCGTGTCGAAGGTGTTAGTGGAATCCCACCAACGCTCAGCAATGCACATGAGATGTTTCTTGCTCTGGGTGAAAGCATGTAACTAGGAAGGGGCGGAAACCCATAGTAGTCACTCTACGCTCGGCAATACACACGAGATGTTTTTTGCCCACCAATCTCTCACATGATTAGGGGAGCCCTTACATTGCATATTCACAGAGAAGGGCTGAAAATTCACAAAACAAAGAGAGAAACCTAAGAAAACATCCGGTTCATGAAAGAATTGCATGAAAAACCTAAAGCATGGGACCCTACTGTGCATGAGCATGATGTGTGTGTAAAGCAAGGTGAAAAAGTGTGTGTCTAGAAGAAAATTTTGGGTAAAACACACCTCCCCCACAAAGTAGAGTGTTTTGAGGTGAGTGCCTTGCTCCGGAGTGAGTAGTGAACAATCATCAGCTTTGTTCTTCGGTTGAAATCAACTGATTTTTTTGATTTAGGGTCCTTCTTCGTGCCCTTTGCGAGTTCGCACATAATCCTCCATGTTTATGCAAAATTGAGAGATATGAAAAAGCGATTGGTTGTATTTATAAGTTAGGAGTGAGATTTGGGCGGCTAGGATAAATGACCTAGGACTCCTAGAAAGAAGAAATCTGAGAGAGATTGGAATGAGATTGAATTGGAAGTGTTTTGTAACAACCCTAAAAACACTCACAAAATTGGGCGGCAAAACTAGCCGTTTTTTTCATTTAAGTCGGTCAAAATCTCTGACTAACCGGCCTGTTTTTGTGCCGAAATTTCAAAAATTCGCAAAACCTGCTGACTAACCAGCCGGTTTTCGACTTAAATTTTCAAATTTTCAAATCTCTCAGCAGTTCTGACCAACTGGCCGATTTTTAACCTTCTATATATATATATATATATATATATATATATATGGGAGCTGATCCATTGATAGCGCTAGCAAAATATGAGAAGTTGCCAACGCGATATGGCCGTCCATCTTGATCCTGAAAGGATGGACGACCCAGATCTTTTTTTTTTGGTTTGAAAAGCAGTCATTTGTCCGCGAGACAGTGTAGCAGACATGAATTTTTTACCAAATTGACCCTCTTAACTCGTCCGCTACACAGTGTAGCAGACGACTTTTTGACCCTGACAACCGTCAGTCAAAAAGTAGTCCGCTACACTGTGTAGTGGACGACT
Organism: Escallonia herrerae; assembly: GCA_033070095.1. Classification (NCBI taxonomy): domain Eukaryota; kingdom Viridiplantae; phylum Streptophyta; class Magnoliopsida; order Escalloniales; family Escalloniaceae; genus Escallonia; species Escallonia herrerae. Next base: position 38,010 of record JAVXUP010000921.1, on the reverse strand, counting down.
TTTTCCCTGACACACGTCAAATTAATTCTGGAAACATGTCACATCATGTCCCCCAGACTGTCTGCCGTATAGTATCGCGGACGACTTGGTAGCTATACCCCAAAGTTCCCTAATCTTAGCTTTTTTGCATTTTCATCTCCTTAGTCTTCACTTGCTTCCATTTTCAGTTCCCTTCAAGTTTCGAGTAACACTTGCTTCAAGCTTCACTCAAGCAAGGTAAATTTGTGAATGGTGAAATTTTCTTTATGGATTGGACTCTAAAGTTAATTTTTTTTGGATGGATATATAGATTTTTTTGGGTTTATGTTTGTTAGGATTTATCAATCTATTGATCAAACTAATTTTAATTTGTGATGTTCAAGAAATAAATTTGTTAACTTAAATTTTTTTATTATATTTAAATTTGAATTTTTTGAGATTCGTTAACTTCAAAAAGTTTATTATAGTTAGATTCGAACTTTTGAGATTATGTTTGGTATATTTGTCATGCTAAATTGATCTATTCATCAAGGTAATTTTGATTTGATATGTTCAAAAAACGTCATTTGATAGTTACGCATAATCTATCTCTACATAGGTCTTGTTTCACAATATCCGATTTTGTGTCGAGCTCCAACATCCTCGTAGATGCTAGTGATCCGTATCTAGGACGAACATTTCAAACATTAGAAGAAGCAGAAGAATGTTTTCGAGTGTATTCATTGAGGGTTGGTTTTGGCATTAGAATAAAGACTACAAGAACAAGTAACATAACAAAAAAATATGCTCTCGCTTATACGAGTGTCATAGGGGCAAACACCCACTGCAAAATGAGACACACGTAGGTAATGATGATAGTGATGATGAAATAGGATATGCTGGAGAAGACGGGACTGCTTTGCGCGCACGAATTGCCAGGTCAAGATGTTCGTAAGTCATAAACGCAAGAAAGATCATTGGCTTATTACTAGCTTGGAATTGGCACGCAATCACCAGTTAGTAACCCCTCCTAAGGTGAGTCAGATGCATCAACACAAGAAGATGAGTAAGGTCGTAAGGAGCCTGATTCAAACAATGAGCAATGCGCGGATAGGACATGCTGACATTGTTAATGTTCTTGCTGAACAGCCTGGGAGAATTCAAAATCTAAACTTTAACACGACAGACGTTCGTAACATGGTCCGATCCTAAAGACGAGCCACGTATGACCTCAATGATGCTCAATCCACAATGAGCCTATTGAAGCGAATGCAGATGAAGGACCCGTAGTTTAACTTCGATTAATGCAGATGAAGGACCCGTAGTTTAACTTCGATTATAAACTTGACGACGAGCATCGAGTTTGCACAATTTTTTAGGTCGTCGGTCGTTCAAGGCTTGCTTATAAGCATTTTGGGGATATTGTGACTTTTGACACCACATACCGTACCAACAAGTACTCAATTCCCTTTGCTCCTTTCATGGGCATCAATCATCATTATTACTCAATCATGTTCGGGTTCGCCTTATTAAGGGACGAGAGCGAGAGTTCTTTTGTATGGTTGTTTAGGGCGTGGCTGGAAGCCATGAACAACAAAGCACCCAAAGTTATCATCACCGATTAAGATTTGGCAATGAAGAAGGCTATTGCTACCGTCTTCCCGGATACTTGACACAATTTGTGCACTTGGCACATAAGCAACAAATACCCTGAACATCTGCATCACGTGTATGCAAAGTATCCAAACTTTAAACAGGATTTTGACAAGTGCGTTAACAAGTCATTAACGATTGAGAAATTTGAGGAGAGGTGGGAAAAGCTTGTTGAGGATTACTCATTGCAAGACCACGAGTGGCTCCAACACTTATATGAGCTCAAAAAGCAATGGATTGGCGTTTACACGAGAAGATATTTTTCTGCGGGCTTGAAAACGACAGGCAGGAGTGAATCTATGAATGCCACGTTCGATAGTTACGTGGGTACAGCTATCAATTTGAAGAGTTTCGTCACCTCCGCCCAAAAAACGGTTGCCTCATTATTCGTGAAAAAAGGGCTGCAGACTTTGCAAGCACGTACAATCAAAGGAGAAGGTTGTTTGAGACCCCACTAGAGCACAACGGTGAAAAAGTCTATACGAAGGAGATCTTCATGCTATACCAAGTAGAGCTGCAAAAATCGGGACGATACAGTATAAACAAGGTAGCAGAAAAGTCTACGCGTGAGTACAAGGTTTATTCGCTCATGAATGACCTCGTCCCTGAGAAGCTGCGTAGAATGTATACGGTGAGCCATGACACATTGACAGATTTGGTGACATGTGTTTGCAAGAAGTTTGAGTTCCATGGCATCCTGTGTAGACACATTCTGTAATTTTTCACCCAGAAGAATATCAGGACAATCCCCCATAAATACGTCCTGCCACGGTGGATGAAAGGTGCAACCAGGTTGCACGGTACCATTGCCTTTTTAGAGCATCCGTTTACTGACTTTGAAGAGTCAGAGACATTGCGGTATAATCATATGGTGACAACGTTTACTCGTTTGTCTGTAAAGGGTGCTGCTACAATGGCCGGATATAAACATCTCCTCGAGATAGCTCAGCAGCAAGATCCCATCGTCGACCAGTTCGAATTAGTTTCAGTCAGCAATGCAGATGACACTGAGCCTACAACAAAATCAAAAGATAATGAGCTGGTTGAGGAAGATGACAATGATATTCGTCCTTTGGATCCAATTATATCGCAAGCGAAAGGCCGCAAGAGATCTACGCAGATGAAGATCTTTATTGAACAAGCAACTCAACCTAAAAAGCTGAGAAGGTGTACACTGTGCAACAAAATGACCGACCACGAAAAATGGAACCATTACAAGGCACTGGGGATAAGTCCAGGGGGTTTGCAAGATAAGGAAGAAGATGATGCCGAAGATGAGGAAGAAGAAAATGCAGTGGACCTTTAGTTGGACTTTTTGTAATAATTTTGTTGTAATAATATATTGTAATAATCTTCCTTCTTTTTTTTTTTGTGATTTTCTCTCCATCCGCCACATAGTCTAGTGGACGGCGCAGCAGAAATATTGGACTTCAACACTTAGAATTTTTGTTACTGTTTAGGACGTCCGCTACACTATATAGCGGATGGCGCAGCAGAAACATTGAACTTCAATACTTAAAATTTTTTTGTTGTTTAGGACGTCCACTACACTATATAGCGGACTGCGCAGTAGAAACATTGGACTTCAACACTTAAATTTTTTTTGGTTGTTTAGGATGTCTGCTACACTATGTAGCGGACGGTGCAGCAGAAACATTGGACTTCAACACTTAAAATTTTTTTGGTTGTTTAGGACGTCCGCTACACTATATAGCGGATGGCGCAGCAGAAATATTGGACTTCAACACTTGAAATTTTTTTGGCTGTGTTAGGGCACCTGTTAGGTCTTCATCACTTCGAATTTTTTTGGAGGTTTAGGCTGTCCGCTACATAATGTAGCGGACGCTGTGTCAATGTAACTACAAAGCCATACTTTCAATCTCTTTTCCACCATCATGCTGTCTCAATGAGGGCAAAAAAACCACGCCATAATATTTTCTTACCACAATCAAACCTATCTCAATAAGGGCCAAAAATCCACAACACACAAATGGCCATAAATCTAGAACACACAAATGGCCAAAAATTCACAACACACAAATAAACCACCACAACACAAAAAAATACATGTCTCAATCGAACTTCAAATAAATTGGTATTTAAAATAAAATTGTTGTTTTAAAAATAATCGTTTACAAGAAGTCCTCATTGAGTTGGATTCTCGTCCTTAGACGGATGTAGAGTAAGCCTAACTGGTCTAGGCCGGCCTCTATAAATTTGCCAAGTTATTCTATAACTAAAGGCCTCTACTTCTGCTGCGCTCCAGACGCCCACCTTGAGGCTTTTACCCTGACAAATATAGTCCATGTACATGCAGACGAAGACGCCGCAGTCCGAGGTATTAGCTTGCTTGGGCCTGCTCCTCTTCACTCGAACTTGGAGCTACGGCCTTACTGGTATATTTAGTTCGCGGAGAGAGTGGACCATGGCACATACAAGATTCTGTGGAGAAATAAAAAATGGCAAAAGCTATGAGTTAACATTTATAGTACGCAAATTACAATAAGCATTAAACAACAAACGTAAGATTACCACAACATCCAATTGGGCTTTCCAAAGCTGAGGACTGATACGACCTTCTGAGTTGGTTCATAGCAAACCAAGTACCAGTGACTGTTACATAGAAATGGTATTAGGAACACGTCCGTATCACGGGCACTCACCGGACTATCCCTATTAAGAAATACAAGGAGCGCATCGGACTGTTGCCACTGCTTCAAGGTTTGCTCCCCCTCCCTTCAACCCACTATTTCCAAACTGATACGAGAATTACATGGAAATACGCATCGAACAAAAAAATGTACGGATGGTCATTTTGGGTGTCCCAATTCTGCTCCCTCAGAATCTCCACGTAGGTAGAGATCACAGTGTCGCTCAACCAAGCCCCCGGAGCTAGGCTGGACATTTCCCCCCCCCCACTCGTAAGTGTAACCCAAGCCATTCGGACAAACAACAGTATATGACGCTTTGTTCCGAAGGGCCACGCTAAAGTAACGCTCGTGGATTACCCGAGCTTTTGCTGGCCCTAGAGGCTTCAACGGATGCCCCTTGGGATAAGCGAGGGGGTCGACCAGGGGATATCCCCCTTTGGGCGGGGTGAACGGGGGATATTTCCCTCTCGAGGCTTCGACCAGCTGATATTGCCCTTCAGGGGGGCTGAAAGGTCCCACCCACGGGACGATAGGCATTGACTCGGAGAGATTGATGTCAGCGTATTGCCAGTCGTGTGACTTGGCTCTGAGATCGGGGTGCTAGTTCTGACTCTGGAAGCAAAGCAAACGAGGGGGACACTGTACTCGTCCCATGGCGCTTAAGCTTGTCCCGCTACAGAGGGCCACCAACCCCCTGGCTCACCCCCGATGTCTGCCCTGAGGGATCACCGTATCCCTCGCTCACATGGGGAGGCTGCCACCCCGGATAGTCCATTCCCAGGGAGGCACCCGGAGCAGGTCCTGTATATTGACGAATGAAATCCCCGCAGACGTGGGCCAATGCATCACCAGATCTTGCCACTCACTCAGCTTCTAGAAGAATGCGAGCGAGGCATTCACCTAAATCCAAAGAGATAATAAGCATAACCACAAAACATATGAGATTGAATGTAAAACAAGAATCATCAAATCCAATTAAAAGCATTGGTTTGGTAACTTACAAGACCAAATGCCCACTTCTCATCGATCTGACCCCTAGGGTGGTACCTCTGCCCTCGTTCAAACCTTATCGGGGCTACTCTCTTCCACGTGATGCGGTAGTACCACTCATTGTACTGGTCGATGCTGATCACGGGGTTAGGCTCAGACACAATGGCTGCCAATGTGTCCTGCCAAGAATTCCAAACCTTAATTTATCATGCGCACAAGTCGTGCGCATTCACCTTGTCAAACTGTCCGACACCCAGTGGGTTCATGTTAACCCTCATATCTGGGGCATCTGCTGGTAAGCCCTGTAGGTAGTCAAAATAGTGCATTGCGCGATCTAGCAGCTGTCACTCCGCAACCTCAAAGTGGATCAAGGGTATGCGCTGCAACCAGACAGCATGAAGACGAACGACTCTGTCACCCGTCGCTTGCGATGCTTGTACGGTGCCCAACGCATTTGGCCTGAAGATAGCGAGTCGAGCTCCCCCCGATAGAGCGTAATGTTATGATGGGGATCATCTCTCCGCAGGTAGTGGCTCAGCCTCCGGCTGTACTCCCAAGCGCACAACCAAGGCCACACATTATCGGTTCTGTCCCTACATTTGGGTGTGCCAGTAGCAATGTGTTCATAAGACCACACCTGAGAACAAAGACAAATTATATGTAGTATCGTCAAAATTTATTGTCCACCGACTAATAAACAAATATCAATAACGTAATCGGAAAGAGTTATATGATATACCTGCAACAATGAGAGACATGCACATATAGCTTTGGAGTCGGGCCTCGTTGCCTTGTGCAATGCTCGATACAAGTACGCAAGAGTTGCTGCACCCCAGGCATACTCCCCAACCTCTTGCAGGTTACCCAACAAGGGTAAATATTTGCTGCTAACCGTATTCTTCGACGTCGTTGGGAATAGAATTGCCCCTATCACTCACAGCAGGAAAGCCTTTGTGTACACCACAAGCATATCATCCGTGTAGTTTTCCAGCAGAACGCTATAGGTATCCAGCAACCACTTCAACTTTACCCCACCAGTGCTAAATTGATCTTCAAGTACGGAGGTAAAGAAGTTCCTATTGGCTCTCTTATTCGTTACTTCCAACGGAGAAGCAATTACCGACCGCCCCATCACCGGTAACCCTAAGATGAACCCTACATCTTCTAGGGTAATAGTCATCTCTCCAAAAGGAAAGTGAAACGTATTTGTTTCACTTCTCCACCTCTCAACAAAGGCACCTATCAAGACCCGGTCAAGTTGTTGAAAGATCTTCCCGTGCGTGAAAACCTCAAACCTAATTCCACGCAGCAATTTTTTCTGTCATTTGTTCAATTTCCAGGCTGCGAAATTATCGAATACTTCTATTGTGTTGAGGAGTGCTCTCTCCTACGAATTAATAAATACAATTTAAGAAAAGAAAAAAGGTATACGATGTTCGTGAGAATAAAGAAGTTGATAAAATAAGTATCTTACTCCACCATCCCATATGAGCGTACTAATATGGTTTGCTTGGTCGTATAATACGGAGGGATCTTCTGGTCCAGGGTTAGTGTCCATTTTTTTATAACTGAAATTATGGAAAAATGTCAAGTTTGGAAGCTTTTATCAATTGCTCGCAAATTATCAACGCTAGCACATGCATATATATATATATATATATATATATATATATATATATATATGCTAGTGTGCTTATGTGATCCAAATATTGACACCATCAGTATAAATTTGTGTTTGCCTGCCTATATTGTAACATGATATATGTTCATGTGCCCAAGGGCAATATTATCCAGTATTTGTATGATTGCATTTCTGTCTGTGCATGTCCGACGTCTAAGCCTTAAGTGGTTCACGACCCAAAGCTTTTTATCTATCGCTCTGTCCAATGGCTCCATGTAAGGCTAATACAGGATTCCATGTTTGTTACCAGTTGCAATAGCATTTCCTCGTGAAGCGAATTGGCTCCTTCACGTCCAACAATCAAATGTCTTTATGACCTTTCTAGCTCCGGCTACCAGTCAAACTCTCACTTTGTTCGTCGACCCTTTCAAATTGATTTGGGGGCTTCGGTAACATTTAGATTTATTTTTAGTTTGTCCATCGACCCTTTCAAATTGATTTTAGCGCTCTGATAATGGTCAAAATCCTTTTCATCTTGTCCGTAGACCCTTTCGAATTGATTCGGGGGCTTCGATAACATATAAGATTCTTTTATATGTCTGGACGACCCTTTCAAATTGATTTCGGGGCTCCAGTATCTAGACATAAGTTTTGTTGTCGACCATTCAAATCAATTTGATGGCTCCGATAACAACAAAAATTCTCTTTGGTATCTAGACATGAGTTTTGTCTGTCGTCCATTCAAATTGATTTGGTGGCTCCAGTAACAAGTAAAATTTTCTTTACTAAGTATTGTTCGACAACCAATCATTGTTACTGTTGGCTCCGGCTTTGACAATATCGGTATTTCATCAAACTAAGTTGGTCTGCTTCCTTCTTGGAAGATAGGTAGGAAGCTTGTGAAGGTCCGACCTAATATATGTATGCGTCTTTGAGTCTGTCTTTGAGTCATGTGGTCTTTTCCATGTTTTTTCTACAAAAAGTTGTTGTCCTTCTTTTTCGGTGATGTTCACCAGCAAGCACGCTTTATCCTCGAAGGGCTCTGCAAACACCTCATTTTTTGTAGGCATTTTTAAATAGATAAATAATGGGCTTTATTATTTATTAAAAGGCATTATTCAGTTCGGGCTTAGTAATGTAATTTAATTAATTAATGCAGTCCAGTTTTATTAAATTAATTTAGTCCAACTAATTGGTCTAGTCCAATTCAGTTGAATAGTCTAATCCAATCCATTACATGTCCAATCCAGCCCAGTCCAGTGCATTAGTCAGTCCATTTAGGTCAAGTCCGGTCCATGGTCTAGATTATCTTAATTGATGTAATTTGCCTAGATGATTTGGGAAAATAATCCATGATTTATTCTTGATATAAAGATCAAATTAATCTATTTATTGGTTAAGAAGTGGCTTATCTAGAAATTGGTACATCTCATTTGTGATCTTAGAGATAATTACAGAAATTAGGATTAGATAATGTCCCGAAATTCAAATATTTTTAATAAATGGGGTCAACTGGCCAGTTTTCGACTAACTAGCCGGTTATTGACTTTTGTCAATCTACGATTTTATCACTTGTTCTGACTTATCTCCAACCATGTAGATTGGTATTGCCAATCTTATTAGCTTTCGTGACCCTTAGCACTATAAAAAAGGATCTTGGCCATCATTTTCTAGTGTGGATCTTTGGTGAGTCCCGAAGCTTGTTCTCTTTAGAGCTTGCATGCCAATTCATTGAGAAATGACGTCGAACCTCTCTCGGCAATCTTAGCCATTCAAATCACTCTAAAAACATCATTTTTTCCTTTGCATCATGGATCCAATGGAGAGTATCCCCGAGTCGTCAAGACAAGTTACATCGCGGGTAACCTTTACCGCTTTCTTAGGGTATAGATCATATAGATTGTCATCTCTTCCCTGTAGTTGCATTTCATTTCAAAACTACAAAAAAAAGTATTTTCATTTTCTTTGTTTAAGTCTAAGTCTAAGTCTCGAATTGTAGACTATTTTTCGTAGGATCAGCATCGAACTACGGTGGTTTTGATTTCAATTAGTCCGATCGGATACGTAGGTCACTTGACCACTGTTGTCAAGTTCAAGCCAAATAATAATACAAATTAGCTTAGGGTGAGTCTTGTTGTATTTTACATTCTACGTGTTCTTTATGCCAAAAAATCATTAAAAACGAAGTAGAGACTGAAGGGCCTAGCACCTTCCCGTTGCGTAACTTAGTCCGCGGACCCATCTCCAAGTTTCGATAGGCTAGTCGTCCTTTTGGACATTATCGAGTTATATTTTAGGGTTTTTCTTATTTTTTCTTTTCTTTAAATTAAATAAGATAACGACTCCTAAAAAATCTTTTTGGATTTTCTTCAAGGAGATGCACCACAACCATATTTTGGGAACTAATTTTTCATTTTCATCTAAATCAAGGACATTTGCTTGCATCATGGATCAATCTCAAGATATTTCTAAACTATCTAAGCAAGCATAATCTTTTGACATGACTGGACTCACACTGGATCGGACTGAACTGGACTGAACTTAACAAAACTGGATTGGACTAAATAAATTAAGCTCATTATTTCTTATTAGGGCTAAGACCTAGAATTAAAAAAAAAAACCTTAATTACCAATAAAGCCCAACAATAATAAATAAAAAGATTACAAAATTGGGGTGTTCATCTGTGGGCGAACATCACCAAAAAAAACACATTTTTTGTAATAAGAAACACGGAAATGACCACAAGACATACTCAAAACTTCACACATATGAGGTCGAGCCTTTGTAAGGTTCCCTACAAATCCTTTGACAAGGAATTACGTAGTTAGGAAAAGAGATGCTCTCCAAAGCTGGAGCCAACGGTGCTTGCAAGTAGCTGGTCCTAGAGAAATATCAAGAAGGGAACTGTGAATAATTATCTTTACCTGGAGCTGGAGTCAACAACGTTTGAAAGCAGCTAGTCGCCAAACGAAAGGAAAGAAAGCATGTTTAGAAGCCAAAGCCAACAATTCTTGATTGGAGTTGGTCGCTAAGACACAAGGAAAGGAAGCACGTGTGGAAATTGGAGCCAAAAAAGCTTGAAATTGGCTACTAGCTTAGACAAAAGGCACGAAATATGTGTAGAAGTTGGAGTCAACAACGCTTGAAAGCGGCTGGTTGCTTAGACACGCGGATAGGAAACATGTGTAGAAGTTGGTTCGCCGTAGTTGGTTTTACTTATATTGAGTCGGTTTCTCAAACCTCACAAAACATCCACAAATTATCTATTGGGTTGACCTTGGTCACGGCCAAGTTAGTGACATAAATGAACATTTGCGCTTTGCTTAATTTAAAGAAAGGTTAATTAAAATATGTTCCCTTAACTTTGTCGTAATTTGCAAATAACTCCCTCTCTTTTCAAAGGGTGTAGAATTTTCCCACCGCATTTTCAATATCGTTGCAATATTGTTTCTAAACGTGAATCCTTCCTAAAATGACATTTTAAGTGGGCTTTAACAGTGCACGTGCTAAAATAAGGGTAAGAATGTCAATGTCATATTACGGGTCGTAGTGACCAGGCCCGAGCGATTGTTTACCAAAAACACAGGTCTCCGCAAAGTTGTAAGACCATGTATGGGGGATGACGCCTACCCAGTGCCGAAAGGTCAAGGAAGTTCGTCCAAATGTTTATATTTCTCTTCTCTTCTCGATTAATACAACTACATGGCCACGACTTGCATCGGAAAACTACCTTTCACCCTACGACGAAGCTTATGCGGTCATCACAATTCCTCACCAGAGTTTTTGATTTCTCTACTTTCTCGTTAACAATCGCAACCAACTCCCACCTAGTAGCAACTACCCATCAACCACTACCATCACTGATCAATAGCTACCCATCACAACAACTTCCATCACATCATAACACTACAACCACATCAACCACCCACCCACCCATTATTTAGCCATCATTCTTAAACCACCGCCACTATCCACCATAACAACGACCATGCATCACCCGTCGTATCACCATCTCTACCCACCAGTCACCACCTCTGCCTATGTATTCTTCATCATTAGCAGCCAAAATCCTTCTAGATCTCAAATTCAACATGGTATGATGGCGGGTTGATGACTCAATCTCGCTCAGTTCAATCTTGAGTAATTACATTAATTTGTGGAAATGCAGAGTTAGCCTAATTAAATGAAGTGAAGATTTAAAACATCTCAATCAAAATCTTCACTTGAGTTCATACCAGACATCCATCTCTCAAACCATTAGACAAAAACCACCTCGTTGCTCCATTCTCTCTTGACAGCTTTCGCCCCACTGCCTCTGTCCTTATTGTGTCCCTCAGGGACTGTCTCCCATCCCATTATCGATGAGGTCTTTTTATCCTTCACTTTCACACCAGTGCCATCATGGCCTTCGTCTGTGCTGTCTCAACCCAACACTACAACCCCTCTGCTAAAACTTTAACAACCTCGACCACCAATAATATAGTCAAATTATTTTTTCTTCTCCAACATACATACTACTTATCCCCCCCCCCCACCCCCACCCCCTAAGCAATATTATGAAGCACTGCAATCTTAATATATGTTTGGATTTGATTGGCATCTTCTACGCCTTCCAAACCTCTAATCTCATTTTCTTGAATTCTTACGATTTTATAATTAAGCTAAATGGGTGTTAAATTTTCATTGGTCACAAAATAACCTCTAACCCATGATATACCCCATGATCCCGTTTCCCACTCCATTATTACCTACCTACCTCTCCGTGCGTAGCACGGGAGTTTAGGTAGTTAGAAAGATTTGGATTTGTTGAATTGGATGGATTCAATTAATACTCCTACGTTTGATTTAGATGTTTTTCTCTGTCAATCAAAACGTATCTAAATGACATTGTTGCCCGTGGTATAAACACATCGATGCATATGCCCACTTAAAGGGGCATTTCAAGAATAAATTAAAGCTAAGGAACAATACTTCTACGGTATTGAAAATATAGAGGGACAATGTTGTAACATTCGAAAAGGAAAGGTGTAACTTGCAAATTGGTAAAAAAGTGAAGGACAGATTTGCTATTAACCCTTTAAAGAATCTCTCAAGTAATGCAAACCACGGCACCCAATGTAGGCTACAGATAATATCCCTCCGTACTTGATCATCCATATGATGTTTCAAAAATGGTTGATTCTTGAATCCTCAAACTCACTCTGTGGTGCTAGCTTTTTGGACCACTTCTTTAATTTCTCTCTCTTTAAAGCTCTTTGCACATTTTCTACCATGCAGTTTCTTGGCCACCAAAAACAGCCACAATAACACGTTGACATTCTACAAATCAGCAGTCAAAGATCTCTGTGGAAATCCTATAGGCAAAGGAGCCAAGCCACTCCATGCTAAAGTCAAAACCTTTTCCTCTTTTTGCATCAACACTTTCTTTATTTAATCCTTCAGCAAAACTGATGGTTTCCCTAGTCAACAAGCTTAGTAGGGTGACTTGTGTGTTTTTATCTAGAGGACCATGTTTCGAACCACTTCAGTAGGGTCACTTGCGATGGACTTAATCTCTGTATTCTGCTAAGACGAAGTAATGTTCATCTTTCCATATTCTCAACTCGTAGGTAGCAAATCGCCATGATTATGTAGGCATGGAGCACATGCCAGAAGACACAAGAGGGAGGAGCTTATTTAAAATGTGAATTCTGCATCGGGAAAATTTGCTTACATCCTAACCTTCTCTTTCCATTCCCTTTTGGGCATCCTTTAGTATTGATTCACGCTTTGAGTTATATACTGACAATTTAAACAAGCAAAATATAAGAGGGTCATGTTCAATTCATTTGTATGCTTCACTTACTCATAGAACAGAAGTCTAGCTCCCAGTAAGGATGCAAGTTAGTCACACGGGAACAACAATTAAGGTCACTTTTGTTCCTCTACCTATTCCAATTCACTAACAAATGTTAGTTCCTTCTGCCATGGGCAACACTCACTCAGGACAGCATCGTTGATTTATTGATTCCATGCTCTATTGCCAGTGTCTTGATCGTCTAGCTAGGTTAGCTTAGAAAGGACCATCAATTAAGGTTCGTATACCAAGTATACGTCCCGCTCCCAGTTGCAACCAATTGTTTCCCATTTTTCCCTTTCTCCTTCATCATCTTATTATCCGCGTTGCAGTTTTAAGTACTCTCTCTCTCTCTCTCTCTCTCTCTCTCTCTCTCTCTCTGTGAGAGTGATGTCTCCGTAGACTCAACAAGTTGGCAAAAGTCATCATATTTTGCCTCTCGTCCACTCTCTACTACATAAACTCGGAGTTGTCTATGTTAGCTAGCATGCATGCATGCAGAAACCTCCTCTCTCTCGTCTTTACTTCTAGCATTTCCCGGCTACAATATGTTTTCAAAGTGATTCTGCGTCGATACAAGATACAGTTTTACTTTCTGATCATGGCAGGGGCCAAGCGTAGTCTAGAGGAGACCCCAACATGGTCTGTTGCGGTGGTCTGATTTGTGCTGGTTGCTATTTCTATCGTCATTGAGCATCTCATTCATGTCGTTGCGTCAGTATTCTCACTTTTTTCATATATGAGAACCAACTCTAAGTTCTATGATTAGTTTGCTCATTCTTTTATTATTTTCCCATTGCCAAGACAAAGTTCTAATGCTCCTAAACATTGTATACGTCTTTCTTATAAACACTTTTGTGGCTGTCCAACACCATAAAATGGAGCGCTTGATTGCGTGCGCTTCAATGAGCCTACAACTTCCACTTAATGTGTGGTGCTACTTCAAAGCACGCGGTTGAGCTGCCCATTTGCTAAAATGGACTGTAACCAATGCGCTTAGAATCTTGCTAGAACTCCCATTTTTCATATTCATGACTTCTTACACCCTCTTGCAGTGGCTGAAGAATAAACATAAATGAGCTCTCTACGAAGCACTCGAAAAGATTAAATCCGGTAAACCATCTTCTCAATTATTAACTGCTTCTAAATCATTTAATGTTGGCATCTTGGGTACTAAGTTTTCGTTGTTGCTTTGGGTTGTAGTGTATGCAAAGAGCTGATGCTACTAGGGTTCATCTCATTGCTCCTTAAAGTGGGACAAGACCCCATTTCTAAGATATGTATTCCCAAGAGTGTTGGAAACTCTTGGCATCCTTGTCAGAGAGAGAGATTTTCAGACTCAGAATATGAAGACTCTTGTGCAGCAAAGGTAAGAAACGTTGTTCTGGTAGGATACATACATTTTAACCCTGTCAAGCTCCACCGAGGCAAAAGACTAGCGTATTTTTTATATTTTCTATAACGTACATTATTTGGATAGTGAGCGTCTTTTAGTTTGTGATCAAAATAGATTTAACGTTTACTTTAGTGAATCTGTGTGTGAGGCTTGAGAGTAGGGATGTAGTATTGTGAAAACTGATTTTGACAAACTTTCTATCAAACATCTATGAGTTTTTGTCCAAACTAAAAACCACAACTAGTTTTGGTTTTTGGTTTTTCAAAAATCAAGACTCAAAACAAAAACTTTGTCAGACACACCCTAGTGAATTGCTGCTATTACCGTTGGTAATTTGTGATTTTGAATCTCTACTTTTGCAGGGCAAAGTTCAATTTGTGTCTGCATACGGGATATACCAGCTCCATATCTTCATCCTTGTGCTAGCCGTTTTTCATGTGCTCTACTGTATCCTAACATTGGGTTTAGGCAGACTCAAGGTATATGAATGTGTACTTAAGAAATTAGGCTGTGCTTTGTTGTTAATTTTGTAGTGAAATCACAAAACTGATAAACATTTTACTAAAAGGGCGTTTGTTTGCAATGCAGATGAGGAAATGGAAGGCCTGGGAAGATGAAACCGAGACAACGGAGTATCATTTCTACAACGGTCAGTTCACTCTGCTAAATGATTGAAAACTCTAGTGGACAGTGCACCATTCGACAAAATTAAGCACGCTGATCGCCCTTCTTTTTTTCTACTATCGATAAGTTTGTTGCATATATTTTTGGATCAAAGGTGCACTCCTGATATAACTCTCAATAATTAGGGAATACCCGGCAATCCCAGTCAAACTAGGAGATCAATGATTATTTTATTAGGGATTGTGACGTGGTCCTCGAGGATATTAACGCGATCTTAACACAGCTGGCCCACGGCCCAGTCCTACTAGAAGTCTTCTTCTACAGCTATATAAAGGGGTCTATTCCTCCAGGTATGGGACAATTAAACAATTCATGCTTTCTCAGAGTTATTATTCTGTAACTGCACTCTAACTTAAGCATCGGAGAGTTCTCCACCGGAAACCCACAGCAACAAATTGGAGCCCTCCGTGGGACCCGCCAGCCTAGCCGTTTGACCTCAAGAAAATTCAACAATTGTATCTACACCTCTGAAGGTGTTACTTCGGAACCACCGACAGAACCATTGTCGCCAAGGGTCTCCAAGATTGAATTGTCGTCAAAGGCAAAAAGAAAACAAAAAGATTGTTCAAAGAGAGTTCATGATTCCGACAAAGGTATTACAGCAAAGTGCCACCGGCAGCCATATGGCAGAGCCACCAACGGCATGGCAGCTCCATAAAAAAAGCCAAAAGAAACAGCAGTAGCAGTGCCGTGGATGCAGGGTATGCTTCCCAACCGTCACAGCCATTGCCACAATGCTACTGGTCACAACCTAGCGCTACCGCGAAAAGGCGGGTTTTACTGCCTTTATCTCTGGCGATGTGACCGGAACATCCCAAAGGAAAAAAAAGAACCATGGAGAAGCCATGCCACAGCGCCGTCGTACCATGGGTCGAAACCCTACCGACGGTGTCGCGCATAATCAGGCCACCCACCACCGTGGGCCTTCCCTTCTTTGACGGCATCACCTCGCCGCCATTCTTTGGATCAACCCACTGCAACCTATGACAATGGCACCACTGCTAAGCACCCTGACATCGCACCACGACGTTGCGCCATCGCCACCGATTTCGTAGAAGACCTGCGATGGTCGACGGAGAAACAGTTCCTCATCACAAATCTAAGCTTCCGGAGAAGCCACACAATCACAATGACTCAACCAAAAAAAAAAGCAACACAGAAGATGGAGAAGCACCGTTACTATGAGCCACCACACTTGCGCCCAATCATCATACCATTCGCCGGCCGACCACCACCCTGACATCGTCCAAACAGCGAAGGCAACATTGAAATTCAAGAAGCTGATCGCCGCCGTGTTGTCAATTCCTCCGGCAAGGCGCCAACGCCGCACCATCACAGCTTCACTCCCGTCGCCATCGCCATGGTGGCACCGCACTACAGCACCCCTGCAAAATCCAGCCACCTGGTTCGTTCAGATCTGAGCCGTTGCGACCGGCGATAGCGAGCCGTCTATAATTAGAGCGCCCTGATAACCTGCGCCGCTGGTCAAGATCCAATCACCGGCCGCCGCCAGGGACCTCTGTCCTCGCCCCAACAATGTCGTCGCCACCGATTTCAGCATCCTTTGCCGAGCTACGTCCCGACACCGGCCTCCTTCTTCGAGATGCATGCCACTGTGACCACCAGCAAGGCAGCGCCATCACCACCACGATGTGCTTGCACCATCGCGCCCACCGGTGCGATCGCCGTCGTTTCAATGGCCAGATCTGGCCTTCTGTCCAAAAAGGAAATGGGCAAACCAATTAAAACAGGTGCACTCTTTCTTTTTTAAAGAAATTATGCAATCCCTCCAAAATTATGCATATTAGTATTTTTAGACCCGCATGGTATTCACCATTTGGACATATGCCATATTTTTTAAAGTATTAGCCTTTTTGGCTATGAAAAATGCATATTTATTATTAAGACCCAAAGGGTCTTATTTATTCGACTTGGGCCACACGTTTTTAAAAGTATTAAGCTTTTAATAGTAAAAAAAAGCCTATTTAGATTAAAGACCCACAGGGTCTCATTTAAATTCGCAAGTGCCGCACATTCTTTAAAGGCTGAGCACATTTCGTCATCTGTGTGTCGTTCAAAATTAAGCGACTACGATTTTAGGCGCTAGCAAGTCTTCCTAAAGGCTGCTTCCTTTGCACTTTTATTACCTAGACTTCTTTAATTTTTTGTCTAGTATGATGCAGTTGCGTCCGTTGGCGTGAGCACATTACATGTCAAAGCTTTCGATTGATATGACATTTTAAGCTCACCTGCGACATGCAGTGCAACACACCCCTGTCGGCTAACCGACAAAACCCTAATGGGGCCGCTATGACTAAAACACCGCTATTAATTCTGTGTTAAAAACATAGTTGCACTTGTAAGCTCATATGCTTTATTGCTTCAAAGGCTGTTTTTTCAGTCACGTGTTTTTATTTCTTGCAAGGGTTTAAACTATGCCTGCAAGCATCAACAGAGGCGTATAAACCACTTCATAAGCAAGGAACAAATTCACAGCACCTACGACTTGAAGTCACGTTTAGGGTTCCTGCTGCAGCATCTTGCCGACTCGGCATTTTTTATTATCTTGTGATCTATCCGGTCATACAATGACCGACTATGAACGGTCAAATGTTCACACCGACACATGCTATCCAAGCATCTGGTGAGTCAGAGCACTTCGCCAATTACATCACTAATATGCTGGTACAACTGCAAGCTCAAGCTCATGCAACAAGCAAACTGAATCTAGTGATCACTCAGTGACGGACTTCGCGTCCTTTATCTCTACTGATCATCAATGGCATCTTGCTCAGACGGACTACGCGTCCTCATGATTTATATGCTCATCTAGTCGAGCAAGCAGATTATGGTCTTCTATATTGCTCCCACAGGTCTTCTTGCGACTGGACCTTACATATAGGCTGAAAAGCCGTCTTTATATATCCACGCCTTCTCAAAGGCGGGTGGTTTCATATCTTATGATATCAGCAAATATTACAGACCTAATGCCATGTGCCCTCTCAGACAGGGGGGCTTCATAGCAATGGCCATATTATGGGCTCAATGCCCGCGCCTACTTGCAGTGACAATAAGTACTTGTTGCTTTGACCGAAACCCTCGAGGGTATTTTCATGAGCTAGACGCTCCATCCTTTCCCAAGGGCATGTACGACGAGAACTCTTAAGTTCTGCCAAACCCTCGAGGGTAATTACATGAGCTCTGGCTCCATCCTTCCCCAAAGGCGTGTATGACGAGAATTCTTAAATTCCGTCAAACCCTTGAGGGTATTTTCATGAGCTCCGGCTCCATCTGCCCCCAGGGCGTGTATGACGAGAATTCTTAAATTCCGTCAAACCATCAAGGGTAATTGCATGAGTTCTGCGCTCCATTGCCCCCGAGGGCATGTACGACGAGAACTCTTAAGTTCCGTCTAACCCTCGAGGGTAATTGCATGAGCTCCGCACTCCACCAACCCTCTAGGGCAGTCCCTCGAGGGATGAACACTCCCAAGGGTGATAGGATAGAGCTCGAGTTCTATCCGAACGGTTTAGCTACAGTTCTAACCTGTGAAACGGCAAAGGACTATGGGACTTCATCCCCCACCATTCTTTGTCAATTCAAAACCCAGCCAAGCGTGGGTGCGAGGCTTCTTTGCCAGCTCTTAGCTGATGATAAGAGTTCGCGACAAAGTAAAATGCAAGCATGATGTGGTCAACTCGAGCTAAAGAAAACACATTTGCACAAAATGAACACCCTCCAAAGGAGAGGTGACCCCTCGAGGGGACATTCAAACACTTAGCACATGCAACAACTTGCATGCACAGCTTTGTGTCCTCTCCCGAGAGAGGCTACCATGGGGCACAACCCCTTAAGGATCTCGAGATCCCATGATTCGTTTTTCTAAAGATGATTCCGAATAGCCTACTCAAGCGACATTCTAAGACTTAGCTCTCTAGAGCTAGGGTTCTAGCGCCCTACTTGGGCAAAGTTCTAAGGCTTAAGCTCCCGCTTAGGTCGGAGCACATGGAAGAGAGAAATATTGTTACCCCTACAAGTGGATGAGAATCACTTACAAATCTGACGTGTGTCTCGAGACACCAGGCATAAACTTCCTCAGCCAAACATTTTAGCTAAGGAAGTGGGGGGCTTATGATATAACTCAAATATAACTCCCCATAATTAGGGAATACCCAGCAATCCCAGTCAAACTGGGAGATCAATGATTATCTTATTAGGGATTGTGACGTGGTCCTCGAGGATCCTAACGCGATCCTAACACATCTGGCTCACGGCCCAGTCCTACTAGGAGTCTTCTCCTACAGCTATATAAAAGGGGTCTACCTCTCTAGGTATCGGACAATTAAACAATTCATGCTTTTTCAAGTAACTATTCTATAACTGCGCTCTGACTTAAGCATCGGAGAGTTCTCCGTTGGGAACCCCACCCAGCGGTCACTCGTTTTTTGTCTTGTAGGTCATCGGTCCAGGCTCGGGTTCCGCAAAGTACACGGAGCATATTTTTAGCAGCAACAACTCCTAACCTCCAAATTCACATTAGTCTCATATCTACTATCAATCAGCAAGTTAAGCACCAAAAAAGAAGAGTGGAAAAAGGAAAACAAAAAACTCAATCAAGGGACATATTAGAAGCCAATGATTCGCTTTTACGGTAGAAAATTTATTTGGCTTATAATTTGCAGCAGATCCCGATAGGTTCAGGTTTGCTAGGGAAACAACGTTTGGACGTAGGCATTTGAGTTTCTGGAGCAAGTCATCCTCTCTCCTATGGATAGTAAGTTCTTAGAACTTCACTTTCTTCAGGCACAGATTCATGACTAATCTTACTCGAAAGTTCAGAGTTCACTTACATGAACAAGAAAGTTATGAAAAACAACTAAAGGTACACTTTTTGACATCAACATGCTCGGTTGGTTGGCCTCAAACTTAAATCTTTTTCTAACCATTGGTAACCGGATAATATTTTCCGCACGCACCCCAACTTAAACATTCAGCCAATGAAAGGGTGCTGTACGGTAAGTGATGTGCTGTAGCGGCATGGTTTTTGTAAGACATGTCTTACTCTGAAGTCATATGTAAACTTAGTGCGGATAATTACATAAAGTTATCAACTGCAAGAACTTGCATGGAACATGTGTTGTTTGGCCTTTGTATAACATTTGTAAGTCAATTCTCAAAGTCATGTAGAACGCCTGCCCTCGCCATCACGGTGAGGTATCCACGGTCTAAGGCACAACGCTCGTCGCTACACTTTGTACTTGTCTCTGTTCCAAAATCTTTGTATTTTTTCACTATTTGAAGCATATATCAACATAAATCATGAATAGTTTTTTCTATGCTCGCATGGTAGCCAAAATTCGTGGGCTGAAAGTAAAAAGTGATGCAAAAAAGGGAAATCCAACGCAAGAGGCTTTTGCTATTGCATGATTTGTAGGTTAGATGACTTATGCAGCCTTAGACTACCTACTTTGGTGTATCTAACTCGACCTTCATGCCACAATGGAACACTAGTCTCTATGTATCAACAAAGTAATGAATCACGCACAGTAGTTGAAAAGTTGAATAAACAACAGCATTGGAACGGATGTAATAGCTCGGAAAATTGAGTTAGGGTCTGTTTGACACAGCTTTTTTTTTCAGTGGTCAATTTTTAAAGAGCAGTTTTTAAAGAGCAGCTTAATTTTATTTTTTTTACAAAAACAAGTGGGTGTTTGATAACTCTTTCTTTTTTTTGAGTTTTTTTTTTTTGGTGTTTGGTAACCCTTTTTATGTTGACTTTTTTTTTGTAGTGGTTTGCGGTGGCAGTGGTGTGGCGTAGCGGTGGTCGACGGTGGTGGTGGTCGGCGGTTGTCGCGGCAGTCGCTGCCGGCGATGGTGGCTGGAGGTGGCCGCCCGGTGGTGGTTGCCGGCGGCTGGAGGTGGCTGTCGGTAGTTGCTGTCTGGCGGCGGTGGGCGGTGGCTGCCGGAGGTGGCTGCCGGCGGTGGTGGCCGGAGTGGCCTCCGGCCAGCGGTGGTGGCCACCGTCCACCGCTGCCCGGTGGTGGCTGCCGACGGTCGAAGGTGGCTGTGGTGGTGGCTGCCGGAGGTGGCCGCCGGGTGGTGGTTGCCGCCGGCCGGAGGTGGCTGTAGGTGGTTGCTGTCTGGCGGCGGTGGTGGCCGGAGGTGGCCTCCGGCCAGCGGTGGTGGCTGCCGACGGTCGGAGGTGGTTGTCGGTGGCTGCCGGGCAGCGATGGGTGAGTTGTGGTGGAGGTCTCAAAAAAAAAAATTTAAGTGAAAAAAAAAGAGCTTTTTCCTCTTTTTTTTTTTACACTACAATTTAAAAAGTGAGTTTTTAAATTGAAAAAAAAGAGTTACCAAACACCCCATTTTTTCCCAATTTTTAAAACTGAAAAAAAAAGAGCAAAAAAAAACTCCGTCAAACGGCCCTTAGTTCTTCTGCAGCTAATGTATCGTGGTTCTGAACTTGTGACATGTAGGTGTGTTTCTTCAGACAGTTTGTCACATCAGTTGCAAAAGTCGATTACCTGACCCTTAGACATGGTTTTATCACAGTAAGATCCAATGGACAATAGTATACTTTCGTTAAATACCAGATCTAAATAGTTTGTTTGGGCTTTCCAATTCGTATTTATCAGATAAAGTGATATTGTGGGCATACCTGCAGGCACATTTAGCTCCACAAAGTGAAGTAAGATTTGATTTCCAGAAGTACATCAGCAGATCACTTGAAGATGATTTCAAAGTTGTGGTTGGGATAAGGTTGGTTAATTTCAACGACCGAAGTATTTGCTCATCTTTTTGGTTGTATGTCATCTTCATGACTCCACCTGGGGCTGAAGTTAAACCAGTTCATCTCTTTATGTACAGTCCTGTACTATGGTTCTCTGCTGTGTTGTTTCTTCTCACAAATACCCATGGTAAGCAGTTCAGGTGCGAAAAATTCGCTCCTCAAAATAACACGTGCTTACGCGTCTTGAAGCATAGCTTGACACAGTTTCTGTTACGAACAGGCTGGTATTCGTACTTTTGGTTGCCCTTTCTCCCCCTGATTGTAAGCAAATCACCATAAGTAGTCATTGCATTGATCTTCACCCACCCGCCCCCAAAAAAAAAAAAAAAATGGTTCTGACAGTCAATTTCGAATAATGCAGATAATCCTATTAGTGGGAACGAAACTACAGGTGATCATAACTAAGATGGGAGTGAGAGCTCAAGAAAAAGGTGTGATCAGGGGTATACCAGTAGTTGAGCCAGGAGATGACCTCTTCTGGTTCAACCGCCCTCGCTTCATCCTCTTCTTGATTAATTTCGTTCTCTTTCTGGTACTACCTCTCACCTTAAATTTATGAGTTATTATCAGTCAAGAGTGCACTCGATATTGGCCTTGCGCATAGCTTAACTTGGTGGTTCTCTCTTCTCTATGTTCTGTAGAATGCATCTCAACTGGCCTTCTTTATGTGGAGTTGGGTAAGCAAATCTACTCAAAACATATATAACAATACTTGGTTTTATTCTTTTGGGCGATCCAAAATTGTCATCGGCCGCGAGCATTGTTTTGAATTTTCAGATGCAAAACTAGCAGAAGTAGAGGCTTTCCCCTCTAAACATTGTGTTCATCTATTTCAGTATGAATTTGGTTTGCGGTCTTGCTACCACAAGCACCTTGAATATATAATTATCAGGCTATCAATGGGGTGAGCTTAAGTTTCTGTTGTCCAATTTTCTGTAGGTTTGGGGGTTGGGATTCGAAGGTTCAAAATTTTGCTATAATGCATATTATGGTAATCTCAGGTTCATCATACAGTTTCTTTGCAGCTGTGTGACTTTCCCTCTCTATGCCTTGGTGATACAGGTGAGCAAGGGTCTACTTGAATGGTACCATATGCTATTTGTGCAAAATTTTAGCTTGAAATTAGCTGGTATATATGGCTAAGTTACCACTTGCTCTAAAAGAGAATAAGCTCAACAATATTATCATCATGTTGAACACTCCCTCTTGTGGCCAAGTTCTCAATTGTACTTTGGGAGACAAATCAATGTGCACTGCCACCTGGTACACAAATAATAAAGTGCAAAGTGGACTATAAAATAAAAGGAGACTACATGGGAAGAATTGAACACAAAATCTTGTCAAAACAAAGTTTTGATACCATAAGTTATTAGTTGTTCTAAAAATTTAAACTTTTTTATAAATAAACCCTATAATGTTATCATGTTTAACAAGAATAAGAATTGGTCATATTAGACGTCAAATGCTTTTAAGAAGTAGTTGGTAGGTGTAACATTACATCATTAAAAACCAAGTACAATTTAGTGACGAACGAGGCACTCAAGAATACATTTCCTTTTGAGATTTTAGGGCATTTTGATTCACCGGTATCAAATTGATGCTTTTGGTCGGTAGAGAGGATGGAAAAATAGGGTATCATCTCTCCAAATTTTCATCGACAAGGAAGGGTGGATGTCTTCCTCTTTTCTCTCTTTCTCTTTTTCTTTCTCTCTCTCTATCTCTTGTCTTGCTTGGTTAACTGAAGAGAAAAAGAGGAAGAAAAGAGGCGTCGTCGATAGATTTACCATATGCAATAAATATAGACATTTAAGAGGATAAAAACTCAAATCATCAAGTCATATTCTTTTTCATCATTCTTCGTGGAAGGAAATAATATGATGGACCAAAAAGAAAGCTTATCTCTCACGCCTTTTCTTATTTTCTCTCAACCCTCGTACCATACAAATTAAAATTCTTCAATTAACTTTTTGTTGCTTATAATTTTTCATCCTACCAAAACGAGCTCATCTTGCATATATTATTCTCTTTTCCTGGTCCTTGTTTATCTTTTTTTTTAATAATAAGATAATTGCATTAATAAATGAAGAGACTACAGGCGATAAAGTAGTGCGGCCTTATGGTGCCAAAATAATTTCATCTTTTTCTTCTGAAACTCAATTAACCTTATCTTTTCACTTGGAGCTGCGGCCAGCAGTTGAGCATGAGAAGAAATCTAAAATGTTTTTATATAAAAAAACATTTTTTGTAAGCAGCTTAAAATAACTAAAAGGTGCTTTCATTTAATTGTCAAATTTTTCCTAAGAAACAAAGCAAAACTGAGGACAAAGAAATACTGTGGCTGTTGGGGTAACTTTCTTCCTTGATTTTCTCAGATGGACTCAGCTATGAAACCAACAATCTTCAGTGACCAAGTAGCAACAGCATTAAGAAACTGGCACCAGACGGCCAAAAAACACCCAAAACACAGCACACCGTTCTCGAGTAGGCCTGCAACCCCCATGCAGGGCATGTCCCCACTTCATCTTGTACACAGCTACCAAAACACCAGCGCTCAAACGTCACCCAGAACATCCAATGCTGATAATGAAGCTCTTTGGGGCAGTGAAAACATATTACACAACCATGATGTGAATGATGAAACCTCACGAAACGTACCGCCCAGCGATCCTCGAGAACATGAAGTGCACGAACCAATCTCAACCCAACTGCCTCCAGCACCGCATCCCGTCTGTGCTCAACATGAAACCGAAATTGGTTCTGCAAGAATTTTCTCATTTGCGGACAAGAGGTAATGATTCGAGGGAAAGGAAATGCGTCATCACGAAGAGCATGATAAGCTTTCAAATAAATCTTGTTAGCTGTACGGGAAATGACAAGAAGCTCTTTTGATGATGTGCAAAAGAAATGTAAATGGAACTATAAACCAAGGTTCTTTCTAGCAATCTGCATGACTTCCCCCTTAAATAGGACCGATACAATTAAATTTACAAGCATAAACACAAGTTATAACTATCTGTTGATCGAATTTTGGTCAACCGGCTCCGGCCGGTTATGAAATCTTTAATATCACCTTTTCAAAATGTCTTCATACCCGGGAACCTCATCTCTGAAAACATTCTAATTGCACAAGAGCTCACCAATCATATCAGGCTGAAGAAGAAGGGAAAGACTGCTCTCTGTTCATTGAAGATGGATATGAGCAAAGTATATGACAGAATCCATTGGGATTTCCTCATAGCAGTCTTAAGAAGATATGGATTCCCTGCCCATTTCACACATCTGATCATGGAATGTGTACAAACGGTCTCCTATTCTATATTGGTAAATGGTGAACAATCTCCACGGTTTCAACCCAGCCGTGGGCTTCGTCAAGGTGACCCCCTCTCTCCGTACCTTTTTATCCTTTGTGCAGAAGTTCTCTCAACAAATCTCCTGCAGGCACAAGAATTAAGAGGGCTTGGTGGTATACAGCCCTCGGGTGAACCATCTATTTTTTGCAGATGACTCAATTTTATTTTTTCAGATTTCCCCTCTCAACTGAGAGCTCCTGAAAATTTTATTGGATAGTTATTGTGAGCAATCAGGGCAAAAAATCAATCTGGAAAAGTCCATGGTCACTTTTAGCCCTAATACCTCTGCTAGAATGTGTGAATATGTTAAATATACTCTTGGAATCTCCTCTAGCGAGAAGTTTGGGAAATACTTGGGATCCAGTTTGGACATTGTCACTCATAGAAAAGAATTTTTTTGGGGACTTAATATTCAAGGTACAACAAAAGTGTGCTGGATGGAAAAGCTTGCTTTTGAACAAGGCAGGGAGGAAAACTCTCATTAAATCAGTCCTATCTTCTCTCATAATCTACCATATGCAGGTATTCAAGTTTTCCCAACACATATGCGATAAGTTGGATAACATTTTCAACAACTTCTTCTGGGCTGGAGCAAACAAGGATAAAGCTTTACATCTCGTTAACTGGTTTACATTGTGTGGGCCGACATCATCTGAAGGTTTGGGTTTTAAAAAACAGATTTATTTAATTCGGCTCTCCTAGCCAAAACTAGTTGGTCTGTTCTACACAACCCTAAATCTCTTATCAGCCAGATATTTCAAAGAAAATATTGCTCTAGACAGAGTTTCCTAGAATGTAAACAACCTTAGAATTGTTCGTGGGCTTGGAGAGGAATTTTACATGGTAAGGATTGTTTACTTCAAGATCTTAGATGGCAAGTCGGCAATGGGCAAACAATTAAAATATGGGAAGACTCCTGGATCAAAGATATTGAACCCTCGGTCCTTCGAGAAGCACGATTTAGGGAACTAAATAGCCAAAAACTAGAAGCCTATATCCAAGACAATCAGTGGAACATGCAAAAGCTGAGATCTATTCTTCCAGAAAATATCTGTTCAAGCATCCAGAGTATCCACATCGGTGAAGGTAATTTTCCTAATAAGATCATTTGGAATCAAACACCATCGGGCTTCTATTTAGTAGTATTCGGATATCAAGCTTTGTACAATAAAGCACCTCTGAAGCTAGAAGAGAAGATATCAGATTTTAATCTGGGTAGCACCATTCCATCCAAAACCTGGGGCAAATTGTGGAAACTAAAATTGGCACACAAGAATCAACTTTTTCTTTGGCAGGTACTCTTGAGAAGAATACCAACTCTGGATAGATTAGCGAAATTTGGAATTAGCAATACCAACAGTTGCAGCTTTTGCAATTCACACGTGGAAACAATCGATCATGTTTTCTTCAAATGCTCTGGCGCGAGTGCGGTATGGTTCGGATTGGCAATCCAAACTCAACGACAACCAAATATTCCGAGTTTCTTGGAGTGGCTCATAGCCTGGATCAATAAAGGGAATGCTCCCAAAAGATCTCAATCCAAAATGGCAACCACCATATTCATTACAATATGGCAGATCTGGCTGCATCGTAATGCTACTATCTTCAAAGGAGAAGCCTTCAATCCGATGATCATCATAAGGACAGTTCAAGCTCAAGTCCAATCTACTTGGAATTCATTTCTTGACGCATCATCAAGGCTACAGAAAAACGGGATCATTAAAGCGTTCCAGTCATCAATTTTCAGACCTACAGCCTCGTACAATTTTCATGAAAACATTTGCTCGTGTCATGGTCATGGGGTTCCTTTGCATGCACATACTACTCTCAAGACCCTTTACTTCACAAGCTCTTGCTGTTTTAAATACTTTGAAATGGGCAAAACAAAATAATATGGCCCATATTGTCTTATATACTAATTCCGATCGTTTAATTGCCCAGATATCTAGAGCGGAGGCGATTAGTGCCATTGTTGCCCCTATTTTGTACGATATTTGCAAGATCAGTACCTATTTTCATCACTGTCGGGTAATATTAGGGAACAAACGACTACTTCAAGAAGCAGTCGGACTTGCCACTTTTGCTTGCAAGGCTAGATCAGAAGTCTCTATGACATGGGATAATGGATTAGATGCTTTTCGATCTATGAATGTATAATGGACAATGTCTAGCTCCTAGCTTTTTATTTTAATTTATGTTCAATGTCTGTAATATATGTTACAATCCTTTGTATGACCGGGACGGTTTATTATGTATAATATTTCTCTTCTAAACCAAAAAAAAACTATCTGTTGATCAAAGTTATAACTGTCTTGGGTTCTCTTTAAAAGCAGCAGCCTTGCAGATAGGGCAGACATTCTTCATCACCAACCACTTTCTAATGCAGCCAGCATGGTAATCATGTCCGCAGTTTGTCAAAGTCCCAACCCGCTCTTCATTCTTGTACTCTTCCTGCAAATGGCAGTAGCAAACAAGACGTGGAAGTCAGTTACACGTTTCTAAAGATCACAAAATGTGAAATTATACAGCAAGAAATGAAAAGGGAAAAACTTGGCTGGACTGGGGTGTGAAGAATAATATCTGCAGCGAGTGAGAAGCCATTTACTTCTTGCAAAAGTATCACTAGCTCAGTGTTCCAAGGGGACAATTGATATTTAATTCTTACCCTTGAGCTTCGAATGGACCACATCTACATAGAATTCCCAAATATTGAAAGATTTAAGTCTCACAGTTCACATAAAGAGATTAAAAAACATCTTTCCTCTTACAAAAGAAACTGTATCAGAGAGCCTTATTATGTTTGTATAATTAGAAGAACCTGACACAACATTAGTATGCTGTATTTGGTAGTTTGTTTGAAACCAAAATTCTGGTCTAATACCCAAGAATAAGACAAAAGCCGCTAATAACATTAACTACTCGGCCTTCTTTATTGACAAGGAATGATCAAAAGGCCATAAAAAAAACCTTTGGTATCAGATTGACAGTGTCCTTAATTTCTACCTCAATACTCCTTGCCAGTTGCCAGTCGCAAGGACAAGCATCTCACCGTTTGACATGCAACGTTAAATCATCTTAAATTTCAAAATCAGTTAGACCAATATTAACAAATTATTCGACTATTTATTCATCTGAAGGACCACCTAGAATGCAATCTAAATGCATGGCGTTAACAATATAATCATAGGCCCGGTGTTCAGCAAATTGTGCATCTTTATTGACCAAAAAATAGAGAAGTAATTACTTACAAGACAGATAGCACAGACTCCATCATTACAATTTTCATTCACCGAACAATATGATTTTTCCATCACACACTTTGACATGATATCTTCAGATATACCCGTGCTGACATCCCCTATCCTTTCACCAAGAGAAAGAAGTTCCTGCCAAAGCAAATATTTAATATCAAATACAGTGCTAGAAGATTATCAGGCAAATAAAGGAGAGTGCAATATTACCTCATAACTCATGCTGTCAATTTCTAGCCTCATGTCTCTGTACTGATCAAACAAACTTCTGGAATCATCATAATAGGAACGACCCACCATCATGGGAGCCTGCACAGGAGTGGAAAAAAGAAACAAGGTCATTAACTATTCAATTCAAATGAATTATATAAAGTACTTGCACATCTACTCTCCAGTGTAATTGCAATGTAAGGAGAAGCCTTTCCAATTGATTGACAAATTTCTGCTGCATGCTCAGAGTTGATAAACCTTCCTGAAATCGCGTCTACCCACTAAAAAATCTGTATCTGAAGCCAACAAGCCAATCAACTGGAGTGGAAATTTTATACGAGTTTAAAAGGGGGCTTACAAATCAAATACTGTCTTACAAGTATAACAACTGTATGCTAAAGAAAGATTTGTCTGGGTAATGGTGTCATAAAAAAGAAAAGGCCTCGAAATATTAAACTGTTTTTGCGTTTTACTTAAAATCTGAGAGTCAACAAAGATAATCCCAGCTCATATGCTACTTTATATTGGGAACATACCCAACTCTTATTTCAATTCAAATTGCTAAGTTCCTTAAATCTCGAACTGCTTAGCTCATCATTTGAATCAAGGGTGGGACCAACCGACCTATAAACAACCTTATTGTAGATCAGTCCTTACTGATTTACGCTATCAGTAGATGATGAACGAAACTCGGCTCTCCTTCACCAGTTGCCTACAGTAATCAAGGAGGTTCCTAAAGCTGCCCTCTTCAGTTTTAGCAGAAAAGTAACAGTGCAAAGAAATTTTACACACCTCAGAACCCAATCTGTCATGGGCATCCACAACCCTAGAAGTTGATTGGATTCTCTCGGGAGCTATTCTTGACCTTCCACTCCCGTAACTGCTGTGCCATCCTCCAGTAAAAGTCTGCCTTGCATATCTGGAAGACGAACTTTCAGCATGTGAAAGACCACTATCTGAAAAAGCAGCTTCATGTCCCAAGTGGGAGCAGATTAGACCACTCCCGTATGAAGGTATAGCTCTTCGAGAATGACTACTCCGCTCTTCCCTTGCAACCTGGACACGAGGACCATGAAGATATTGTGAAGAAGTATGACTTGTGCTTGAAAAAGAATTGTTATGGCAGCCGCTGCTATCTGCGCCACTTCCTCCTATGAGAAACCGATTTGTTTCATGGTTTGGGACATTAATATCTGAAATGCTTTAGCACCCCTATTAGAAAAGCAAGAAATACAAAGGAAAAAAGGAAATATAGCTTCAATGGACCAGGAACAGTGATTCGACCATGAGCAGCGGCAGAAAGAGGAATTGAGCTCCACTCCCAACTGGCTGCATCAGCATTGGAATGTGAAAGGTCCACCATGCCAGAATGGTGTGTTACTCTGGTTGTTGAATGGTAGTGTTGGAAAGGATGTCTTGGTATATGAGTTCTCATAGTGGTAGGCTCGCAATCAAGTATAGGTCGACTTCTAACATTCCTCATTGAATCTTCACCAGTGCCGCTAAATTGAGGTAAGCCAAAAGCATCTGGAGGGATGCTTTGATAATCTGAAGATGGCTTTCCCAGCAGCATCTGAGAAGAGCCAGAGGAACTTCCTGCACCATAAGATCTACTCTCGCTGCCGCTCTCACAAGCTCCAGAAATTCCCCAGCTTTTTCTTTTGAATGCTCCCCTTGCATTGCCTATATAAGTATCTAGTGCACCACCCTGAACATCGTGCATACCTTGTCTGGTGTGGTAATTAGGATGCACATGGCCTACATTACCATTTGGGTCCACATACAAGTGTCCAGAAGCTGATGCCTGTGGGTAGGTATTATAAGATGGGGCTGAATTAGCTGGTGGGAGATGTTGTACTTCCACGCTGAAGCTCGAGGAGGAATACTCGCTCGATCTGCCTTCGACATTCTCACAGTATATTCGACCAGCTAGCATATTACCCGATTGAGATATATAAGATCCATGTTCTGGATTAACAGCCCTTCCTGAAGAGAAGAGAATTGTCAATTTATGCTGTTGATCGCAGAAAATTTTATGAAATGGAATAGGACTAACCTTTTTGGACACATGTATATTAACAGTTAGGAATTGATGATCCTATGGCGCTAAACTACATATTATGGTAAACCCATGTACAACAGCTATGCACTTTCTACCTAAGCATGGTTGTACTCTGTGCGCAAGTCATGGTACCAAGAGTGTCAAGTTTTAAGCGAGAGAACAATGAATAAAAAGAGAATCAAATATAATCCAAAACTACACCAATCAACTTGAATAGTATTCGGCAGGAAAACAATAAATTCCAGTGGACGAAAGAAAAGTTCAAACTTAATCAGTAATTCTCCAAAACATTCTTGTTTCTCATGTAGAAACTTAATCCTATATCTTGGGAGGCTGAAATATAAGCTTACAGATCTCCATTTTCTCTAATATTTTCAACAAAAAAGAAGTTGTTCTTTATGGAGAATGATACATTGATGCTCCTACTACTATCAAGTATCAAATGATGAATTAAGCAGAGGGTCATCGCTGGAACAGAAAATTTGCTGTTAAGACAAGCCACTAAAGCAATTTTTAATGATGAAAAAACCCAGTACTAAAGAAATTAATAAACTAAGCAGAAATCCCTGCTGTAACAGTAGAGTTGACACTTAATTATTTACTTCCTAACAAATCTATTTATTCCTTCTGCAAGTGACTTTAAGAATCATTACCCATTGAAATGTACGAGTGTTCTGAAGATGAATGATAGCGGCCATGGTGTTGGTTGAACCCCGACATATGAAAAGAGTTGGGGAATTGTCTATGCCCCATATTATCCTTCACAATGGGGAAGTTAGTAACACCAACCTGCACGAGAGAGAAGTTCTGCAAACCTTAAAGAACAAAGTTGTAAAGGTAATTCCCCTTAAATATATAACGCATTTCCACCAAGTCAAAAGGAGTACTTTGAACAACAACTGGAAAGAGCTTTTCTAAGAAATTCCAAGATATCCAGATTATTGACAACCATCCAGAAGTTATCTTTAATTCACATATTCTAATGACTGGTATCCCTCAATTTCAGAAGTGAAATGTAGGAAACTTCATTAATCCCAATGTGATTCATACACGCAACTTTCACTTAATTACTTTTCTCCCATCCTATTTTTTGCCCAATGGTAGTCACTGGTGTTGATACAGCAACCCAGTAATCAAAGTTCCATGTATGAGCTACCTCAAATTTTGAAATGCAATTTCTACTACCCTAGAAGAAGGCATTCGAGATAGGGACTTGTGGAATTACGTTAAACTTTAATCCAAAAGTACAAAAGAACAACAGAACAACAAAATATATAACTACCTTCATGACCCCAAGGGTCAAAGAGCTCCACGGTTTAATGTTTTAACTAAAGAGATTTTGGCACCATAAAATTGCTTTCACTTTATAATCAAGTTTCTTGAAGCCCTACCTTAAGCTGTTAATATCACAGATACGGAAATGATCCAAAACGTATGTAAAAGGGTTAGATAATTAGTTAGCTCAATAAGAGGCGCAAAACATTCAGATAAAACTTCATGTCTATGAATTTAATATTTCTCCTAAATAACAAGATTTCCGCATGAGGTGAAAAATCTGTAATAGAGCTCTGCTGCAACAATAAGTTTGTGAAGGTTCGATGCTGAAGCCTGTGTCAGGGATTTTTCGCAAATTAAGTGGCGAAAAAGCCCCAAATACTGCTTGGTGCAAATTGATATGGTTCACAGGGCACATATCTAGATGTGCCATGATAGTATGGCTGTTGTGTAAAGGGGGGTTAAGAACTAAGGCAAGACTAAAGGCCTGGAATATTATTCCAGATGATCAATGTGTTTTATGCATGAGGCACCCTGGTGAAGGTCGTGGGTGGTGGCTATGGTGATTGGTGGAGGTGGGGCTACAGATCAATGATGATGTTGGATATGTGCAGGTGAAGATGAAAGGTGAAAGATGAAGATAAACGAGGGAGAGAGATTGTGTTTTTTCTACCAAAACACCCTCTAAAGTTGAGCTAAATCACCACTCTGACAATTTTTGTAGCTGGAAAAAAAAAATAGTTGAGGGACGTGGGGTGCCACACTTATACAACTTTAGGGTGAGAGGTAGTGAAAACAAACTTTGTGGTGCAGAGCGTTATCGCAGATAAACTTGGGGACTCCAGGTTGAATTCACCCCAGGCAAAATTAGACAAACACGACCAATCAATCCCACCACCCGACAAGCCCACAGGCAACCACATTTGGATGTAGCACGAAAACAACAAGTAGAAGTACACAAAACCATAGAGCCGCCATGGCCATCAACAGGGAAAGCGACAGGAAAACCAAAGGGAGAAACATGAACCAACAACCTAAAAGGGCAAACAGACAAGGAAAAGGGATGAACCGCGAATTGCATACTCTTCTAGGTGTATTTACTCTCGAGACGAAGAGCAAGATCTATTCATGCAACGAATGTCCTTTCAGGTCTTTACCAAACCCAGTTTTCATTTCTTCTTTGTAATCCCTTCTATCCCACAAACACCCAATTTGTGAGATTCACCCTTAGGGAATATTGGACAGTAAAATTAATGAAAAGGAAATACAAATGTTTTCATATGATAAACATTTTGACGTTGGTGGCGAAGTTATCCAAGAAGATCTCATGCTGGACTACAAAATCACTATCTTATGTTGGAGGACTGCAATTGGCCATTTTTGTATCAAGTAGCATGCATGTGTACTGGTGTTCAATCTTTATCTTGCAAAAGGATAATTAAGCAGATTGAAGGAAAGATTAGAACTTTTATCTGGCATGGGCAAGATGTCAAATGCACAGGAGCAAAAGTGGCATGGGAAGATCTATGCCTTCCAAAAAATAAAGGAGGTTTGGGACTAAAAAGAGTTGAGGAATGGAACAAAGTTGCAATGGATAAGCACCTATGGGATTTAGTTCATAAAAAGGACTCCATATGGGTTAAATGGTGCCAAATTTTCAAAATCAAAGGGTAAGCATATTTGGACTTTCAAACCACCAGCAGGTCTTTCTTAGACTTGGTGCAAAATCTTGAAAATTAGTGATATGTTCGGTAAATTCATTTATCATGAAGTGGGGGATGGTACCTCTACCTGGCTATGGATGGACAAGATGGCTATTGGAGGTATCATTAGTTTATGGACAGAGGAAAATATATGACTCTGAACGGGAGATCACTGCAAAAGTAAATGAAATCATCCAGGGCAATGAATGGAAATTACCACTTAGAAGATCACATGAACTCAAGAGGAATGAGCAGTATGCTGGCTAACAGACCTGCACCTAACCTAATGTTAGCAATCAGGATCAAATAGTATGGAAGTTAAGCCCTGCTGGAGACTTCACTATCAGAACAGCCTTGGAAGGGATTAGCACAAAAGAACCAAAGACTCCTCTGTGCAAATTGATATGGTTCACAGGGCACATACCTAGATGTGCCATGATAGTATGGCTGTTGTGTAAAGGGGGATTAAGAACTAAGGCAAGACTAAAGGCCTGGAATATTATTCCAGATGATCAATGTGTTTTTGCATGGGGCACCCTGTTGGAGCCTGGAGCCTTGTGCACAAGATAGCTCCTTTTTTTTTCTTTTTAAAATTCTCCTTCAGGAAAAAAGAATGTCCAGTTGGTCCTAAATTAGTATTTAAATTTGATTAGTATATGTGATGATAGCAAACTAAAATTTTACACGTAAATCTAGGTGCAAGTCTAAATTAAACGAGAACTCAACCCCAATCAGAACATCGGAAAAGAAGTTAGAAAATTGGTCTACCTAGAGTTCGTCCTTGACTCCTCGGTAACGCGGAAGTTTGTGATGGAAAGATGTGCAGGCAAGGATATTGTGACATAATGAACAGCTAGGTAAGGTAGCAGATTCTGGATGGAGGTGGACATGGTGATGATGGTTGTGGCAGCAACAGACTAGGCTGAAATGGTGTTTACAGAGAAAAAGTGGTAAGGAATGCAATTGTTGGTTCTCCCAGGCAATGGAGTTGGAATTATCTAGAGTAATCGTGGTGTAACAAATAATTGAAAATCTGTACATAATGGAGCGAATTAAGGCTTTATTCTCTCTTGTTTTCATGCTATGATCCTTAGCGATTGAGGCGGCTGAGCCACTTCGAGCCAATTTGGTGATGATGAGTTATAAGACCAGTCTCGAAGGTTTCTCATTCTACACACAAAATGGACGTTCCAGTAGAAAATCTAAAAACTACCACTATCTTTTAGAACCCTCAAAATAGGTAGGTCTATGCGTGCAAGCAGAACTATCATACCTGAATGAAACATGGAAGATAATGGGACAAACTTCAGAAGTTTGCAGTCATGTTACATATATATCTAAGACAAATTCAAGTAGAATGCGTACATTCTCTACTTCTAAGGCTGTATGTGGAAAGGCAATAGAATATCCGAAAACAAAAGGTGCGCGAGAGGACCATACCTATTGATCTTTACACAATGACTGTCCTTGCCCACAAAATTGATAGACACACGAAGCCGAGTGACTGATGTTTTTTATCCTTGTTTTTTTCTGGTGGCACAGTAACATACTAACATGCATATTAGTTGGTTGTATTTAAGGAAAAGTAAAACATGTTCTTTAGTTAGCCAAGCCAATAATTTAGCTTCAAGCCAACAGTTAATGGGAACCCAATTCTGATACAAATATAGTCAAACTAAATAACCGCCAATAAATGCCTAAATTCTCTAAGATCAAATCCACCAAGAGAAAAATAACCCCAACAAATCACAACCCGACATTCGGCCTACATTCCTACCTCCTAATTAACCAAAATACAAAGTATCTCCCTACAGCAGGTGAAATGTTATCCCGACACAAGATAGTACTATGAAGTATGAAATTCATCAACTTCTTTAATAGAAGTACCTCATTTTTCCTCCATGGCAAGTGAACTATGTTAATTTTCCTGCACTGAATGACATATCTATTATCCCTGTAAAAGAAGCTTCTAAATTTTCTTTTAAGTATACAAAGAAATCAAAAGAAGGAAAGGAAGCAGGACGGCCTCAAACAATTACTGCCGCAGAAAAAAGAGAAAGATAAGTCTGTTAATATGGTCAGAAGTGAAAAAGAAAGAAATTGAACTTGAGTGGAGCATCAGGTCTACAAGTCAACAAGAGGATGACCTTGGTGAAGGGTCAAATAATGGATAAGATGCCAGCACCAACGCCGGAAGAAGAAGAAGCCAATAATGCTACATCAATGCAAATGGAGAGTGAGACTTTGGGTTGTAGGATGCATTGGGTTGTAGAGACTGCACTGACTTATAGAACTTTAGCCTAATTTAGAGTCATCAAGCCCAGAAATAAACAAAAAACCGAATAATTTAGATTCTACAGATACAATTTGAGAATAACTACTACAAGGTGAACAAAAGGATATGCACCACATAGTGTTATCTGTCTTAGAGATTAAATAGCAAAAATGTAACGGTATACATTCCAGGAGTCTAGCCCCTTTGAGTATGATAGTACAGAGTGTTTAAGCGGTTGGCAAGCAAACCCAGATGCAATTCCAGAGCCACTTTAGGAAGTGTATTAACTAAAGGCCTAAAAGCACAAAGCTTCAAGATATGCCTCGATTCCTCTCATAAACCCATTGTCCGATACGAAACATCTTTCTCCTTTCCTTTTGTTTTTTCATCATCCTTCTTTCTGCTCAAATAAAAACTTTCAAATTGCAGCCTTCCCAGCGCAAGTCAAGCTCGCCTCTTCATCCCACAATGAGGCCTTTTCAGTATGCCATAAATCAGAGTTTGATACCAGGGAATGCTCTTCTTAAGATCCACGAAGCATTGCGAAGGGCATGACCATCTTTGCTTTAGTACTGTACAAGGCTTTATCCTTGTCAAGTATGAGATACGAATGAGTTTAAAGTACTACCATCGGCTTCGAATTGATGAAAGCCCTTTTTGCCCTATTAGTCTTAGAAGGGATTGATAACAAAGAACAAGGTTGGGCAAGCCTATTCACTTGATCCGGCAGGAGTTCCTGAATTCAGTAACAGCTCTCTTTTCATGTCAATAACGTATTTGGTGGAACCAACCACTGCTCTTCATTTTTCCACAGGAATCACTTCCACCACAGTTCCTCTAGTCGGAAACTGGACAGAACGGTTAGTCTCCAACATATATCGACTTCAGGCATATCTATAATTCAGAAATGGAATTCCGAGATTATGAAGGCTTAGTTAGCTAATTTGTTGATTGTACCCTACATCGCACTTACAGTGCCAGTTCTTAAGGCAGTACTTAAGGGCACATCCATCAACAAAACCAAACTCTTAATAGGAATGAATTTAGTAGGCTGTGGATATATTAAGTAAAGGCTCTAATTCCTGCTTTTTAGCGGAAAGATGTTATACAGAAAAAAGAACCCATATCTTCACCAAATAAGTACAGCACTCTATATGCAGGGGTCCTGGGTCGACAACACGATACTTCTAGAATCACAGTATCCTCAACCCTATTATGTTATGTACTTTCACAAGGTAGGTGCAACGTCAAACTTCCAATCTTGGACTAACATAGTGATGTAATCGTTGGAAATCTCATTGCACAAGCATTTCCATATTCTTCAGTAAATCGAAGATTTGACTCTCTATAATTGGCATAGTTTGCTTTCCAGGCATAGAAGTAGTTTCTAGCAAACAATTGCACCGTTTGTACACAAAGAATCTTGATAGGAACATAAATTCAAGTGTGAAAACCCTCCTTCTGTTGCTCAGAAAGACCACTAGTCCCTGCAATGCAAGACCACCTTGATTCAGACAAATAGAAAAAGGTCGGATAGCTACCTATAAAATGAGGATCCTACACATGGCTAAGAACTAAGTCTCCTACAAGGAAATGAATATACGAAGTTAGCCTACTGGCATTGACTCGATGACATCAGAACATGCTAACAATTGATTTGTCTAATAGCTTAGGAAGAAAAGATAAGATCCTCAAACATAGATACTTGAGAGATACTAATGCAGAGAACTTACCAAAAAAAAATCTACATGCTAGAGAGAGAGAGAGAGAGAGCTTAACATTAGATATTACCAGTCACCGGTTTGAAACAATAAAGCAGAGCCTGATAGTCCAAGCACTAACTGTTGGGCATGTCTAGGAGACATGCACAAGAAACAACACATCAACATCCTTGAACCTGCATAAACTAAACCTATACAAGCATGAGGAAATTAATGACAACAAAACAATGTTGCTACCTATGTCCTTCGAAATACACAATTTTGTCAGCTTACCACGGCGCCAACCGTCAACACATTCAGTACAATACAACACATACAGGTTTTCTTGGCTGCTACCACAGTTTTTTCCCACTTAAGTCACCTAAATGAGTCTCCTGCTTTCCACAGGCCAAATCCAACACAGTAAGGCTTACTCGGTTTTCACATGTCTTCTCTTACTGGAGTTCTTTCAATCACTACGTAGAAGGGTAATATTTTGATGGAAATGGTGCAACAAAATCGAACCATGCGTTTCTTAACTGTATACAAAGGTTTTGACTTCCACTCAATGCGGCAGCTTAGCAAGTCGAAAGTGTCTTTAATA